>CM070036.1:30247932-30261004 GCA_036250615.1 Ptychadena robeensis | reverse complement strand
CCACAATCACCTCACAGATGACACTTTCATGTCAGGGAAGGTTCTCCTTCATCCAGATCAAGAATGGAACTCCGAGACAGAGAAGGGGAGGGGGAGAGAGGGGGGGGAGAGCACACAGGACACAGGGCTGCACAGTGAATCGCTGTGATAGAGACGTCACAGAGAAGAGGCAGAGCATTCAGCTTTGACAAGTGACCTCGGCGCCTAGGCGCAACGTCACAGCATGGGCGGTGCTACCTCGGACAAACTTGTCTTTCCTGCTTTAAGATTTATTTTTTTTCTTTTTGGACAGTGATTGCCCTATCTATTGGCAGCCTGATGCCGATAGTGCAAAGTGACCTACAACGTGGTAGGTCCGCTTTAAGAAACAGATATGCAGAGCTTTGAATGGTATGATAAGCAGACCACAAGACATGTTGGTTGTGAGTATTTATGCACACAATAATACTACAATCTAAGCCACCTGATGTAGTACTACATTCTGATCCAACATTTATTCCATAAAATAATAATAATAAAAAAAAACATTTGAAGCAGAAAGTTACATAGCATTACATATGTTTGCATGTATATGATTCAACAGTTAGCTTAACCTCTGTGTGTCTTGATGCAAAATGTAAAACAAAGCCCCATGACTTCCTCTCATTATTGATAACATCTGCTATAATAAACACTTCCAGCTATTAAATCCAAAATGATGAGGTTTTAACTTGTTTTATTAAGAATTGAAGAAGGTGTGGAAAGCACGTCTTGTGCCCCTAGGCTAGGTCCACTACCATCCAACTTTCACTGATAAGGTTTGGAATAGACAGAGGCCACCCCACTTACATTGTCTGTAGGGGTTTAGTCTGCCATCAATGTAGCATATGTTGCCATATAGAAGTGGTCACAAAATTGTCTAGGGCTGTAAACTAAAGTATGTAAATCTCATTAGTTGAGAACAGAAGAGACATAGGAAGCCACCAGACACAGCCTTTAAATAAATACACATTTATGTTGGCAGGAACTTGGACTTATTGCAGAACGTGCAAAAATCCACCAAGGAATAACAAAGCTACACAGAACAGCATAGGTATTTTTTATTATGATGCATATTATATATTAGATTATCATTCTCTGATAACACCAACATAATATGAGATCACTATTTGTGCTCAACAGTTACGCACACTAACTTTCTTAATAAAACAAATTGATATATTAAAAATAAGGATAGATTGTTGATTGTCTAGAACACCAACTAATTGATGATCTTTAAACATTAGATTCTTAGGTACAAGTGATGTCACTAAACTATTATTAGGACTAACAAAATGACATCTGATGGTAGTGACATACAACAACACGGAGTTCCTTAATGTAAAGTGAATGTTCCTTTCCCCACATAAGATAAATGTCCATGTGTGAGCTATAAATAAGCTTCATGTTATTGCAACTCAAGGTAAAAGCTCTACATGTAACTTGTTCAGTTGTGCTTTAGTTATAGGCAACAGATGGGAGTCAATGACCTGAAAATACCATAATGAGACTCATTTGTGTCTGAGAACATTTACCTTGTTGTAGACAGTAACCAATCAGATTATCATTATCATATTTTCTAAATTATAAACATGCTATGGGGTAATACAGAATTCTATTATAACGGGACATTGATAACCTATGGTCAAGCAGATCACAAATACAGATACACAGTTTTATCAATTAGCTCATATGAAACAGTTATACTTCTTAGCAAATGACAACAGCCTTGTGTAGTCTAGCAAATGCATATACTGTATCTCCAAATTATCAGAGTGCCTAAAAAGCCAGCCCATGGCTTTAATCAGCCCTGCAACAAAAGACTTATAATGGTTGATATCACATTTCTGTTTAAGCTGCCTGTGCCAGGATAACAAAGGTAGAAAATACTCAACACAGAAGCCCCATTTTAAATATCCAACTCAGGCTCAATCAAGACTTAATTTATAACCACCATTGTTTAAACTCAACAATCATGGACCCATTAAAAGTATATTAATATATATCTAATAGGAGAAGGCAAATTGCGTACACTTTTTTAGAAGCCCAGTATAACAAACCTTTTTCTAGGAAACTCATTTTTTTTTTAAATCATACAATCTTTAAAAGTCACAACAATTTTTGATTGTGGATGATGAAAGCCTCCTTATATGTTTTCAATCATTTTTCTTACTTTGGATTTCAAGGTGTGTTTTCCTGACCTCCTTTTTTTCATGCTCCTCTAACGGTCACATGGAAACTGGCACATTGCAAGCTATATGTGAAATCGAGTTTCATTATATAACAAATATCCATCAAACTAAAAATTTGTACAGAAGTCAGCTTTTTCTTTTTGCTTTAACCAAGGGGGGGGGGGGGTTAAAATTCCCCACTTTAAGGAAGGAGGGTAATGCCTAGAACACATGCTATTAGGACAGAGTCATAACATTCCTTATCACATGCAGACACATATTTAAAAGGCCTCTCTGATTACAGTCATGTCATTCCTAATAGCCTAATATTATTATCTTTGTATATAAAACTGACCCAAAGCTTCAGCAGTCTGTGTACCAGCACTTAGCAACCAGTCTGTAGTGCTCATAGTCATCCCATCCCTCGAGGGCGAGAGAGTGAACTGAAAAACCCGTCGGGTATCATTTCAGACATATCTTCCTTAAATACTACTTTCTTTGCAAATTATTAATTAATTAAATTTGGTGGCAAATTGCTGTCCTACTGGTTTCTCTGGCTTGCCTTAAGAAGAACAAGAATGTAGAGCTTGAAAAGCATATAACTAATCGAAGTGACTGTCAGAAAGGTAAACAGGTTAAAACAAACCCATGCAAACTAGAGCTGACCACATGTGCAGAGTTTTTTGCTACCAGTGCAAATAGCTAATGTAACCTGAGCAGTATAAAAGATTAGCAAATTAGCAGGCGTGAGTATTTGTGCACAACATGCTCCTTCTGCGTTGGCCATGAACATTTTCCAGAATGGCATAGAATGTCTGCAAACAATTATGGATCATTTTCTTTCCCTACCTAAGTCAGCAAAATCCTTTCACTTTCCATGATTAAAAAATGGTGCCTGACAACCTCAGAAGGCCCATATTGAATCTCTCCCCCTGAGGGAGAAATGAGAACGACTTGCCTATAGGGAAGTTATATTCAAGACCATACAATATTGGTGGTGAGCACTGTGGCTAAGCCACCAGGAACACTATCTGGAACAGGTCAAAACATATATCTGATTATAAGATATTAGGAGCCGTTTATTTAAATCTTGAGAATTGCAATAATGGGCACCATGTCACTCCGCATGTTCTTAAATACATGTGATTCCTCGGAAAAAGTAATCTTCATTTAGGGACCAGTTTTAATGTCCATGTGCCCTGCATATAGACAGACCCTTATGCAGGAAATTTCCATGCAACATCAAGGTTTTAAACAATTTGTTGGTCCTTTAGGGGAATTAGACAAGACAGATTGGCCTTTAACCACCCATTCTCTTTCACAACATACAATAATGAATGTTGGGCCAGGTTACTGATGCTTATTGCACCATTTTCATAGGTAATCACTAAATACAGTTTTGGAGATCCTCGGACCCATCCCTCAAGCTCTCACAATTTTGCACTGGACAAAGGCATTCAATACCTTATGCCTGTCCACACTTCAAACAAATCACTTTCAAGAACTTTCTGCCAGATAATTTCAATGCTGAGGCTGATCAGTGTATATTTTGTGTATCAATGACCTATAAAACTATATTTCTAAGGTATTCCTTTTAAACCAATTTATAAACGGTATACATTTTTTTTGATTAGGTGAAATGTAAAAAAAAAATAAAAAAATAAAAAAACATGTCAAGAGAGCAGAAAATCCTTAGCTGGAAATGTAATTTACTGCAGTCAAAGCGCAAAGCCAGACTCAAAATACTTTCTAGCAAAGGAGCAGTTAACCATAAAAAATAAGCAATATAATAAAAATTCAACTTTGACTGAACTGTGGTGTTTTTCTATCTCTACTTGAAACAATGAAGAACAGTGCTGGCAAGGACTCCCAGTGCTAGCAGCGTACAGCATGACTAAGATACAATCTAAAGTAGTGGAATTTTTATATGAAGACTCCATATAAAATCTGGCCGTAACAATCAAACATTTTACAATGGAGGTCATTTCACTTAAATGGCTGATTTACATTTATTTACATGAAATCTTTTATGTGGTATAATAAACGTAAGACGAGACGTTTTCTCCATGTCCCGGCCATTTGGAGATGTCACAGTAACCGTCATTTATTTTATGACAGGTTTTGAATTTTATATAGCTACATGTAGATATGCTAAAAATATTTATAAAGAATACAAAACTGGTTTGATGATGTCAATATTACTACAAGCCATAGACACAAGATGGTAGTCATACATGTTGTGGCTGATTGATTTGGCTCCTACTGCCAGACTACTTCTATACCTTCTGCTGCCATACTTCTATTTGAACACCAGTAGTTGGATAGAAAAATAGAACCTGGGCATGTTAGGGGATGACTGAAAGGTGTATTAGACAGTAAGCTCCATTGGGGAGAGAGACTAATGTGAATAATTATGTGTTCTATGTAAAGTCAAAGGATCATGTCAGCTCAATAGGCAGAACCACAGTGGACTCATGTCCACAGCTTAGCCTAGGCTAATGTCTATTACCACTAGCTATACCATGGAGGAGATCTTCAAATATATTCTCAAAACTGAAGTGGAGACATTTACTTGTTGTCTTTTATCAAAGCTTTGTACATCTGTACGATAAAATACCTGAAGAAAACTTTAACAGCTAACTGAACTAGAAATCAGTGCAAACCACAAGGTATCTTTTTCAGATTTCCTAACTTTCCAAATGCCAATGTATGAAGTTTGGTTCAATGTCTGAAGTGAAATCACAATGTCATCCAACCAAGCGGAGTAATTATACCTAGCACTCAGGCAGCAGAGTTTGGAGTAAGAGCTCTATGGTGGCTTTCTGCTGTACATGTAATAAACAGTAATGCTTTACTATGACTCTACTATGATACCAATATAACATTTAATATATGATTTTATACAATCTAAAACAGTTCTGTATTCACTTCCTTTAACCTCCAGTATTGAGTAGAAAAGCAGACTATGTGCAGAAAAAGGATAGGCATGCTTACTTGACAGTCAATATATATGTAAAACAGCAAACAAAGTAGTGAATAATGACAAACAGACAGCATTTATATCACTGGCTGCCATCATATGTTATCTGAGTTCTATAAAAGCTGTGCAAGTGGTAGAACACAAGACATGGATTTTGTTGTCCCATCATAGAGAAAAGATTTGTAAAGTTGTAATGGACAATTTTATCGAAGTTTACTTTAACTGGCTTTTGTAACAATGTCAAAATACCTAAATCTTTCCCAAACTTTTCTAAAAGTTAACTAAATGTGGAGAAGACTGATAGAAAGCGGAGTATTAACATAAAAGATCAAATAATTCAACATGTTTTGAAAAGTTAATACAGAGTGATAGATGCTATATATAATCAATATTAGCACAATATGACAGATGTTGTATACCATACCAGCACAGTATCCCAGGGACTATGTACTATGCCTGCACAATGTGATGTGTCCTACATTCAATACCACCATAGTGTAATAACAGTGTCATATGGACTATATACTATGCATGCACAATGTGATCAGAGCTGTATTTTATACCAGTACAGAATGCCAGGAACTTTATCTGTATAAGGAAACTCATAATGAGATAATATGAACCTGATAAATCGAAAATAAAATCTCCTGAAATAGCTTAAATCCTTTGTCTTTCTAAACCAAAAGTTAAATGCATTTCTATGGAGAATATATGGAGGGTTGAACAGGCCTAAGCCTCAAAGCAAAATACATCTGTGATATTGGTTGGTTAGTATTTTTACAATTTTGTTTTTGTTTTGTTTGTTTTTTGCTTCAGATGGATGTACAAAGATTTTTCTCTACTGCTAGTCCCTTTTAAGTGAAAGTGACAAAGGTCACTGGGTCTAAACTGAACTGTACATGTATCTGGTGGCTTAATGGAGCAGCTAACATAGACCAAGCTTTGCATAAGTCTTTACCAGACATGCAGCTTCCATTTTTTCAATACCAATAATATGTTAATAATGTCACAACACAAGTATCAAATGTATAAGAGTTTCTCATCTAGTGTTTTGATTAGCACAGAGCTTTTTTATTTTTTTCTGAACTTATTTAGATCACATACAAGTGACCCCCAACAGCGCCACTTCCAACTTCTTTACTGTTTGTATAAAATATGATGATGGTAAACAATATTAAATTTTTAAAGTAAAGCCAGACGATAAATCATGAAATGTCTTGTTTTGAAATGGGCTAAAATATTATGCAATTTAGAAAATAGGAATAAAAATATCTACATGTGTAGTTGTTTTCTACCATTTGTAAAATGTACCTATGTACAAAATATCCTATATTGTTTAAAGTGTGTTGTTGTCTTTAACCTAAAGCAGCACAGTGATAACATAAGAAAAGCAAATCTTTGGGTCCAAGTCAACTGGCAAAGTATCTGTAGGCCTACTTGCACTAGCTTGTATTTCTTCAAGTGTTTACCAATATTTTACTGATTTAGCAATGGTGATGATTTGTAATTCTACTGAATTGTAAATATTGTGTCACATGGACAAATGTTATACTGTAAGGTTTATATGCAGATGCCTACCAGACCCCAGTCTTCTTCCATCATAATATAAGACAAAGCAGACGGGAGGGGGTCAAAAGTTGTTAAGCTACAGATTTCTCTACTAGGTATTAATGATGGATCCAACCTAATCAAAGCAAGTAGAATTATAATATATCTGCCACTAACTATCCATTTGATATTCACATGACATTAAGGGTCATGGCATGGTACACCTATTATATTCAATAACTTCTCCACTACTGTATATTTCAGTACAACTCTTAACATATCTGGTCCCATAAAGCAGCAATAGAATAGGTTTAACATGGCAATGATTTTATTTACACACCATCTTGCTGTGAATATAAAATATATTAGACCAGATGCTATTAAGTTTTTGTTTTGTTGTGAATGGAATGGCATTGATTTCATTCACATTAATAGGTTAATGATAGCTATACAATATCATTAGAGTACATAGTGTATGCCATATATAAAAACTAATCACAACATAAAACTATGGATAATACAAACTAACTTAGGATAATACACAGTGCGTGTCAGTTAGGTGTTTTGTTTCCAAATGCATCACTTTTACCTGATATGAGTGTACTTAAGATTTCAAAGTGGATCAGGCCTCATACTTATACCTTGTAATAATAATCAAGGTTTTCCAACTGCAGTTGTAAAGTAGCTGTGTTCTTGTATTCTGGGGCATATGCAAGTGCATATTTTATGTATTTTATCATATTATATCATATTATGCATCTGATCACAGCCCCTTACAAAGTTAATCTACTCAATCGAGCCCTGCTATACAGCATATTACAATGATAAATGCCTTATTGCATATTCCTCATCTATTTACACAGGAAGATCTGCTTAAGACATTAATAGACAGACATATCCAGCTGTTTCATAACACTTACCTTCTGTGCCATTTGGTGTCATGGAATTGTTGTTTATGTGTGAGTTATCAAGACTTGTCCCACTGGGAGAATCACTACTGCCACTAAGTCGACTATGTGGACTAGCTAGATCCTGCATTTCCATAGACCTGAAATGAAGCCAGATTCAGCCATGAGTACAATGGATAGCTATCATGCTCCGTCCCCCCCCTCAATCCACCGCAGAAACAATCTATTAGAGCATTGCTGCACCATATGCTCCAGGCCCCAGAGCATAAGAAAACACTGCATGTCAATTGTCTCTCAACAGAATTTGACTCTTTGCTAAGATTTGCTCTTAAGGTTAAATCTATAAGCTCCATGAATGCTCAAAGTACCAACAATTTCTTTGTGTACTAGTTTTGATCTGCTTATATATTTATGGCCTTAATTGCAATAGTGTTTTAAATATGATTTAAAAGAATAAAAAAGTACCGGTACTACAAAAGTGGTCAATGTCCTAATTAACCTCTATTTGTTTAGAACAACAAAGCATGCCAAAAATTTATTTTATTGAAACTGAAATTAAATTATTTTATTTCTTAAATAACTTTCTAATCATTAAAAATGCTGCAACATTTTATTTGAATTGAAATACATCTATATAAAACAGTTGTACTTCTTATAAAAGCTATTTTTATAGTCACACAGAAACACTGATGAGATTTGTGCGTGACCAACTCAACACAGACCATTCAACATGGCATTGTATTAGCCCTGACTGTGCTTTTCTAATATAGATAATTATCTGCATTATCAGCCTATTAGTGCAAACAACCTACTGTCATTGAATTAGCACTCAGCACTCACAAGCTGCCATGATTTATCACTGATTGTGTTTTAAAGGGTCTGCAAACATTTGAAGCAATTGATGTAGCCTACAGCCCTGTGACAGCAAAAAAGGGGTATTCATGATGCACGTGTTTACTCTGGCAAACTAGTTAATTGTTCCTGTGTTTCCGTTGAAACAAATGCAGCATTAAAACATTATTATGTTTGCTCAGTTGTTTGCTTTGTGGATTACATAAAGCGTGCCCAATTGAAAGGATAGAATTGAGGGATAAGGCCAACATACAAGGGGTCCATACAGACTGCTTTAGTACAGTAGGTCAACTCATCTGCCGTACAGCTAGAGAACAATAAGTTCCAGCCAAAGTCTTTAATGCTTTCTACATAGCAAACCAGCAAGCTTCTAATAAAACAAACAATGAAATACACCTTGTATAATGTATTAACCCAACTCTATAAAGAATTGAACAAAAATTTCTGCTTAAGTTTCCCTAACAAAATTATGGATAAAACAAATATACAAAAATAAATCAATTTAAACTTTTAGCTATTGAATCTAATTCTAATAGTTTTATACAGTTTTTATTTAGCTTTATAAATGATCCTACTTTAATCTTTGTAAAAAGGTTTATTATTAGTGTCGGTCTAATTATAGAAAGGATATGACAGCCTAATTATAACATTAAAGGCCTAAATGAACTGTTGATTCAGCTGATTCAGATATTCTGCCTATAATATTTTATTATTATAGCTATATAGAAAACATTATTGTTGATAGATGCTATTGGGTAATTTACAGTTTACTTGAAGTTGCTGCACTTGGAGTAAAAATCAGATAAGTGTATATAGGAACTGATCCCTAATGCTCCAAAATATAACCGCAAAAAATACACCTTTCCCTTTTATAATATACGCCTGATAATGGTGTAAATTAAGACGATTAATAGGCAATGTATTAAAAAACGATAGAAACATTTGTGCTGATTACAGTAAAAATAGGTATCTATGTCTTTCATAAGACTACAGAGGAAGAGTAGTATCAAAAAGAAATAAAGTCTAATTAAAGAAAAACAAAGTAGCCCTTACCTTTGATATGGTGAAACCGCAACATCTGACCAGACGTAGAAGTTGTTTTATTTTACACCTGGAAGTCACAACATACAAGTGGTGTTATTTTAAAATCCAAGTTGAGTCTGGGTCGGTAATTGTAGGACTGCCTTGTTAGACTGATACTGAGCTGACTGCATGCAGAAGAAGACACTGTGGCAGTAAAGTCATTTTGTCTTCATGTTAGTGAGTCTGAACTGTGGATTCTCCCTGCAGATCCCCTCCTCTTTCTCCCCGTCAGGGGGAAGGCAGCCAAATGGCAAGGATAGTGATTCATCATTGGTCTATGACAGCTGCAAAATGGATTACCCCTCCCCCAATCAACATGCAAAGTTTGGTAAGGTAGTCAGGAAAAGGTGCTTGGGAAAGGTAGCTATTAGCACAATGATCTTGCTAAACAGAAGTAGCTCAAGCATTAAACCCACAGAAGCATCCTGAAAGACTCTCTCCTCTCTTGTTATCACTGTCTGAAATACAAACCCCCCTCTTCTTCCGACACTTTAACTCTTAACAGCATTCTAATCTTATCAGCTCACTCCTCTTTCATTTGTTAAAGTCCAATTTTTAGGAATTGCTTGGGAAATGGCCGTACAAATTAGCCCCATGAATCCGTACAGTACCTCTATTTTTCTCATCCTAATTGGACAAAACCTGAAAACCGCACGTGGAATAAACATTGCCGTTCAATGTAAACAACTCACAATTTCTACACCCTTTAATCAGGACGGCAAAGGAGCCATAAGTGAACTTTCCTTTCATACAGGGGATGAGTCAAATTTAATTGTATATTTATATAAGCGTGTTTACAAATGAGTTATGTATAATATGTGGCAGAGCCACGGGCCTGTCGTTCTCACGTTGAGGTTATCCTGGATTGGTGCAGGAGGCTCCACTCCTGATGATTGAAGGAAGGGATCTATAGCAGGATTTGTTGATGATATGCGTTACTGCAGGCAGTGTATACTGCAAACAGGTGATAAGGCCCAAGGTGAAGAAAGGTTTTTGGCTTAGGAAGCACAAACAAACTCTTCACTGGCAACCGGAACGTATTGTCTGAAATCCTACTTCCAGAAACTTTGATGTGCGCTTCCATTCAACCTGAACTGACGTCTCTTTGATGAGCTCAGCACAAAAGATAGAAATGAGGCATTTTAAGTGCAATATAGCTAGCCAGGCAAAATTTCACTTCTCAGCCTCTCAACTATGACTATTCAGTCCTAATAATGTTTATTCTACAGGTAAATCCATGTTCACTCCATTTTACAACATTTGTGTAATTATGAATAAAAATACGGTAGCTATAAAAAATGATATCAGGCTAAGCTATAAGACACTAATATTAAAAGTAATAAATATAAAATAAGAATGTTTTGTATTATTTTGTAATAATATATATCAATATATTTTCCAACAGTTCCACACCCTGGCTATAATATTGTATATAATATATTATATAATACACTGTAAATACATTTTCAAACTATCATCATAACTAATCATCAATGTAACTACCTGTCCATCTTTTTTTTTAATCGTATCTATCTAATGTAATTATCTATACATCTTTCTATACATCTATGTTTCTTTAGCTGTAGAATGACTGAAAGTCAAAGAAAAACTACAAGAGTAACTGGAATTTTGCAATTGGATCACATGTTGTCAACACATTAGTTTACATAAAGTTTAAAGCTTTGAATATATATATATATATATATATATATATATATATATATATATATATATATATATGTATGTGTGTGTGTGTGTGTGTGTGTGTATGTGTGTGTGTGTGGTATTTTAAAGTCGCTTTATTTTATTTTACAAAATACTTGGGGGTTCTTCATTAAATCAAAGTAAAATAGTATTTAGGTGTATTTTGTAAAATAAAGGGAGGTACCCAAGTGTATTTAAAGTGTATTTAAACCATGTGTTATGTGTTACCAGATTAAGAAAAAATGACTCCTTAATCAAAATAACTTTAAGACAACTAATCCTCACTTAGGCTGGTCAGCTGAATCCACAGAGTGGCCCAGAGAAAATAAATGGACTGGTAAGAATGTGAAGTCAGACAACAATTAGACACAGATGTGAGCAAAATTAGTTACAGTTTACAAAATGCTACACTTCACATGCTTTTTCTTCCCCCCATTGCCTTCCCTCAGCCCGTGGTAAAAAATTATGATGTCGAAGAGAGGCAAAGAAAAATAGACAGGGAAACTACATCTCTGCTTAGTGCTGACATGTACTTTTTCACCACTGTATGTGTTATTCTATAACCATCCCACACTTATTCCTTGATAAGTGATGGACGCATGGGCCGTTTCCATATTCCCAGAAAAACCTTTGACCTAAACCAGCCTGAGCTGGAGGAAAAAATTGAAAGTTGATTTTATTTGTTTGTTTATTTACAAAAGTTGCAAAAAAAAAGTGCCCTGCAGCTTGGCAGACTAGTGCCCGTCTGTAACCTCTGGCACAGTTTTCAATAAAAAACAACTACAGATTCCTCTGATGTAAATTTAAGACTTGCCAATTCAAGTTCTGATTAGTTAATGAGCTCCTTTAAGATGCCTGTTTTTACTAATTAAACATATAATTAGTAATTGGATTTTATTTTCCTGATTGGTTAAACAGTCTCATTGTCGTTAACCTCTGCGTGGATGAACGGTATTAAAGGGGAGGGTTTCCAGGGCCTGGTCAGGATGGAAAGGGTTAAACTTCACCCGGTATCCCACCAATCCATTGAATAGCCACATTAAATCTGTTAATACCATGCACTTCAACCTCCAAAAATTATTTCCAGAAGGCAGACTTGCTATGCGAGATCATCAAACAAGGCTTCAGGTTCACATTTTCTCACATTTTCCCTACCACAGAGCTCAGGATGCGGAGGAGATTTCATGACTTTTTCAGTGTTTATTATACTTTGTAAAATTACAAAATCAAAAGTGCCTGACAGCAGCTCCCAGATCAAGCCAAAAAAACGTAATAATGTTCTGTGAAACGTAAACTGTAAATGGGAAAGGATTTGAAATTTCAAAGCGACGGCAAAATCTACACAAATTATGGGGTTTCAAGCCTTGTAGTTTTTGCTTACTTGGAGCAATTTTTCTAAAATGACTATAATTTGAAATATTTTTACTTTCCAAAGGCAGCGATGTTTTCAGAATGGAAGCACCGGCCTTATCAAAATAAATGCCACTGACGAGAGACTGAGATTTTGTCGAGTCTTATTTTTTAATCTTTCCAAGGAAAACATGGCCAGGGTAATTTTCTACTATTTAAATGAATTCAGACCAAGATCATATAAAGGGAAAATATTCTGGAGCAGACTTTGATTAGAAATAGCAGCGGAGAAGGAAAAAAACTGATATGGTGTTGATAGGAAAATAGGCTTTAAAGTGGGGAAACTGCCCTATGGACAAGTATACCTAGATCTAGATGAATATTGCTCTGTCTTTCTATGTATATTCTATCTATCTATCTATCTATCTATCTATCTATCTATCTATCTATCTATCTAT
>CM070036.1:30220076-30241673 GCA_036250615.1 Ptychadena robeensis | reverse complement strand
ATTGATATAACATACTTATGTATTGACTGTAGTGCCGCGAAAGTCCCTAGGAGGTCGTCTACTTCGTTTTTCTACTATTAATTATTAGTTGTTGCTGAATCCCAAAAAAATATTGAAATGGAGCATAAAATGGACAGAGCAGTGATCAGTCATGTTGGAAAATTCAGAAGATCGTAGAAGCATCTTAAGTGTATCCAAACATATTATGAAGCACTTTCACACCCTCTGTTCTCACGGCACTGAGCCAATCCACCAATGCAGTGGTTAACGTAGTGCAGTACATTAACTCCTGCATCAGCTGATGTCTCAACAGAGCATCCGCCGGGCAGGTACAGTGTATGTGATCTGTCGGGACTCCAGCCAAGCACTGTACTTAGCGTAGGGCAGTGGTTCCCAAACTTTCCTTGCAGGGCTCCCCTTTTCAATTTAGGAATATCATTGAGCCCCTCCCTCCCTCCCTAATACCTTCACACCCTCCCAGGGGGGCCCGCCCTCCAGTTTGGGAACCACTGGCGTAGGGGGTCCAGACTGATCACACAACGCTGTGGAAACATGCCATTAATAACTGAACAGGAATGTAATTTAGGGAATTTTGCATGGATCACTCTGTGTGGTAATACCATCGATAGATTTACTGTCTATATTTAGATTGCCCAAGACGAAAATCGATTGAGCAAAAGTGGATGTGTGTATAGCTACTAGAGATGGTTGAATTTTTCTACTAGCTGACTTTATGAGCTGATTGCAAAGTCTCTGAAAATGGTATACTCACCAAAATTGCTGGAGATGTAGAGAAGGGTTGTGGAAACATCTAGCACATCCAGATTTAGCATAAATTAAGTTCAAAGTTAAAGTTGAAATAGCGATTTTTGAAATTTTTTCTTGACTTTGAACTTCATTTATGCAAAAAATTTTTGTGTTAGTGCCATACTTTTTTGTTGCAGTAAACCCCCAACCCTTCTCTACATCCCTCAGAAAATTTGGTGATGATACCATGTTCAGGGGCTTTGCAATTAACTTAAAACCGTTGAAATGGTCGAATTTCTGAAAAAAAACTTTGACTATCTCTAATAGCTACCTTAGGTTTTTCCTATTTACCATTTTCTTTATTTTCAGCTGCTAATCCTATAGATAAACTTCCTGTCCTAGGACGGTGTTGTGTACTCACTCCGCTCTATTTAGAGGTGTCGGCATGGTTGTCATTAGATTGGAGGTAGAAGGATTAGTAGTTTACAGAAGGAAGATAACATTGTTTTGGCTTCCAGTACCTTTTTTGAACAGAAGATGAAAAGGACGCAGCATATCTGACAAGATTACCGGTAATCTTCTGTGCTTCCTGAACATTATTTCAATGAGATATATAATGCAGCCACTACATTTAAAGTTCGTAACATATCAAGATTTGTTATTGGTTCCATTTAATGTATTCCTCAGTTAAATCCACTGCTCACAAATATAATAGAAACACTCAAACAATGCAATGTAACTCAAGTTAAATCAAACACACTTGAAATCAAACTGCCCACTTAAGCCCCACATACACATCTAGATTTTCCGTTCCATCAACTAATTTGAACAAATTTTTTGGGGTCAGGGAAATTGGTGATCGACTGTAATGTTTTCCACCTGTAGGAACAGATATTTGATTGATTTGAATTCGACTGAAAGCATAATTGAATTAGGTCGATCATAATATCGGCCAATAAAAATACAATAGAACATCGATCAAAAATCTGTCTGTCACAACAATCATAGGTTTGATTTTAATACAACCGATTAAAATTTTCCAGCATGTCCGATCATTTTTTTTTATTCGCATTTTCCCAATTTTAATCATTTTAGGACAATCGAACCATGTTAGCTGCCATAGGTTTCAATCGACCCAAAAAATGTATTGAATTTAGTCGATCGAACGAAAAATTTGGACTTGTATGGGGGGCTTTTGGTAGCAACACTGATTGACAATCAATTTCACATGCTGTACAAATAGAATAGACCCCAGGTGCCCAACCTGTGGCCCGGGGGCCACATGTGGCCATTTGGGCGTTCTTTGGCGACCCCCTCACCTAACTGTTATTGCATAGGGCATAGAAGTTCACCTTTCCCCCAATTCCCGCTGACAGTTCCTCGCCCGGAAACTTCTTAAGCTAGCCATACATGTGTCGATTCCCTGAACGATCGATCACCCATCCGATCGATTCCGGCGATGCCACAGGCGATCGCCCAATTACGTCTGTGCCTACCACCTTAGGCCACCGATTCCTGGACGATTCCATGCCCGATCGATCGCTTCAGAAATGGCAACACCCCCTAATGTGTGCTGAATCGATCAGAAAACACCAACAGGTTGGTTCTCTTGGCCGATCCGACTTGGGGGCCATGTCGATCGGGCGGGGTCGATCGGACAAGGTGGGCTGCACGCAATTCCTTGGCGATCGATCCGCGTGCACACGCCCGGTGATCGATCGGCCAGGAATCGTGTGGGAAATTGCTACCTTTAGAGTGGAAAGAGGAGGAGAGAAGATAAATGTACGTGACGAACGAACTCAGTTGGCCACCACTGGATAAGACAATAGGTGGAAATAACAGGCAATTACTAATAAAGGAGTGGTTCTGAAGGTTGTGACCACTGACCACTTCTCAGTTCCTATGCTTTCTGGCTGATGTTTTGGTCCCTTTTGAATGCTGGCGGTGCTATCACTCTAGTGGTAGCATGACACATGTATGTGTCTGCTCAAAGGGTCAAAAACAGACTCCATGAGGGTGGTATAGGAGAACACCAAGATTGGCAAATTCGCCACTGGTGCCCTGTGCAGATGAAAGCAGGTTCCCACTGAGCACGTGACAGTCGATGCCGTGGAGAATGTTCTGCTGCTTGCAACATGCTCCAGCATGAACGGTTTGGCAGTGGGTCAGAAATGGTGTAGGGTGGCATTTCTTTGGTGGGCCGCACAGCCCTCCATGTGCTCGCCAGAGGTAGCCTGACTGCCTTTAGGTATGGAGATGAGATCCTCAAACCCTGGGTTCCTCCCAATGCAAGGCAATGCTAGACCTCATGTGGCTGGAGTGTGTCAGCAGTTCCTGCAAAACAAAGGCTTTGATGCTATGGACTGGCCTGCCCGTTCCGCAGACCTGAATCCAATTGAGCACATCTGGGACATCATGTCTCACTGCATCCACCAATGCCACGTTGCACCACTCTCTGTCCAGAAGTAGGGGAATGCTTTAGTCCAGGTGTGGGAGGAGATCCCTCAGGAAACCATCCGCCACCTCATCAGGAGCATGCCCAGGCATTGTAATCATACAGGCACATGGAGGCCACACAAACTACCAAGACTCATTTTGACTTAAATTTTGAGTGTGACTGCATCCAGACATCTATGGGTTGATACATTTTATTATCATCAGCACATTCAGCTATGTGAAGAAGAAAGTATTAAATAAGGATATTTCATTCATTAAGACATAGGATTTTTATTTTTTTTGGAGCAGTGTACATTTTATTCAGACTAGTCATGTTACCGCACATTACCGCAGCACAGCACAGCACATTAGTGTTGCCATGTTGTACTGCGTTGTACCCTTCACATTCACGTTTATTAACAGTGCGTTAACTAATAAAGCCCTACAACATGCATTTTTATGCTGCAGCACAAGCGTCTCCTGTAGTGCAACCTGTTAAGTTGACTTAAGCATTGGATCTTAAACAGCCAAACAATTTGGATTACTTTTCTGCTTGAAATAGAAGCATTCATTCCCATTCTTGAAAAACTGAACTGCTATAGATGCATATCAGACAGCAGGAAGATAGAACAACACTTGAGTGAGTTTCATGTCAAGCCACTGTGGTTTGAAACATTCAGGAAATATTTTTCATAAGAAGGGAATTATATTTGCTTTAGATAAGGACTGTGTACATCACCCTGAATGTGGTCTGAGCTCAGATGCGGCTCCATGTTCGGTACTCATGAGGGTGGTGAGGAGACAGGCACTGTACAATTAATTCAAATGCTTTTACATAAAATAGAAACCCAAAGGAAGCAGAGACCCGCAAAATGCGCCAGGCTTCTGTGCTAGCATGTTTGGATGCTATGTAACCTAATGATGTCTGTGATAATTGACTGGAATATACCTAAAGCTGCAAGTACTAACTTATATATGTATGTAAATGAAATTCAAATATAATTTGACTTGAAAACTGTCACCACACCAGTTTGGAAAATGTGTTAGTTTGGTAAAACAAATAAAATATTTACACATAGCAGCACATAACTTCGGCTGAGTCTACACCACGTTTTTTGGAGCGTTTTCAGTGCGGAAAACGCGTAAAAAAACGCTGGCAAAAACGCATCCCATGCATCTGCGTTCGACTGGCGCGTTTGGGAGCGTTTTGGGTGCGGTGCGTTTTTTTTGGCCTTGTGTGAGTGGACGGGAAACATCCCCATCTACATCGCTTCCTGCTCCTTGCACATGTGGATTGATGACAGAGTTTGAAGTACTCCTCTCTTAATGAAACTGATTGACTTCTTTAGCGCTATTTCAGACTAGCTGTGCTGTAGCTGTGGTACAGTACCACAACACAGTGCAGATGGCGTTAATGCAGTGTACATTTCAGGGCCCTTTCACACTAGCTGTGCTGTACCTGTGGTACAGTACCACAATGCAGCACGGATAGCGTTAATGCAGTGTACATTTCAGGGCTCTTTCACACTAGCTGTGCTGTACCTGTGGTACAGTACCACAATGCAGAATGGATAGCGTTAATGCAGTGTACATTTCAGGGCTCTTTCACACTAGCTGTGCTTTACCTTTTACGGCCCTTTCACACTAGGTGCTGCGCCTGGGGTGGCACTTTATGCCGATAATGGACGTGGTAGCAGTAATGCAACCACGTCCGTTAACCGTGCATGTTACCGGGGGAAAACGCATTTTGCAATGCGCTCCACTTGTGTCCACCATACACGTGCTAGACCTGCAAAATGCATGCAAGGTGTTTTTGGTAACCGCGTGCCATTGCATGTCACCAGAAATGCAAGAGCAGGGCTAGTGTGAAAGGTGTTTTTCGTAACCCTTGCAGCGCTGTGTTGCGGTACTGTACGGAACCGCAGCAGCTGGGCAGCTACTGTAAACGCGCCCTTACACTAGTCTTGCTTTTGCATTTGTGATAGCACGCTGCATTTTTGCCCTGCAGCATGCAATTTTGCAGGCATAGTGCAAGCATGTCTCATATACTTGTATGAGACCCTCTATCGTTACCACAAGCTCATCTGTAACTTTCTCAAAAACGCACATTGCAACACCTATAGCTCTCTGATGTATAGAATTTCTAAGCAAGGCAATCCGCATTGAGAAAATCAAGCACCAAAGACACTTCATGTTCAGAACAAAGAGAGGCAATGAGTGACTCGTCACACAGCTGCTACCCACAATTCTCTGCCTTCCTGTGAAATTTGCATACACTATTGAATGCATTGAAAAACTTACCAAAAACATGGGCTTGAAAAACTTACCAAAAACATGTGCTTGAAAAACACACCTAAAACGCACAAAAAAACACCCAGAACGCACCCTAAATGCACATTAAAACGCACCAAAACGCTCCCAAAAACGCACTTGCGTTTTTGGTGCGACCCAGTGTAGACTCAGCCTTACTGATCTCTGAAGCTGCAGCCACTGTAGAGAAATTTCTTAAAGCAAAACAGCCTACCAAAGTACTAATTAATCAGCTGATAAAGTTGATCATGTTTTTATTTATGAGTTCTTTTACTGTATAAAGGCCCCTACACACGTACCGAGTAGGGGCCGACAGATCAGCGATGGAGTGCAGCGTGATGACGTCATCACACTCCACTTCGTCGCTCAAAGCATCGGCGGGCACCCTTTGTGTGCCGGCCATTGGTTTCAATGGGGACGCCGGTCTCCATTGAAACTAACCACTTCGGCCAGAGATTATTGAACATGTCCGTTCTCTTGCTGACCGAGCTTTGGGCACACCCAATCAGGGGCCATCTGCCACGCACGCACATCAGTCGGCGGCAAAATTGCCCACCGCTCGGTGCGTGTGTGGCGGCCTTAATTTGACCGATGAGAACTTGCCATCCCTAGTCAATAGGATCTGCTGAGTTTATTCGTAAATCTATATTATTCCATTCTGTATCATATGAATTTTTTTGAACAATTGTATTTCTGGTAAAAAAAAATTATGTATATGAATTTGAGGAGATGTATTGGGGTAGTTTTGTAAAGTGTACATCAATTTCTAATGACTTTATTATCTCATATTCATATAACACCAACAAATTACACAGTGCTTTACATTGTCATATAATTGCCTGTCTTTAAGAGGAGCTCACAATCTAATATCATTACCATAAGCAGGGAACACACGGCTTGTGTTGCTGTCATCACGCTGCTTTCAGATATCGGAGGAGCTAGAGACATAGCACTGCTGTGTCTCCAGCTCAGCTGATGCTTTGCATGGAGACCCCGCGGTCTCCATGCAAAGCAACGGACATCGACCATGGTTTACGCTCATGTTTGATATCCCAGTTATCGAGCGAGATTAATTGGTCCCGCTCGAAAACAGGGATGGCCGCATATGATATGGGCAAGATCCTTCAAACTTCTGCCAACCCGAAGTGTCCCAAATGTGCAGTTGCTTCCCTGGATCTTCTGTATCTTCTTTGGACCTGCCCTACTATTAACCATTATTGGTCAGCAGTCACTGGGTATAGGAATGATATTGCTTCGTACTAATGAGTGCCCTCTAGTGCTCTGGGCCTGTTGCATATTGAGGTAAATGATGCTGATACTTTATAATAATCTAACTTGATAGCTTCTACATGTCCTACTATTACTAAGGTGAAAGGTCTGTTATATCGATATATGATAATGCATACATTGTACGTGGGGCAAATGAAAGAGAAAAGAACCAAAGAACACATCCTCTTTGACGTGGTTCCACAGTGATGTCGCTGCTTCATGACGTATTGGCTCAATTTTAAGTTAACTGCATTGGCATGTGTAGACATGTCAACATATCCATTGAAGACGCAGCAACAACTCATGCGTTGATGTTAAGCGCTTTTTGGCACAAATTTGCCAAAGGAGTTTTTACCTTTTACCTCCTGTTGACGCCACATAAAAAAAAATTAAACACAGTTACCTATTAGAACCCTTCTAACTTACATCTTAAGCTACAAATAAAGACATAACACAAGGATTCGAGTTTAAAGTTGGGTTTACACGTGTAGTTTCTTTCGATAAACTAAGAACAAACTATTTTTTGGTTGATTCAACAAAAATCTACAATGGCCAATTTGTTCACATAAATTGTGTTCAAACTCGAAGGTCTTTGAACAAAAGGTCATCGAACATGTTGGTAAATTTTTATCTGTCATTGTAATTTGAAATGTATTTTCTTTTGATCGGCAATGAACGAACACATTGTTCAAAAATATAATTAAATAAATAATGTTACATTAACATAGCAATAACCATGCAACCTGCTCAAAACCAACCTGTACCGGCCACCAGCCTTAAGAGCTTGGTGGGTACTAAACTTCAACCTGACGCCTTCCGAACCAATCTACCATTGGGTCATTGACCCTTGTACACCCTCAGGGTTCAGCCAAAAGTGACTGCCCCATCATGAGGACGTCACCCTCCCAACATTTAAGTACGTCTAGCCCATGGACCCGCCTGCTGTGACGTCACATCTGTTGGAAAAACAAGGCATTAGGAAAGGAATTAAACAAATTAATAAAACACCGGATCGAGAGAAGGAGAGTCCAGTCAAAAGGGGATATGCCCTTCCACTGCCGTCTTAAATTTTGTAGAGGCTCCACCTGGACTGCCCCAGTCCAGTGCCCTTCTCCTATGGGCACTCGGCTCCAGGCAACCATTCTTTGGGCTGGTTATGGGTCAAATCTGTCTATACTATACTTTGCACAACATTTTCCAGAAGCCATTAAATTGTACTTGCCAGCTAAATAGGATTTCAATCTCAGTGACTACAATGTATGTTGCTATTAGTGAGTGCATATCCCCTATTATGTATATATATTCCCTAAAATTAATATTTTTAGCTCTGAACCCTCAAATTCTTCCCATCTTGCTGTAACATGCAGGAATGGTAGCATTTAGAGCTTGGTTGCTGATAAAGAAATTGGGCAGTAATTATATTTTAGCGCACATTTTCAGACTCTTTGAAGACAATACAAAGTCTAAAATGTATGTGCTTCTCGGGTGGTGGGGGAGATCTTTGTGATCCTCTGGGAAACAGATACTACTATACTAATACAGTGTTTTGTAAACTAGAAACCAAAGCTGAATATTGCCCTGAGCATTAGGTAAAAACATCCTATAGAGGTGGGGCACATATGAGACAATAATGAGCTGGGACAATAATTGGTCTTGTGTTTGTGTTATAATATGTTATATATAGCACAGCTGTGAGCATAGAGTTACACTGTAAATACCTTAAGCCTTGGGGTTGTAACTTTTGCAAAATTTGGTTTTGTCTTTTTCAACCAAAGGAGAATATGAGTTCATTGAACAGATTAACTAATCTCAGCACATTTTCCCACGATTATGTAGAAGAGCAGAGCAATGATGTCTTGTAAGCCTTACGTAATGTGATTTACACTACTAAAATGACATTTGAACACTTCTTGTGTCAATCAGATTGTAAATTATTTATTATCTTTGTTGCAACTGAGAGAAGACTTCTTGTTATATCTGAGTAATTTACATATATTATCACATAAGCTTCATGTACTTACTAAAGCAAATGAGCATGGGTAGATCTTGCCCATTAATAGCTGCCATTTATACCTGTTTACACTGTTATAGTGCCAAAGCAGAACATCAGTTGGCAAACATCAAATTTGATATAATTTTCCATTAAATGTAATAAAGAAAATGAATATAAATAGTCTGGGCAACAACCGCAGTTAAGGTATTAAGTTCTGTAAACTTCAGACTTTTACAAATACATTTACAAGAGAAATCTACCTGCTTTATATTCAGTTCCAATGTACTTCGAGAGAACATGTTGTATACAATTTCTCGAAAGATTATAGACTACATAATATTTACAAGCCATGCCCCAATGCTTCCTGAATCAGATCAAATTAGATTACAATTTCATGCAGCCCTGGACATCTTAAATGAAGAAAAAATATAAACACACAATTGCTTTACATTCCATTCCATTAGCGCCTTAGATAAATTGATTTAAGAGGCAGTAAATATCTAGGGTTGCGAGAATCAGCAAGATAGAATCCAGTCCTGTTTGAACATGTGCAGTGGTAATGTATTGTAAAGGTGTCAACGGAAATAAATGAAAGTAATATGTCAAATTATAATTCTTTGAATTGTAAGGCCGAATGTGTGCACAATTCATAAACTTTTGTACATTAAAAAGTAGCAGAGGCACCCTCACTATGCTTTATAATGTGCTCAAAGCTGTTGGAAGGTTTCAGGTTCTTTTCAGACATTTAGAGCAGGAGAGCTGGATAGAGACCAGACACTCTGGTCAAACACAGAAGTAACGTTTTTATTATTATCATTTCTTATTTATATAGTACTGACATGTTCTGCAGTCCTTTACACATTATTATATATAGGACAAATCACCATTTGCTTCAGGGTAGTTAGTGTCCACAAGCTATTCGCATACCACAGCCAAGTCATGTATATGTAAATAAGCAGAGGCCATACATCTGAGATAAATAAATAGGATCATTAACCGGACCAATAAATGCATTTGATTCGGCCTGAAAATCCGTGCATGTCACATGGTACAAACCGATATTATTACAATCGTAATTTCCGTTTTTTTTAGCCGATCGTAATTGATTGGCATGTTCAAAAATTTTAATGGTCTGGCAAACATCGGAAACTCATCGGGTTTTAATAGTGTTTAGAACCAATTACTTTAGAGAAGAGAGAGGTAGAGGGAAGAGAGAGAGAGAGAGAGAGTGATTTTTTTTGAGGATGGTGTATATATATTAATATATATTGAGATGTATGTGTGGTATAGTATATATAAGATGGAGATGTATATGGGTATATATAGTATACTATATAAGAGAGATTTATATGTTTTAATATATCTATATATATATATATATAGGTATATAGTATACTAATATATATATTATATACATATACTATGTCTATATATATACATATATATATAGCAGAGAGATATATATACTGTATATATATATAGAGATGTATGTTTATATATATATATATAGATATATATTGAGGATGTGTATGTGTGATAGATATAATATATATACTCTATCTTCTCTCTTCTATATACTATGATTATATATATATATAATATATACATACAATGCATTGCCTACGCTATTTAACGTAAACGTTATCCAATAAGCTGTTGTACAATACCCCCCTACATCCACTTCCCCTTAAAAAAACAAAAGACCTTCACAATGGCCGATATAAATGGCAATTAAATTTCGATTATTGCGATGTGAAAAAAAAAAAATTACGATCGTAAATTGGAATTTCATTTGTGTGGTTAGCATTTTTGCCGCGATCCAAACCAATACCGCCGTCGGGATACATTGGTCTGTTTTAATGGATCCTAATTTTGTGTGTATGGTGAGCATAACACAATCATGTGTTTAAGTAAAGGGGATCTGGGGATCAGATCTGTCCCAATTAACTTTTTTTTCAGCCCTTTGTCACCTTGTTGAAAAGCTACCCTCCACTTCTTCTCTGCAATGAGTGCACATAATACCTAGAGGTTTACAAACATTGTTTTGGGGATGATGCAGTAGCATGATCATGACACTGTGGGGGTATCCTCATGGGGATAACAGGCATTCTGTAGGAATTATCTCTGCTCATTACAATGATTGAGTATTTTTCAGCGTAGGAAATTTAAAAAGATAACAATGTCCCTGTCACATGTGCCTATTTCACATCACCGCCATCATTAGTGGTGCTGGTGATGCATGGAATTGACACACCTATGGCAGGTCGGCCATTACTATCTCTTGGTCTGGCCCAATTACCAAATTTAAGAAGCCAATTTGGCCCATGAGTCAAAAAGTTTGCAAAAAGTCATGTGTAACTAATGGGGGGGGGGGGCATTAATCTAGCAGTATGTCAGGAAAAAAACTGAAACACAGCCATTCAGATATCAAGTGAATATACAGAAGGTTTCAGCAAAGTAGGAAGGACTGCACCATGCAGTATTCACTCTATATTCCTCCAGCTAAAAGGCCAGTGCCAGGAGGAAGGTCTTCACTGCAGGGCTTAAACTTTAGCATGTGTCTATACACTAGCAGTACCCATCCCCTGAACCCACTGACCAACTTATGGAGGGACACATTTTACAATTTGGCAATGACAAAATGTATTTATTGCAATGCAGAATGTTAATGTAAATACACAACTCATGCTATCTAATATTAAAATGTGTCTCTCCATAAGTTTGTCAGTGTGTTCATAGAATGGGTACTGCTAGTGCTAATTCAGATAAGATCTTTTCTTGGCAGTGGTTTTTGTGGCTTGGCTGAAGGGAATGGAACACATTTCTGCCTTCTGGGATGCATAGTTGTTGCTCCCAGGATGGTTAGGACTAAAAGAAAATGTAGGTTTTTGTTACATATTCTTACCATAAGACACAGGGGCACTTTCCCATTGATTTCAATTGTAAAAAGTGTGTTTTATAGTCCTAAAAATACGGTAATTGCAAAGCCTCTGAACATAGTTTCATCAACAAGCTTGCTGGAGGTATAGAGGAGGGTTGAGGGAATACAAAAAAAAATCAAATACTTTTTGCATAAATTAAGTTGAATGTCAAGTTGAAATTTCGACTTTGAAGCTGAACTTCATTCATACAAAAGTTACATATGCTAGAGCAATAATGTAAAACTAAAAAAAAAGTTTCCACAACCCTTCTTTACATCTACAGCAATTTTGGCGATGATAGCATGTTCATGGGCTTTGCAATTAACTCACAAAGTCAGCTAGTCGAACAAATACCTGGGACCCTAGCGCTGCATGGAAAGGATGCTAATAAGTGATGGCCGAACTTTGGCCATGTCCGTCCCCGAACGGGCGGAGCAGACTTTTAAAAAAGTCCGCCATCCGCCCGTTCGTGGACAGATTCAAATTCCCTACCTCTAGGTGGGGAATTTGAATCTGAAAACCCGGATGTGAGTCAGTCAGTGAGTCAGTCAGTGACGTCACATCCGGCACCTGGAATGCCTAGTTCCTGGTTGTGCTAACCGGATGTGACGGTTACAAGCCGGAATTTCACTGAAAGACCGGGTTCTCTACCCGGTCTTCAGTGAAAACATTCTTCCTGCGACGGGATCTCGCTGCTAATGATCCCACCGGAGGAAGAATAAAGGGCTCCTTCTCGGCGGCGAACAGGGCGGGTCGAACACCCGTACTGTCAGCAAGCGAGAAGGAGGGCGAACATGCTTGTTCGCAGCCGAACTGTCCGCCTTGCGGGCAGTTCGGCCATCACTAATGCTAATCCCCTGAGCCACCATGCCACACATCTATTACAGGAAGCACATAAGCAATGTAATATGTTAGTTAGTAATAGGTTAGTTATAGGTTTAATAACATTTTTTAGTTATGTGGAATCTGAGTGGTGGGTTCAAAAGCCCATAGAGCTAGACTTCTATATTTTCACCTTTTGTGGTTATGTGTCTGTTTTCATGTTATTCTGTTTTTGAAACAATATTATTTCTAAATTATTCTGAAAATTTTGCCTTGCAAAGTGATGCTGTACATTGTACACTTTCATTTTACATTTATATTTATTATAAAAAAATTTAAATAAGCAAGTAAAGAATACATGTAGCCTCACTTTCCCAGACATCACATTTAGCCCATGGTTTCATTCATAAGAATAGACCTTGAACTCGCAAAGCTATTCAACTCCATAAACCCGTTAATGTTTTTAATGGTGTCTAGGGAGCAGTAAAAATTAGGAATGAAAACTGGAAGAAATATTTATTGACACTTAAAGAGAATCTATCACTTACCAAAGAGCATTCAGCGCTTTCCAAATTGGACAAAATACTGGCTTTCCCCTCGGTGTGTTAGTTTCTAATATATCACACAACTCCCTTTGCATGCAGCAATGTGGAATAATTCTCTGTGGTGCCCAGGCACAGAGTTGTGATGACAGGTCCAACCCCACGTAGCTTCTGCAGATGAAAGGTCATTCTTTTTCAAGAGTGTCAAAGTAAAAATTGGAGAAACGGCTTACTTTTTACTGTCAGTTACTCAGCAGGTAGCATTGGCAAGATTTTAATTTTGTCCCAACCCTGCGGTGGGAGAAGGCAGTTACCTCGTTTCAAATGTCATAAATGTGATGTGATGTTCAAAAGTTTTATGTTGCATTAGAAGATAAAATTGTAATGAATTTGTTTTACAAAAATAAATATTTACAAATCTCCTGCCATATTTAGTATATGTATGTAAATAAGATTACGTGATAACATCATAGCACTGATAAGACCAGATCCAGTGACCACTTTTATTTTATTTTTCAATGGCATAGAACCAGTTATGGTCAATATCCTTTAGTGGTGTACATCTTCCTTTTTTTAATTACAATTTTCTGTTTCAATAGGTTTTTATTTATTTTCAAAAAATAAAGAACAAAAAGTACAAATACAGTGGTGTACATTCAATAAAGTCAATAGTGACTCTCACGAACCAGCGGGTGTAAACCCACTGTGCCACAAGTCCTATCTCCTCTAAGGGGATTGTCTAAATGAACCGACTCCTTTACAATACCCCTGATGGTAGGGATAGGCGTTCCCGAGGGGAACACCAGGTCGCTTCCTTTGGAGGGAGGGTAGGCACACAAGGCAGCTGGTCCAGAGGGCACCAGGGAGAGGTACCAGAGCACAGGCGTTATCAGCAGGCCAGGTCGTAACCAGTGGCAACCGTGCGGGACCAAGGCATGAGGCAATAGCATCGTCAGGCTGGCAAAGGATCAGGGCTGGCAGCAGAGGTACAGGTCAGGCATTCCGGGTTAGCAACAGAAGAGTCAATCCAGGCAGACAAGGGTTAAACGTAGCAAAGTCTCAGAGCACAGGCAGGAATCAGCAACACAGGAACACAGATAGCAACTACATGTCTAGGCAGAGATGTTGGACACTGAGGCATAGTAGAAAAGTCCTGGATCCCTTATATACATGCAGGAGGACCACGATTGGCCAGCCAGGAAACATGACCAATCCTCCAAGCAAGTGAAATGCGCTGGTTCCCTATGAAGTACTGCAGAAACAGCATGTTGTGACCAGGTCCCAGCACAACTAACTAAAATCATTGTTTAACACGGCGCCCAGGGCCACAGTGGTAAGTAAGAGGAGAGCAGCGGACAGTAATCGCCGTTACAGTGACTTTTTTTAGTGTGGTGCATAGGACAGCGAAAACTCCACTAAAAGGTGCGAAAAAGGCTAGGGGATACAAGTGGTGTACTTCTTCAACTACAAGGACCACATACAGACCTGGTTTTAGTATTTTGGCATTTTCTAACTCTTTGAAACCCCTCTCTTACTTACATATATGGTGTGCAGATCTGACTCTAAAGGATAAACTATTCCAGAGTATCTTTGTATTTTACAATTCAGATTTGTTTGTGCCAGTTTTACCCACACTAAAAAATGTCAAACAATACATTTTAACAAAATGTGGCAATGAAATTGCCTCTTCCGGGAAAGTGGCGTAAAGTCATAGGCTACAATGAAGATTGTTGATGTGTTTCAAACTCTTATTTAACATTTTACTGTTTTCAACATCTTTTCAATACATTTTTTAGCAGTTCATGGAAAATTCATCACATCCTTATTCCATTTACTTGACAAACCTGGACGAATGTGCAATTAGTATTGAAGAGTCACTCCACTGAAGTGAATGTATTTTCTCTACAACCGTTTGGAGGAATCGCAGTAATTTTAGAATCAAGTGGGAAATCTCATTATTACAAAAATAATGGAAACATAGAGAATAAGTAAAGTTTGTATTCATGTCAAACCTCCAATTATGTTAAATAGAAAACACATTTGAATTAAATTCCCCATCCTTGTGCTTACAGTAAGCAATCAAAGTGAACACAAGTTACCTTTTTGAACAATCCATGTAAACTCCCTCTAGCCTTTGTTGTTTAGTAGATCATTTGGTAGTTTATTGTTATTATTTACTCGTTTTTATATAGCCCCAACAAAGCTTTACATGTCTCACAATGAAATGTCCACACCATAGTCAAATATATATACTTAATACAGTTTTAGGTATACGTCATATGTAGTGTTGATCGTGAATATTCAAATCGCAAATTTATATTGCAGATATCAGCAATTTGAGAATTTGCAAATATCTCGAATATAGTGCTATATCATAGTAATCTTCAATATTTAAGATTTTTTACATCAGCACCCGTGATTGTGTTGATCACGAAAATATCAGCACTTTTTTACATAGGAAATCTTTTTCGCAATGAAGGTAATAATGACGGGAGATCACAAATTGTTTCCTATTTATTGTGGATATTAGGTGAAAATTTTTTGATATTTTGCAAATAGGAATATTGCCTGTGCTGCTCATCACTAGTCATATGTAACTAACACAGTTAAAGATTGTTTAGGGGGGTCAGTATATCTTGGGAGTGTAGGAGGGAAACCACACAGACAGATGCTTAGGCCGAAATGCACACCTGCAACCCCAGTGCCCCATGGCTAGAGTGTTAACCACTGAACCACTGTGCCACCTCATACAACCATGGTACCAACATACTCTGGTTGGGAAAGCTCTGTTTATGTTCCCTAAAGCGATAAAAACATGCATTACTAGATCCTGAAACCAAAAGCATTTACATATAATAACCAATAATAAAAGCAGCCTTCTGAAATCCAAAGTTGCACCCCCCAAAAATTGTCTGCTTATCAAAAGCAGTCATATTTTGGAATCATAAAATTATTCACAGGGGACACCATCAATCTGTGCTTGGTGAACATGTAAAGTACTAAGCAAATAGGGTGTGGCTTTAAATGCATCCATCTTTAATGCATATATACATATTCTAGAGCACACCAGACCTAAAAATAAGAATCCTTAGCATTGACCTTTTCATCAAAGGTATATATATAGACCCTTAGTTATTGTAATGCACTTAATAAATTGTACTTTTTAATGGAAAGGTGATGGATTGAAAAATGTTTAGCACCTCAATGAATAATTGATAAACCCCATAGTGCAAATAAGTGTCTAATAAATAATTAATTTTAATCTCATTATAGATGTTTCATAATGGGATAATTTAATTAAATGAAAGACAATGGGTTTGAAGCAGTTGAAAGATACTTCTGTTTCTATATTTGGCTAATGGTTTGAACACACCATCCTCAAGAAGGTTAATTCACAAGGGTGTATGCATTATTTAACGAATCCCTGGGAGATAAAAGACCTAACAGATCAATGAAGTCTTGTGCTGCACTCATGCAGCTTACCAAGCATGTTTTAGCTAACTGGAACATCACAAAATAAAAATTGCAGCTTGCTGTTACAGTGACATTATTCTTCAAAGATCTGACTGACTGACATAGTCATTGTAGGTCAGAATTCTAAAAAGTGCGTTTTTAATGTAAGATAAATGTACTGTATACGTGACACCATAATATTGATAGATTGTCATGTAGGACCCATTAATAAGCCCTTAGAATGAGTCCAGTTTGGCTCCTGCAAAGGCACTTAGACTGTATATTACAAACAATGGTTGTGATATAATTTGCAGGAGTTTTTTTCTTTTCAGTCATTATTATAATTTTTTAAGAAAATGAATGACATATAGACAATATAGATGTTTATAGTCAATATATATATATATAGATTTCATTAGATGATTTACACTCAGCAAACAATGAGTGCTGTTGTACATGGACTGAAGGAGGCTGTTATCATGACACAATCAGATACTTAGTGTGGCCAAGCACTTCTTAGTTTTTCTCTTTGATTGACTTTAAAAAAATTATTCTTTTCTGTTGAATTTAATCATCTAAAAGGAATCAAAATGGAAATATTTTTTTTAAATTGTAGATAGAATATGTGTATAAAAGTATCTGACAAGTGTGTTTAGGTATTTTGATCAACTTATATCCAATTATATCTTACAACATGGACATACACCCTCATCTTTATTACTGTAAAGGAATCCAATGTAAGGAATCAGTTTTGTAACAATTTCACAGTATGAAAGTACCATCGATCCACATTGAAATTTCTAGGCAATGTTTAAATGAATGAATACCATTGAAAGCAAAAGCTGCATTATATGTATACAATATATATAATAATTCATCTAAGATAATAATTAATCTATATATATAATATAGATATGGCTAGCGTCATGCTGCTGCTCAGTACAAATGCAGATTTTTTTATAATTAATAAATTGCTGATATAAATGGTATTAAATATGCAGTAAAGCTAGCCATACATGTTCCGATTCCATGGCCGATCGATCACCCATCCGATCGATTCCGGCGATGTCAGAGGGAATCGGATGTCCGATCGATCGCCCAATTAAGCCTGTCCCTACCACCTTGGGCCACCGATTCCTGGACGATTCCGTGCCCGATCGATCACTTCACACATGGCAACTCCCCCTGATGTGTGCTGAATCGGATCAGAAAGACCAACATGCTGGTTCTCTGGCAGATCCGATTCTGGGCCCCCGATCGATCAGACGTGATCGATCGGGCAAGGTGGGCTTCACGCGATTCCGCACGCGCCCGGAATCGATCGTCCCGGAATCCCTTGGGAATCGGACCCGTGTATGGGGACCTTTAAGTTACAACCCACCACGCATTAGTCCAGTTATGGACTTTTATTTTGGAATTTAAGTCTGAGGTTCCACTATGTTTTGGCAAAACAATGTGCCAGGTGTCTTTTGTACCCCTTGTGGCACAAGTTTTAAAACACTGGGGTAACATGAGGGGACATGTGCACATAGCAGATATTTACCCATTAAAAATGAATGGGGCACCCACAAAAGAAGGCTACCATTATGTTTTGCCAGAAAGTAGGGGAGCCTCAGCCTTAGGAAATTTTAGTTTGTTAATTAAAATTAATTTTGTTTTGGGTGATTGCACACAGATGAGTTGAAACAATCAGATACATGAAGAATTTACTGAAATATTCTAACCAATAAATTCTCTTTCCATTTTATGCTCCATTTAATCACTTTTGGTCGATAGAATTAAGGAAAAAGGAATCAATTTTCTGAGGCTATAACAAAAATTTTCTGCCTGTATATTGCGGACTTCTATTTGGGAAATCTGTTAAGGAAAGTTTGAAAAAAGAGATTAGTTGGGAGGATCATTATAAATACATTTATTGTGTTGATGCTAATGGAAGACACTCCATATATGTAATTATTCATTTTGTCATTTTTTTTCTTCTCCAGAAAAGCTGTACAATGATAATGATCTCATGGAGGAAACATAAACCATATGGTGTGAGCACCAAAGTTGTTAAAAAACATTTGCTTACCTGCATGATGTATGGTTACTTGCATGATGTATGGTTAAATCTGTATTTGTTGGACTTTCTTAAATAGGAAGTCTAACCACTAAAACATAAAACAATTGTTTTTTAGAATTCTAATAAATTGAAGCTCATAATCAAATGTGTAAAATAAATTTTAAAGGTTTAGCCCTTTTTTTTAAAAAATGTTATATTGCTTGTAATGATTATTTTGACATGAGAGACATAAGAAAGGAAATCCCTCCCCCTTCTCTACAAAACCAGAGGTCAGTTGACTTTATTGGCTCTCAGGGGGTTAAGATATAAGCTTACTTAAATGTTCATCTTCTCTACTTTTATTGCGTGCAAGTTGGGCTACTTGTATAGGAGGGCCTTGCAAAGAGAATCTTCTTATCCAGATAATTAAATGATCCTGAACTTATCACTAGATATACTAAAAAAACAACAGTGCCTCCCACAGTGGTTAACAGCAACATACCCCCCATTGTCTCCTTTAAGTGACAAATTAAAGTGTTTTATTTGAAATGTCAGTGGCACAGTCCCCTCCAGCAAAGCTTGTGAAGTTCAGGAGGGCACATCTGGGGCACTTGAATGTCAGTTTCCTCCACCAATGTCTCCCCACTGTTATTGCTTACATGATCCTGGGTCATAGCTTTGTAACTCCTAGTCGCTCCTTATGAGCACTATAGAAGTAGTAGTATAGAGAGCAGCAGGGGACTATGACTATAGTGGCACCAATTTTCATGTAACAATGCAAAATACTTGATTTTTAAAAAATAATGCTCAACAAATCAACTGTAACATGAAGAGTAGTTTAAGTTCCCAAGGGACTGATCATTGGATGCAGAAGGCACTGCCATGTGCTATGTAATGTTAACTTTTTATAACACAACTCTCAGTTTCTGTACTAATGACTGAGATTGTAACCAAGTTTATTGGGACCCTGGAACCAGGGAAGATGCAAATTCAAAAAGCATTATGTAATGTCAGCAAGTAAATGATGCCCATAAAACACGCCTTTTCTTATCTGAGCAACCTTATCCAACCCCCAACCACCCTGACCATATTGTCATTTATTGCATAAGTCACAGTTAAGCTCAACAGTCGCCCTGTTACCAACAATATAGTGTGAATTTAGCCTGAATGTCAAGTTCAGAGGACCAGCTCTCTCTTTTGTTGTCCTGTGCAGTGCTCAGTCTCCTGTCACTGAGCAGTCATGAGTGATCGTTCCCAGTGATAGTAGTCTTAGGGCTCATTCACACCTTTCCATTTTACTTATATTGACATTTATTTTCATGTGAACAGGACCATTGCATATACTGTGCACTTTCTGGATATGTAGTATTATGCATCAAGATGGATAGGTGTAAACAAGGTTCTTCTACCTCTGTACAAGGCTGTACATCAGGCATTTGTTGCACTGCACATATTAGTGTTTCCTGGATGTATTATTTCCTATTTATATAACACCATTATATTACACAACACTTTACAGAGTATATATAGTCATGTCAAAAACTACAAATACACATATGCTGCATTTAAAGGTAAGTCATATTTCTCCTTCAATTCTGAAAATGAATATAATTTCCCTGGTGATGAAATTAAATGTCTTAACTGAGTAGCTTTATAGTTATGTGTATTTTATCATGACAATGTGCATTTTTTGTGATCCACAGTGTATAGGCATATATATATGTTTAGGCATTAGAGATGGTCAAATTTTTCAAATAGCTGACAGTGAGCTGGTTGCAAAGCCTCTGAAAATGATATCATCATTATATCACCAAAATAGCTGGAGATGTAGAGAATGGATGTGGGAACATTGCTCTAGCATGTGTAGTTTTTGCATAAATTAAGTTAAAGTCAAAGTCGAAACTTCGACTTTTGAAATTTTTACTTGAATTTGAACTACATTTATGCAAGAACTATTTGTGTTAGAGCCATACTTTGTTTTTGTAGTATACCCCCAAGCCTTCCCTACATCTGCAGCAAGTTTGGTGATGATACCAATATCAGGAGCTTTGAAATTAAAATCTTTTAAGAAAAATTCGACCATCTCTATTAGGCTTTTCCCCAACTTACTGCAATGCCTATGCTTTGTTTTTTGTCATGCTAGTTGTTAATGTTGAGAACGTTAATAAAAGTTGTTAGACTGTGAACGTTGTTCCTGTGTGATGACATCATTAAACGACTAGTTGACTCAACCATGACTTTAGTGATAGATGACTTGACTCAACCATGTCTTAAGACATTTATGCCCTAATTCTCTAATATATTTTAGTCAATTTTAAATAAAATATACATTTAAAATGTAGAAAATCTGCAGCAATATTTAAATCCTATAGGTCCTGATTGTTTTTATTAAATCTTTAGTTGGGGGTTCTTTAGATTTTCATATGTTTATGTGAGAACTGGCCAACTAGAAATTTTTATTTATAGAATAAGCACAATTTATGTTTATTTTGTGATTTATACATCATTTCAGATGTGTATGATTGCTTCAAAACAGACATTTCTGCAAAAAATAAGCACTCTGTATGTTTCTTGTTGGTAATATGTTGTGCTTACTGCTCAGCATCCTAAATTGCGTCTGGAGACACAGGATTAAATACCTGGTGAGTTATATGCTCAAAGGAACAGGTAGAACAGGGTATCGTTTATTGGAAGGCAGACTTTTTATTTAAATTGTCTACTGTAAAGATATTTTGAATCTTTCTAAAAATATTTTAAAAACCAGAAGTCAAAGTGACACTTACATGACTTGAGATAGTTACAATGTGTTTCTGTAAATGTATCATACTTTCATGAATAGTGAATAGACATATTTTAGCTGTAGGGTTATGAAGTTACTCACTGCCAATACAAATACATGATTTTTTTTTTTAGAACATCAACTACATATTTCATTTAGATTTTATTTTTACCTCAGAATTACTAAAACTGAAGGGGTTGGTTATTCAAAATTCAATGTATTACCTAATAAAATCAGTGCGGTAAAAATGAGTAGTGATGTCGCGAACCCAAATTTTCGGGTTC
>CM070036.1:30202174-30219976 GCA_036250615.1 Ptychadena robeensis | reverse complement strand
ACATGCGATATTCGCCGCGAACAGTTCGGCGGCGAACAGTTCGGGACATCTCTAAAAATGAGATCCCATTACAACAACAATGCAGGTTTCATGAATGCTTAAATTAAATGTTGTTTTGTTGGATATATATACTGTACATATATTTATTTTATAGGTTATTACAACAAGCTTTCTCCTTGGGTCCTTTATAATCTCTTTTAATCAGACTATTTATATAGGAAAGATTTGCATATGCAAATAAATAGGGGGTGGGGGGGGGCTGCTGCTAACAAGGATGGGAAGTTAGGAGGCAGAGCAACACCCCCCTACCTCCTTACTTAGGAGGGATGGGGCTTTACTCTCCCTCTTAAGTTCCCACCATGCACTTCATTTGCACAAGGAGAGTGTTAAAATAGGAGGGGACATTACACTTACCTGTGCTTGCCAGAAGTGGCATAGCGGATTATCACCTCTGGTATATGGAATGCTGAAGTGACACTGCACCGGAACTTCCGAATTCCATACCAAATACAGGAAGTGACACTTTCTGACGTCACTTCCGGGGTCACAGATGTAAAAAGGCTGAAAACCACTGATCTAGATACAAGAAAATCTGGGAAATGTTTTCAAACTGAGAACAATCAATCCTTCCTTAAGAAGTTATCAAAGTAACTAGTGACCAAGTAAGCAGGTTGCCTTCTCTCTCATATTTCTTGATAGACAGACCACCTGTATATATTATTATTTGGTTTTATTTATAAAGCACTGACATATTACACTGCACATTAAATAATAGTTGAATGGTTGAAAAGAGGACCATGCCCACCATGGCTTACAGTCTAAGAGGTTGGGGAACAAAGTATACAATAGGTGAAGGAGATAGGACTGGTAGGGTGGTGATGCTAGGACTGAGAAGATGGGTAGGCTAGACTGATGAATCGGTTTTCAGGGCCTATCTGTTAGTGTTAAATGAATTCCTAAGGGACGAGGAAGAGAGTTCCAGAGGGTAGGGGTGGCCTTAGAGAAGTCGTCAAGCCACACATGCAATGATGTTATGAGTGCAGATGTCATAACTGGAGGAGTGAAGGGAGCGGTTAGGGGTGTATTTATGTATGTGGTTGGAATCGTAAGTAGGACAGGAGGTGTAAAGTGATTTAAAAGCCACAAAAAAGACACAAACATTTGATTCTCTCGGCTATTGGAGGTCAATGTAGACCCTTAGCTTTCATAATAGACTAAAGAAGTGTCAGTCTTGTTAGAGGAAGATAGTATAGTGTTGTAATAGTCATGGTGAGAAAGATGATAGTATGTACCAGGCCTTTAGTGGATTCTGGGGTTAGAAATGAGCGTGGAGATATTGTGCAGATGTAAGTGGCAGGATCCAGAAATATTGAGAAGGTGACACCAAGATAGCCAATAAAATTTTGTGTGACTATGATACTTACTTAGAATTACTCATATTAGGAGACATATCATAGCAAGTTAAATTTCTTACCCCAGCCTGATTTGGTGATAGTAAATGTTTGGCCATGCCTTGGGCTTCTAATAAAAAAATAAAAGCTTTTTTTTCTACTTGTATATCCTGCAGCCCTTTTTATTCCTATGGGAAAGTCCTATTTGACTATTTGAGGTCTATATAATCGACACAGATTTCCCATAGGAATAAATAGGCCTGCTGTATGCTTGTGCAGACCTAAGTGGACATTGTTGGAGAATAGGTTATGTGACTTAAAAAGAGGCCCCGTAGTACAGACCAGGGCAGAATGTAAGAATACAACCAGTTGGTCAGCATTTTAAGGTTTTTAATGTAAGTGGCTACTAAGATTGTTTTCTTTACAAATCAATATTGTTTAACAAACTGCTAAAAAATGTATTAAGTTCGTTTGAAATGAGGCCAAATAAACATATCATTTAGTAAGCACAAGTGTAGAGTCAATTAAGCTTGACGCAAGCTCCATAGTAGGAGTGCATGCCATTGAAAAACGCATTTCTGTTTGTAATCAAATAATCATTGATTGTATCTATATAGTACCCAAACTGGCAGCATGTTAATTACATTTCACATAAACATCTGTAGCAGCTTGCGAGTCCTTACTGTGGTGTAATGCAATAGAAGACACTTAGCATAAAACAACGTCCAAGCTCCAGATGAGTTCTCAGGGACCCTCTGATTAGATTGTGCTAATTATATTAGAAGACATTACTAATGACGCCTTAAACAAAGGTAAATCTTTACAGATAACTGGCTTGAATATACATTATGACTTCAGTGATGCAATTCATAGGAAAAACAATTACCCCAATGAAATTATTTATTTGATTAAAGCTTTTTTTAGTCTTTCTGCTGAATTCCTTCAGATTTCTAATGGCATTATCCTTAAATTAAACATCAAATATTTTCTTTACTATTTCTGTTGTGTCTGGGTAGTTTATATTATTTGAGCACTGTTGCAAATGAACTACACGGTATATACTTATGTATCTTAACCTGTAAACAAAAATGTAATATATTGAATACCTAGAATGAATCTCACAAAAGAGAGGGTTCTTGAAAATAAAACAATGTATTGACTCGTTATAGACATTGAAGCTACACTACGATAGATTTACCAAACTTGGCCACCATAAACCAAAATGGATCAATGCTCTAGTGAGTTTTTTCTGCAAAGGGTTTTTCTGCAAAGACCATGTAACTGTGTCATAAATAATTCCAGGGGTTTATATAAAGTCTTTTTAAGGTAAAAAATCTGTGGGGTAGATCAAAATTGATCCACCCCAAAAATCTACCCATGTTTTCCTCTTTTTATGCATTCTTCCTACATTGCCTCTTTTTTTTTGTTGTTGTTGTTTAAGACCGTCAATAGCCATAGAGATGGTTTTATCTAGTTTACTTCCAAACAGATTTATACCAGTTGTTTATCACTCAAATGGCATCCACTGATCAAGGTTCTAACCAAAAAACGGTTGTGGATGTTAAAGCCTTTATAATATCCTTACAATGGCCATGTAACCCTCACCAACTCATATAAATCTGAGAAAAAATTTCAGTTCATCAATTTTTAAACACATCTTATATTCTATCTTTAGGTTACTGCACCTTTCATCATGGACCAAGCAACTTCAGAGAATAGATTTGCCATTCTAATATTTTGTTTTTATAATTTTTTTTGGTTTTTTAATTCATCCATATAGGAAAAAGTATTCAAACAAGGACGTCTTTACAATCCGCACTCCTGGGCTAATGGTCACATGCACACACAGACTTCCTCTCGGGTAGTTGTGAAATTAAAGATCACCTGAAGTAAACACTAGCCATGGAAGTGACCCCCCAGAGTAAATGTATAAGAACCCATGAAGGGACGTGCCACACCCCGATATCTATACAAACACAGAGAACCATATAGGGGCAATGTGGGGCTTTTGAGGCACAGGTAATATATAAACAAAAAATTGTATATTTAAAAAACTTTATTCCCTATGATTAAGCCCCAAACACTTGGGGGAAACGCGTCAGGGGTGAGGACATGTTCCCTGCGTGGAGCTGATGATATATGTATTCTTCCTTGGAAAAATTTTTAAATAAAGATTAACGATTTTCAAAGGATCAAAAGACAAGTCTGAGTGCGGATTCCTTAAACCTAAAGACAAAGATTTGCATATAGCGAAAACATGTTCTACTAGTATTTAAGTGAATAGAATATATTCCTATTTTCTGTTGAACCTTTTAAGTGTTTTAAAGTGTTTTATTGAGCATTTCTACTTCTTTGACTACAAATTGCTTTTGGCAAAAAATGGTTGCCCTTGGTTAACAGTATGTTCAGAAGAATAACTGAGCATTCTGTAACCAACTCCTTTATTAGGGAGTCTCTTTTAAGTTGGCCTCTTCTTTTACAACTTCTGTATAACAATCCTGGGCATAACAATTTCAATGCCCAATTGTCACTCACTCTGGATCAATCTACCAGTCTATCAGTCTACCTGGGTGTCCAAGGTGTATAGGGGAGAATAAGCTGTAGTGATCTGAAGAGCTTGAAGAACTGGTAAAAAACTTTCTTGGACTTGTAGGAACACGAAATGAAAAAGGAATTTATACCCTATAGGGTAACATTACAGAGAAAGAAAAGAGGACAAACACTGTAGTAGTATACACCAGTTTTTTTTGAAAGCCACAGATAGCATGATGGGATTTTAAGAACAGGTAAGTATTTTTTTGCCAGTCCAATGTAAGGTAAGCTGCTGACTAAGAGCTAGAACTTATGACCAGTCAGGTCACTACCTATTACATGCTGGCTTTGTGCATCAAGAAAAAATATTATATATGAAGATGATGATCATAATGTTCAAGGAGGTAGGGGGTTAGCTAGGTAACTGAGAAGTTCCTGTATTTTTTCAGACCATAAGATGCCAAAAGTGGGGGGAAAATGAGGGTGCGTATTATGGTCCGAATGTGTGGTAAAAGAATATTTCTTTGGAGTCTCATGTGCCCCCTTACTGTTTGCTCCTGTATTGACTCCCGTACAGCTTGCTGTGGCTGTGTTTGTAATAAGTCCCACCTTCTGGAGTCCACTGGTTGACTAACAGTATCAGAAAGATAGGTTCAGTTCCATCACCAGAAATGTTCTTGGTATGGTACCATACAGTAGTATATTAGAAAAGAAATCCACGTTGATATGACTGTTGATGCTCACCCATCCATGGATCCACTGTCCGCCCTGTCACTTGCTCCATCTGGCCAGGACTATGTGATCGTGCACAGTGCCCACATAAGAAGTCCATCATGGCAGGAAAGACACACAGCTGCAGCGACCCCCTCTTCCCTGATGTGTGAGACAGAAGCCAGTGATGTAATCTGTATATTGACGGCAAGTGTTGACTAGGGACATCTTGTGGTTGAAGTTATCACACAGGATTTTTTCCCCAATTGAGATTAATGCTCAAACACTTTAAATATTTTTTTATGGTCAGGGGCAGCTTATCCGAAAAATATGGTACATGTTTCAGTCAAATAACTCAAGAGGAAAAGAGAATTGGTCTTCTAAAAATCATATACTCTTGTTACTGTTTCTACTACATAGTTTTGAGTGGGTGGTCACTATATATGGATGATCAATACTTATTTTCCAACTGTGGCCCATAATACCATAAATGCCCAATAAGGTTGCAGTAGAGAAGAGTGACTTTGAATGAAAATGGTTGTTATCCATGTGTTCCCTTTTGCTTCCCATCGTGTGAGTATTTCTGCCAGTTCAAAGCTTTAGGAGAAAGCAGTTGATGCCAGAAATCCTGACCTGCATCTTTGATGGAAGCCATTTTCTCAAAAGTATTGAAGTAATTAGATCTCAATATTAGCTAGGCAGCTACCATTCATTTAAGTAGAAGGGCTGGAAATGGCAGCCTTCTTACTCTCTCGCTATAAAAGTCACCATATAATGTATTATCTTGCTGGTAATAAACCCTGCATTGGCATATTGGATTTAAAATATATTTACTGTAGGTTTTTATCTACTCATTAAAGTATATGTAAAACTAAAACCAAAACTGTCTTATATTTCAGCTAATCAGTCCATATATGTGATGTCTACATTGGTTTTCTCTTTTTATAGCTCTTTTCTAACCTTTCTAACCTTTCTAACATAAAGTAATACTAGTAGCACATATGTGAATCTAGAATGATCATTTAGCCTCTCATGGGTAAATGTATATTTTTAAACTTGTTTATACAATAAAATATACTGCATTTTTCATTCCCACATGCAACACACAGATTCTTCAGTTCATGTCAAACAAATAAACACAACTTCTGTTTTGTGCCTTTTTGTGTCTGGTGTCTTTCCTGATTGCAAAGGTATTTATAATTATAACATGCAATTTATCTGCGTTTCACTTCATATTTGTAAATGGCAAAACAGAATCCCATGGGTCACTGAATATTATCCTTTCATTGAAGCTGCCTGTTTTAAGTCAGTCAAAACATTCCAGACTTCAAAAGAAAGTTTTGCCTGGTTACACCATTTGGGTGTCCCTCCATGGTTGGTCTGTAAGGGATTGGTTATTTGGATAAATTAATTTGTGGAGCCTGCCGGCTTTTTAAAGACGCTGGTGTCTGCCTTCAGATTAGTTCTACTGGTTACACATTTTTTTACATATTCAATTATATGAAGGGAACAAGAAAAGTCTACTGATCCCTGCTTTTTAGTAAGCAAATGCCATACAAAGGATAGTCTGCCCAAAAAATGTTAATGAGTTTACAATGCTGAGGGCTGAGTTCAAAAACGTAGAGAAGTGCAGAGTGTAAACATGCCTGCTAATTTTTGCTTCACAGTGATGGACCTCATTTGTAATAATTACTATACCATAGCCTTTTGATAAAGGTCAACACTTTAAAGCCTTTTACAACAACACCAATGTTTAACTTTTGTGCCCCTTTGTCAGTTGACATCTGCCAAAAATGCAGTATCTGAGAACAAATGTAGCTACATCAAAGAAGCAAAAAGGAAAAGTGATTTGAAGAAACAGGCAGAACAACAAAGTTGTGATGTGGTGGGCTGGAAGGATCCCAAAGGCCCCCCACTGAAAATGACTTTGAAGCCTCATACCCAACATTTTATTATTAAATTGTAGATCAAGTGAATATTATGTTAAATTTCCATCTGTGATGCCATTGCATAGACCCCCCCCCCCCCTTTACCCTGACCCTATGACACCAGGGTAAAAAAAAATGGGGTGGGATTGTCATCAGCTCAAAAAGGTGAGACAAAATCTGAATCCCCAACAGAAGTTCCAACCCTAACCCACTCTACTAAAAATGTTTTGTCTCTTTTGAACAGGAGGTAATGAAAATATCACCTTTTTCTATATGTCATTGAGTGATATTGGGATTAACATAAGACATATCATGGTTCGGTACAATATAAATGGTCACAATTAAATCTGTTTTTAGATCTTATGTATATTTCTATGTATGTTTATTTTTGCAGATCCTTCCTGTCTGTCCTGAGGAAGACCGAAAGGGTGAAACATGTAGACAGTGAAATAAGTATTGTATAATTGTTTCTTTTTAAAATGTTACTTTTAATGGCATTTCCAATAAAGATTCATCTTTTTTATACAACCCAAAATCCCCACCTGAGGATAACATGTTTTTTTTTTCTTAGACAAAAAAACAACAAAAAGCTTTAACCTTGTCACATAGATGCCATTAAACAATATAGACTTTATTTTTAAAAAAAACATTATTTTTAAAAAAAGTAGTCATGGCAATCACTAACTGGATATTGCAGGAAGACCAAATGTTTCCATTTTGGATACAGCATGTAGTGATAAAACTGATATGATAACTGTTTCTTCCATCTGTTTCTAACTTCTTGTCTTGCAGATTCAACAGGAAGTAAGAATATATGATTCAAGGAGCAGGATAAATATAATCCAAGCTGGAAGATGAAGCTATACGTCTACAGGGAACAATAGTGATGAGCAGTATAGGAAATATTCGTATTCACAAAAAAATTTGCCTAATATTTGCAAAAAAACCCGTAAATTCACAAATTTGTGATCTCCGATCATTATTACCTTTATTGCATCAGCACTTGTACATGTGCATATTGTGAATGCACTGCACTGTAGTTTTGGGTACTGATATAAAAAAATCTTGAATATTCACGATTATGAAGATATAGCTCTATATTAGAGATCTTCGTGAATTCTCAAAGTGCAGATATTCGCAATAAAAATGTGTGTTTGGAATATTAGCGATCAACACTAAACATCACTGCAAATCAGGTAGATAAAGCTGATATAAAAAATCTTGAATATTCACAATTATGAAGATATAGCTCTATATTAGAGATCTTCATGAATTCTCAAAGTGCAGATATTCGCAATAAAAATGTGTGATTTGAATATTCGTGATCAACACTAAACATCACTGCAAATCAGGTAGATAAAGCTGAAAAAGCTGTTGTTTTAGGCAACTATTAAGGGAGCAGATCTGCCTCTCTCTCTCTTTTTCTTTTTTGTTTTTGCTCAAGCTGAAATAAAAGAAATAAAACCAAACAAGTTGTGTCCAATATTTTTACATATGCACTTGCTCAACAGTGGTACGGTCTACAATGTCCCTTGGGATGGGGACTGTTTTGAATGATTCTATGTACTCCGCATTGTGTAATGTGCCTATGAAAAAGCTGGCAAAATAAATGACGAATCGCTAAACTAAAAAGCATGTTAAATCTGAACAAGATCTCTTACAGCAGGAACTTCATGTCTCTTTACTGGTGACATCATTTCTGAGCCGGAGACATAGTAAGACATGCTGTATGACTTGTCCTTGTAACAGATGTTGGAAAAATAGATACTCACTGGTTTATCACACTTAAAACCTCAATCCCTCTGTCTTTATATCCAGTCAGGTGAGAGTGAGATCTACCAGGCACTTCGAAGTTAAGAAGTTGGAAAAACTGACTGGTTTACCAAATCTACAAGCTCTGTCAAGCTTCTGTCTTTATACCAAACCAGGAAAGTGAGACTTTCTGGGTAAGATGGTGGTGAGAGCAGGTGTATGCCATGTGGGAGATGACATACTGTATATAAAAATATATATACTGTATATTGTTATTTTTACAGGATTCATACAACTTTTCCCCGAGATACATTTTCCAACTAAATTTAATTTATAAGTGTGTGAAACCTGGGTGAATGTTGTGTAGAAATTAAACCACTGGTGACTGGTAACATTTCTTACTAATTGTTTAATTGTGTACTAATTTAATTACTATTGTTATCATGTATGTTGGTGTGAATAAGTGAGAATTATATCCTATAGTGTCAGAGGATATTCATATAGGAACAAAGCATAATTTCACAACCTAAACTCTGTAGAATGAATTGAATACTTTTAACAACTGAAAACAAAATACAGAACCTTACAACCAAAAAGAGGACTTCTTGGTACCATTCTTCACAAATGTTTGGCTAGACTAGACCAACAAATACAAGAGGTGGCCAACCTCAGGGACTTTTTAGGCAGAAAAAGTTGTGTTCCAATAAAAAATGGATTAAAAGGCAATATTTATTTCCACATATTGAAAGGTTTTCAGAAAAACCCTAGTCTAAAGATGACTAGGAATAAATAAGGTGCATACATAAAAGTCAAAAAAGGTCAACAACCAGGTCACAAATCACAGATACATATACATATCAAGCAGTTCCAGCCTGTTAATAGTATGTCCATAATTGGTATTCTCAATTTGTTCCTTCGACGTGTTTTGCCCAACATGTGGGATTCTTTAGGAGATCAAGTATCCGTATCAATTGTGCAAAGCCGCCAGAATGTGCCTGTGCATACATTCACCAATCCTATGTACAGAATGGAAAATTATCAGTTCCACGTCCTCTACTAACATTTGTGCCCATTCCTAGTCATGAAGGGAAGAAGGAAACCACAAGGAAATCATTCCTCATCATTACATGATTCATACATAGGTCTATTTTCTAAATGGGTATTGCCCCAATCCATATTTACAGCATTCCTTTTCAACATCAATATGTTTCAAGCTTACCTCATAGGTGTCCAGTTTCAAGGAGTGAAGAGGTGAAGATTAGAGGTAAACATGTCTGCACCAATGTCTGTTCTCAATGTCAGTCCTGGGGTGGGATCATTCCCTGGTGGTCATGGGTGATCAGTAGATAGAAATCTGTAAGGTAGGGTAAATATCCTTGGGGTTACGGCTGAATAGAGAATGGGTATGTTCGATTCCCAAATCAGTTCTATCGGGCGAAAGCCTGAAAACCACCTGGTGGGTGCCTGATGTTGCGTCCGCTGGTTGGTTGCGATCATTGCTCGTTCACTGGGCGGTTAAATTGGTAAATGAGCCCCTAGTGCTCTCTGCTTTGTATATGTGAATATTATTTTTGTATTCTCACTTTCTTTAATATGTTCCTTTTTAAATCACTGCAGGTTAGCTTTCCACAATTACTTTAATTGTTTTTACCTGAATAGTGAAATTTTGCTAACATTTTTATATTAAGAGAAAATAACATTTTTAAAAGTTATAACCATTCCTATTCCAGAGCCCACATTTGCAGGAATATCTTAAGTAAACCTACTATTAACAAATTTGAGTAAATTATTGTTTTAAAAGCCCTGGTTAAAGACATTCATCTATTTATATATTATTCATTAATAGTAGAAGAGGTTTTAAACAAGCTATTCATGACTACTTCATCTGCTATATTGTGAGGGGATTCCTTCAAAAAGATTCTAAAGGATCCCAATGAAGATTTCAGCATCAAGTTCCCATCAGTTTTAATAGCTTAGAAATACCAGCTGGTTGTTTACATTAGAGAGCTAGCAGTCTGCCATATTCTCTCCATAGTCTCTCTGAAAAAATCATTGCCTTCACAGTGTTTATAGATATAGACGACTTGTTAAAGGGGATTTTATTGCTTGTTCAAAATTGTTATTTTCTGGGCCAGATACCTTTAAGTGACACTTTTTTGTTGTCCAAAGCACAAACTACGAATCCATATGTATTTACATATTCTGAACAATCACTTTACAATACTCTTTTATTCAGTTCTGTAGCTATAGGCATTGCAAAATTTTATCTTGAAAGTCTTTTTCTTTTATTACTCCCTGTTACAACACAATATTGGAAATCTGGCAGCCTTCTTATTTAAACAAACAGCAGCTGTTTCTAAGCTCCAACAGTCTGGGGTGGACTTTACATGCTTTATTGTGATCCGGGTCTTTGAGAATTATTACTAAACTTTACAAGCAGCTAAAAAGGTCAGAGACTGATTGTTTTGAATGTAAATTTAATTTCTATAGGTTTGGGTACAGAAGGATTTCTAATAGCATGAAAACCCTTTACCCATGTAAACCTGTCCAGTTGTCACTAGAAAAAAGTGAAGGTAACTTTATAATATTGTGTTGCCTCCAGAAAAGAAATTAAGAAGGAATCATTGATTGATTGACTTGTTTTAGTGGCTACATAGTAATCACTTGGTAAAGATAACCTTTCACTTCCTGTTGCATGTACAGAATAGAAACTGAAAATACATCTCCCAAATGAAAAGACAGGAAAAAAAATATCATGGCAGTTTAGACCTCGCTTAGGCTATACCTTCACTTGCGTTAAAATCACTGCGTTGAATGCAGGGATTCAAGCGTAGTGCACAAGCCAACCATTGGCGGCAATGGGGCTTTGAAAGGCTGTCCACATAGCCCAGCATAGCCCCCCATCCATCGGTCCAAGCCTCCGTTGCGTTAATGTTGACATGGAGCCATGGGTCAACATAAACGCAATAGAGGCTTGACGGATTACATCTCCATATGAAGCTTGCACTCCTTGGATTCTCAAGTGGAGTCCTAGCCTTAGAATATTTTTTGGGAAAAGCACATCTAAACATAGGCGAAAAGCAACTTTTGTTTATCCCAAAAAGAAAAAGGACTTGTCGAGGCGGCCACTATTTGCAAACAAATTTCTGATTTTTATTGGTATCAATAAATAAAAACAGCTCAAAGCATTTCATGGCTCTCACGCCACTTCTTAAGCAATTATTATAGTGAAGTCTCCTGCCTCTATTTGGAGACCATGCTTGAGAGCCACGAAACGTGGTTATTACCTATCCAGGGCGAGGAAGAGCACGAGCATTATTGCCTGACTAGTGCCCGGAATCCCAAATGCGTCAGAGAGTGACCACAAAAGAACACCTGATAGAGGAAAATCTCAATAAAAGGCCTTCTTTCTCCACGGTTGTTGCCACATGGGTACATACTAGTGTCCCAGCAACCAAATGGCGTCTTGATTTGGGAATTTTTTAACCCCCTTTTTCCTTTTTTTCCTTTTTAACTTTACCTAAAAAACACATTAGCAACTAATGTGTTTTTGATGCATCTAAGGCTTTTTTCAACTGGTTAAGGAGTACATCATGGCGCCAGATCTGCATCTTATTGACGCATCTGTGTGTCTGAATATCAGTGGATGCCTTGCAAGCAAGCATCAATATAAACCACATGTTTTTAGATTTAAGCAGAGGCAGTAATATTTGAATGTAGGCTTTTTCAGTTATACAGACAAAATAATTCAAACTCCTTCCTCCATCCCCCACCGCACACACACACATATGTATAAAGAAGAGGCAAGGTGAGTTTGGAGTCACTCCCCTGATGGTTTCCCCTCAATCAAGGAAGTCACACACTAAGCTGATGCGGAGTGTAAACTGTTACACAGTCTTTTAATGCATAGTTTCACTAGAGGTAAAAAATAGCTCAGCCTTAAGGAAGATCAGACTTGGATCCAAAATCAACAAACATGGCACCTCAAGCGGAACAATGGTCTTGAAGACCAAGAAAAAGAAAATAAACTTCGGGAGCAGTTTGTTTTTAGCTGCTAAGGGCCCTGCTACAGAACTGCTGTATTTCCAAAGTGAGATTTTTCACAGATACTACTTCCATTCACGGCTGCTTGAAACTGTATATGTCAGTTGGAGAATTTAGTTCTGCATTATTGTAGCCAGATTAACTGAATTGGCTTAAGATGATTATTTCCTTGTAACCATGAGTGGCTCTTGTATTAAAAGTATGTCAAACATGAAAAATTTGTAATTATTACTACATTTCAAACAAAGTACAAAATACACCCATATCAAGAAAAACAGTTAGTACCATATCTAAAAAACGGTTTTATAAATTAAGGAGGTATGTATTGTCTTTTTGTCTGTTTTGTTTCATTCTTAAAGCTGATGTATACTCAAAATCTAAAAAATACATATGTAAAATTAAAGTTTGACTTATATCTGAGCATCCCCCAAAAATATACTTATCTGCTGTTGCCTGGAATCTTAAGAGAGTTTCCATATTTATCTGCCAGGGTTTCTGGGGTTAACTTGGGGTACAATATCACAAGGGACCACTAGGGGCATTTATAATGGATCTCTAAGGGAAAATATGTTCTATTCGGTTTAATGAACAGCCGAGATTAGATATTTACATGTCTATCTATGCAGTGAGTTTCGGGGGAAGCCACAGCACTAGTTAGACAGAGAGGAGGGGCTGCGAGGAATCTTCTTAAATTACTCCTTACAGGTAATTTTTTTTAATTGTTTATGCATTCCTGCCTATTATGGGCACTTCTTGTGCCATTCATGAAGTTATCAATTTCTGGTGGTAGGTCTTCTAGCCGAAGCTAAAATAATCTAAAGCTGCAAAAATGACACCCATGGGCCTATACATGATACTACTGTCTGTCAGTTGAATATCTCTATGCATAATATCTCTATGACAAAATAATATATTATGTACAGTTTGTAATGTACATAATGTATTATGTACATCCACATTGGCTCTATATACCTTCACTAAAGCTTTGGAGTTCCATACTTAGTGACAACATCTGTTATGTAATGTTTTGCTAAGCCTGACCAATGAACGGGCATAGGGGGAGGGAGGCAGAAGCCAGTTCACTTGACTAAAAGTGTAAATGTGTATTTAATGCTTAATGCATATACAATAACTTTTGCAGCCCTGTTAATAATATACTTAGTCTGGGGTGAGTTTGTTTACAAACATAACTCACCCCGAGCTGATCTTGGTGCATTTAACATGTTCTGAGGTAGCCCGCGGTCTCTTTGTGTGTCGGTGTGCCCACTGATTGCTCTGGGTTCCATAACTTCCACAAATGGGAGCACCATTTACCTGCATGCACAGTATCTGCAGCCAAATAGGTCTCGGTCCTCACATACTACATCATCAGTGACACTGGGAATGTGAAGGGGGGAGAGAGGCTGGGTAATTTAAGACTACCTGTGCCACTCTTTGTAAAAGTATGGGATTTGAACCCAGAGGGTCAAGGAAGGGATAAGACTTTACCCAGGAATTATAATTTAATTTCTTTTGTTCCCTTTTATGAATTTGGATGCAGTGATCAGAGCAGGGTGCTCAACCCTTTGCTGCCAAGTATCTCTGTATGGGAATTTTCTTCTGCTTAGAGATGAAAGCACTGATGAAGGCATTCCAGACCCATGAAACACAATGGCATTTTCCTAAAACTATGTAACCAATAAACTTATTTATGGAAAATATAGACATTTAGTTATTTTGCATTTTTCATTTAAAATTCACCTAGGCTTTTGCAGTGGTAACAAGAGGGATGTCTGTATCATCCCTACCCCTATATGAAGGACCTACAGTCAGTCCAGCTCCCCAGCCTTGTTTGAAACACACACACAGTAAACATTGGAACATTTGAATTCTGATTAGATCGGAAAACCTACAACAACAAGAATCCAGACCTCCAAGGCAAAGACACCATGCTGCTTTATTCATTAAACAATACAGGACTTATTTGTATATAGTAATGAAATCCACTTCTCTTTTTGGTAATTGCAAACATGCCTCTGTAGATGATACATTACAGCATGCAAGCCAGGTTTATGTTTCCTATTTTCTTAGCTCAAAAAGTGAATCCTCACAAACATTTACAATATAAATCCCTCATAAAACATATGGTAACATTTGCTATAATATTATTACCATACACTGTTGTGAATTACAGATAGAATTTTCAGCCCATGTGCAAATATATTTCATTAGGTGTACAACAGTTTAGGAAGCGGATTGACAACAGTTACTTTTATATATGAATCAGATTTTATTACAAGAGTTGGTCAGATAACTGAGAAAATTTTGAAATGCAATGTTTTAAGGGAATCTTAATTGTCAAAGAAATAAAAAAAATTGGACTAAGATGTATAACATTGTGTATTTAGAACATTCAGTTTGTATTTACTAAATTAGTACAGCAAGTCATTCTTGTAAAACTTTACACACACTATTTTAAGAACATTTTAATATAAGCCGTGTTTCCCCGAAAATAAGACAGTTTGTTATGTAATTTTTTGCTCCCAAAGATGCCCTACGTCTTATTTTCGGGAATGTCTTATTTTTCCATGAAGAAAAATATGACACTGCGGTATCAGGGTGGGGGATCACTTAAAATGACACAGGGGGGATCAGAGGGGGGTATTACAATGGCACAGGAGACTAAGAGGGGGGGGGGGATTTATATTCTAATTACCTCTTCTGATCCTCCGGTGTCATTTTGATTGCCCCTCCCCCCGATCCCTCGCCTTATATTTCAGCGTGAGTCAAAAATTTAAGGGTGCCTTATTTTCAGGGAAACAGGTTATTTATACGCTAATGAACGAAGTAAAAAAAAAACCATAATCATGTGTAAGGGAAATGAAAGTAAGGAAAATGGTTAATGACATAAAAAGGAAGATGTGACTTTTTTTATCTAATTAATGTGTCTAATTTAATCTAATTACAATGTGAAAATAACTCATAAAGTGAACATGCGTGACCCCTTTGGTAAAGCAGCCCTATAATCGTCAGTATTTTAGACAGCATATTGACCTGTGATAAGGTTAATTTCATGACTTTGTGTATCAGCAGTTGCTTTTACATTTTAAAACTGGAACATCAATCAAAAGACAAAATGTTAACCAGCTTATTGTAACTGATACCCTTTCCTGAATTAGATATTTTTGGCATGCCTTTTCTTGCTGTATATGTGTTTTCCCCTGTTTATGTTATTGGCCAAATAGGAATAGAGTGACCAAAAATATAGACCTATCCAGAATCATACCCTTGGCTTACAGTAAATGGTTTTAATGCCAGTGAGGATCAGGATATGGTCAAAAGTAGAGCACGGAGAGTGGTGCTTGACAACCTTCTTTGTTGAATTTGACAAGAAGTTGATCTATTATTATGGACACAATACCTGTTACCTTCACCCTCTTTGTTTGGATTTGTTGAAACAATAAAGCCTTTGGAAGACCAGGTCAACATGTTCATTGCATGGCAGGTGAATTACCAACAGACTGGAATAAAGGACTGCTGGTTCATCAGCAGAGACCATTGATAACATTAAACACCATACCACACCTACCATGATCTAGATATTGGGTTTAGGTTGGGTATCTGTTTTCACCAAAATCATCATTATAACCCTCACCATCATTAGAATCATATTCATCACACTCTTTGCAGAAAGGTTATCAATCTGTGTATTATGGTGCTGGAACTTTAAGGTTTTTGGTCCTGTTTCAGTGATTTCTCATTGCTTAAAGCAGCATTTATTTCCTAAATTGTGACTTAGTAACTATTGATGTAATAAGCGGAATAGCCAGGTAATTAGCATTTTCAAAGGTTGCAATGGCAGCCTCCATATTTTTCTTGGCACATATTTTTTTTTAGATGTGTAAGGAAGACTCTTGCCAAGTATATAAGTGAGTGTAGAAGCCAAACTACTTTGATGACATTATTATTGGAACTGTTGTTAAAGTCTACTAGGCAATGACATAAATGATGGCTATTCAATCTAGCACTATAAAACTAGTAAACAGAATCAAGAATAGGATTGCCACTTAGTATATCCTACACAATCATAACAGTACTGTAGAATATAAAGCTGACGTTTGTAAGGAGAACTTCTTAATTATACAAAAGTTTTAATTGGATGTATGTCTCATACTTACTAAATTCCTCTGGCAACAATATAGCAGCTCAGTTGTTTATTATATTTTAAATTACAGGTAATCCATATCTCATTTCTAAGTGCTGTTCAGATCCCAAAAAAATGGGCGAAACATGAAATATCATATGAACGGTCCTCAAAGCTCTTAACAGTTTTTTTTAGAACAAAACTAAACTAAAAAATGATTCACAGTTAGTTCTGTTACCATTACTTTACTATCCTGCCCCCCCTCCATGACAATAGCTGTGTCTGCAAGCATGTCACTTACCTAACATAGCAAAATAAAAGCAGCCATCTTGTGTGTGGAAATGTAGACCTATCTACCCACTTCTAACCTTCTTCTACACCACCAGTAATCTTTGATTGATTACACTCACCACCCACCCCATCTAACCACCCATGAGTATAGCAGGGGTGGGACTAGGCTTTCGGAGGGGAAAGGCTGGGGTGCTGGGAGACACCAACAACATGAAACCACTAATACCAATCCCAGAAGCAACAGGAATTCCCTTTCCACTCTTGTTTTTGGTTTAGGCTTGGGGGGGGGGGGGTGCTACACATGATTTCTATTTTCATTAAGTTGTAATAAGCTCTACAGAGCAATTAAACACATCCAGTCTATTACACAATACCCCAAAAGTTGCTTATGTGGATTTTGTTGATTTTTAAGCTTTAGTGGTTATGCAAAGGAGTAGTGATGTGTATGTTCGCACTGCTTCTAGCCAGCAAGCAGTACGGTTGTTTGACCCGCCCTGTTCGCCGGCAAGAAGGAGCTCTGTTTTCTTCCTCCGGCAGGATCAGGAGCAGGAAGATCCTGCCGGAGGAATGATCTTTTCACTAGAAGACCGCGTATGAAGCGGGTATTCAAGTGAAAAGCCGGCTCAAAAACTATGCGTTCCAGGTCCCGGATGCAAAGTCCCTGACGTCACTTCTGGTTTTTCAGATTAAAATTTCCTGCCGAGAATCTGCCCGTGAACAGGCGGATGGCTGACTATTAGTCCGATCCGGCCGAAGTTCAGCCATCACTACTAAGGAGGTTTGTGTCCATAGAGACGGTGAGAGACAGTAGAAATTACATATTAACACCATCTTGAACATTTGAACTGATTAATTGGAAACTGCACATTTCGTATCAGCCCAATCCAGGAAAATGCATGCAGCCGTCTTTGAGCCCTTCCACTGTGTCCAGTGTTGCATACAGTTTGCGGGTCTTTCTGATAGAATTAGAGCATTAGTAGAGTGTTGTACCGTGTTAGCCATCGATAAATACAGCAAGTTTGGAGTTCAA
>CM070036.1:30181362-30193891 GCA_036250615.1 Ptychadena robeensis | reverse complement strand
CACACTGAGGTGCCCAGAGGTGCCCCCGATCTTTCTCAACCCTAGCAACGCCCCTGCTTATCGGCATGTGTATGCCTAGCATTAGGTGTAAGGAAAAAGCTCTCTGTCTAGTAAAAATAAGGCCATCCAATCAAGACAGCTATTTCCTTTGAACGCAATCCTTAATGGCTATACTTCTGACAATACTTATGTTTCTTTCTTACCATATTTCTTACCATATAAATTTCAATCTCTAAAGCTGGGCATAGAAGCGCCGATTCCTGCATGACCCGACCGCCGATCGGATCCCAGGATCGGCAGGAATGGGGTGTGGCAACTAGCAAGATTGGGTTAAAATCAGCCATCATGTCGGATCGCACATTGATCCGACATAACGGATAATTTTGCTCTGATCCCATTAGTTCAGCTGGGGGCATCCGTCCCCAGCCGAACTAATGGGATCAAAGCAAAATTATCCATAATGGGCGATGCAGAAAGGGTGCCGGCCCATTCTTGGCACTAGCAGGTGACATCATCACGCCCGCCCCTAGTGCCGAAATCGGGTCGGGAGTCGAAGGGAAATTGTTCCGTCTATTTCCAGCTTTAATAAGATAAATGCAAGTAAAGAACTTGTTCAAATGTAGTATTGACATTGATACTCTTTGCGAGAGCTATTCGTTTTTATTACATAAACATAAGGAAATAAAGTTGTTCCTGTCAGCCATTTTAAACTATGAATAGTAAACATCCTGTCTAGCCAGAAAGGCCTTCGCTGTTAACCTCCTTGAATAATTATTGAATAATTACTGGTGGCTTGACTTTCCTGACTTCTGTTGAAGCCCCAGCCATATACCAACACCAATTTTATCATGAGTAACAGCGGGCAGATATATGGCAGCTGGACAGTAGAAGTTAACAGTTCTAGGCCCAACTTTTAGCATCCCAGACTCATCAATGTCTTGTACAGTTTACATTAACCTACTTTACAGCACCATATAAATGGAAGGTACAGACCAATGATGTCGAATTTAAATAATAGACCAATAATAGATTAATGAATTAAATGTCTGTTAAATAGCTTTTAAAAATTTCCCAAAACATGAAGACAATTACAAAAGAAAAAGCCTAAATAATTGGATGATTAGATGATGTTGATCCTTAAATTTTACTTATATTATATTATTTTGCTTATGTAAACACTCAGATGTGAGCTATAACATATCCAGTTTACACTAACGAGCATGGATAAGCAAGTTGTTTTTGGTGCTGTCCAGGGTGTAGTAGGCTTTTAATTGCCCCTGAGAAAAGTTAAATCAATTATCCTGAACTCACTGTTCTTAAATAAATAAATAAAAGTTTTTACTGATTTACTGATTTTGTCTAGAGTCCTTATTTGTTAACTTTAAATGTTGTTTTGTTTATCACCGTGTGGTTATAATTAAATCTTAATGACTGCACTGCATTGTCACTATTGTGTGTCACCATTGTATTGCCACAATTGCCCAATAGTTGCTTGAAGATTGTCTATTTGTTATTGCTGCATTGTCATGATTATCTGTTTGTCACCTTGTATTGTCTGGGTTGTGTATATGCTACCTCTATACCAATATGATTGTCTGGTTTTGTTTTTAAATGATAACCTTTGCTGCCTGCCTTTGCTAATCTGTTATTGTCATGATTACTTGTTTGATTTATGTTGTTATGCCTGGCCATGTGTATTCTTTCAATTGTCATTCTTGTCCATACATGCATTCGCCATTCCCGGTGCTCGGCTGCAAATCAGGTGCGCCCAGCGGGACAGATCGACCAGGATCCTTCTGCATATCGGATTGCACTGTGATCCGACATGTCGGTAAATTCCTGGCCGATTCCATGCAAAGTAATGTCCGGCACACGAAGCCCGCCGATTCTATGAGCGACCAGTTGCAGCGTGATGACATCTATCAAGGGAGAATCGGCACGTGTATGTCTACCTTTACTCATATGTTGTCACAATTACCCGTTCATTTTACGGCTAATTGTTAGGACTGCTGTGTTTCATTTTTACACATTTTCTCAATTGCAATGTATTATTTACACAATGTGACAATCGAGAACCCAGGTGCCCAACCTGCGGCCCTTTGGGTCTTGTTTGGCTGCCCCCCTTGGTTATCCACTTGCGGCCTCCAAAACCTTTTAATACTTACAGCATAGGAACTCACCTGTTCACTGATCCTCTGGCACATCCCTGCCTGGGAACTTTTTAGAGCGGTAAGAGGAGGAGAGGGACTCGCTGAGCCTTCAGCTGAGCACGCTAATTGCCATATGTGAAAGCTAATGAGTGACCTAGAGAGCACCTGAGTGCCCATGCTTCCACTAGACTACTTTTATAATATCTATGAGGCACATAACCTTTGTTGATGTATATCTGATCGAGAACCTCACATTTTATACAGCATTCTAAACGAAATAGAAAATTAATATTTTGAATACATACATACACATATTGTATTATAAAATCTGCAACAAATTTAAACACACCAACCTGGGAACCACTGGAAGGACGATTGGATAGAAAGAGGCGATCACCATTCCTGCCATTAATGTAAGTAAGTAAGTAAGTAAGTAATGCCCTTTATTGGCTAACTAAAGTCATTGAAAAATCAAACTTTCAGGATGTCTCAGATCCCTTTTCCCCAGGCTCAAGCCTGAAAAAGGCTTGCTCAATTACCTAGCAATGGTTGTGTGATCGATCATAATGGGGTGATGCAAGAATCACTGAACAATCACACAATGATCGTTCGGGGGAATCAATGAGCACAACATGGGGGAATCTATCCTTGGCCTTTTCTTTGGATGGCGACCCTCAAAAATAAAATGCAAAATAGCATGTATGGGGGGGGGGACCTTAACATGGTACAACAATCTACTATTGCTCAACTGTATTAAAAAAACCTCATGTTTGAGTGACTGGAAATATATATTTAAAATAGATACGCTGCCACTCTAAAGAATACATACAAAAATAAGAGTTTGAAGGATACTTTTCATGAAAATAATATGATAGGTTCTGTTGGTGACTTTGCAGAAAGTGTAAAGCCCCCCATACACAGATTCCTCCATACAATTTCCATCAGATCTACCAATAACTATGTAGTATAGTGACCTCCCTGATAGAATACATAGTGATTGGAAGGATTAGAAAGATCCTCATATTACATGGTTTTGGTAGAAGAAAAGTTGATTGTACAGAAATTGCATGGTAATTGTATGTGGTGTATGGGGGGCTTAAGAGTAATAGCACCAGCCAGACAATTAGCATTTTCAGAATGGGGTCAGAAATAGCAGCAACCACATTTCCTTTGGGAAAGTTTTACCTAAACTGAAATGTGTTAGAATCACTAAATCTTTGAGATATCTTTACTACTGATTTGTTCAAATGATCCCCACATGTTTTCTCAGTTTACTGAAAATGAATATAATGCTTTAGGAGACCCAGTCTGCCCACTCCTGGCCTGTCTGTTGTTAGTAACAGAGCACTGGAAAGAATCTTCTCATTTCTCTAAGGACACTTATAAAACTGATATTTCAAACAAATGCTCCTTATACACCGGAGAGAAAAAGGCTTGTCGTATAAAGCACTGGAAAAACATACATTCATCTAGATGAGGTTGGCATTTCCAGTATATCCATTTAAAGCTATTCATTTATTTTGTCTATTTTAAAATATTATTTATTGTTATATGCATAATGCATTCATTTAATTAAGTTTAATGAGATCTACTGGACCACAGGGCTCCAGACTTCTGTTTCTGTCTTCTATTTCCTTGAAGGACCACCTCTGATATAAAAGACTTGCTAATGACATTAATACATTTGAGAATTTCTTTTTGGGAACTCATGAGGACAATAGGATGAATCATTATGAAAACTATAGGCTTCTATGACAAGGACTTAAGCCCCCCATACGCATTTAGATCACTCTATACAATTTCCTTTAGGTCTACCAACAACTATGTAGTTGCGGGTCCTCCCTGATAGAATACATAGTGATTGGAAAGTTTAGAAAGGTCCTCAAAGTACATAGTTTTGGTAGAACAAAAGTTCAGTGTATAGAGATTGTATGGTAAGATTGTGAGGTGTATGGAGGCCTTATGGAAGTTTCAGAGGGTCTGTGAAGAACAAACCCCAACAATGGGGCAAATAAGACACATCGCACCTCACCTGTGACTGGCAGACGCTCTGCAGGAATAGTTTATTTATGTAACACTAAATGCATGCTCCATCCAAGGCAGCCCTTTTGTATGGCGAACACCTTTTGTATGGCTGTATGATATGCTATTTTCTTCATTCTCTGGTGCTCCTAGAAGCCTATTAGCAAACCTTGTCTTGTTATTGTGATGCATAAGCAGATGTGGACAGCAGAAGGTGCGGTATCTAACATCCTTATAAGTAATTAATAAAAAAATATTTAAGTTAACGTTTAGCATATTTTTTCATGATTTTTGTGAATCAACGTCTTTGTCTGATTTATTGACATCAATACTATGTTGGCATGTTAGCACTTCCATCTAACTTGACACCTATTATCAACCTTTTAAAAACAGAAGAAAACAGAAAAAACATCCAAGCTTAAATAATTTTAGATATCTTTAACTTCCAAGAACATACAGTAAGTTTAGAATAGTAATAATAAATAAAGTAGCAGTAGTAGTAGTGGTAGTTGTAGCAGTGGTAGTAGAGGTAGTAGTAGTCATGTAGTGGTAGAAGTAGTGGCAGTTGTAGTAGCAGCAGTAGTAATAGTAGTAGCAATAGTAGTAGAAGTGGTAATTGTAGCAGAGAAAGATGGTGATTCTCTGATTTCACAATATTTACTACTGTCATGAAAGACACATACTGTATATAAAGAACACCATACATAGGTCTCTTTCTATAATGCTATGCATCAACACATTCTTTATGCATTACTGGGCAACGCACTGGGTAAAATGCATAATGCATGCAACTTTTTAACATGAATTTATATTATATAGTGTGACTGCTAATGCGTGCAGTGTGTACTGTGCATTACACTCATAAGGGTTAAAGCTGATTTAAACAAAAAAAAATTTAAATAAAATACAAAATAAACATTTACACATTACTCACCTACATTGGGTCTCCGTCCAGGGACAGCAACCCCTTAAAATAATATATAAATACTTACCTTTCCTGGCTGCTAGCTCCCATGTTGCAATGCCTGGAGTGTCTGGTCCTCCAGACTCTTCTGGTCTCCCTCCATCCACTTATCCGCATCTGAATCGGGTAACACTCCATCCCTCTGCATCACCCGATCCAGATGCTGGGGACATGGGAAAGGAGACGTCAGAATAGATGTCTAATTTACCATGTTCCCTTGGGGCCGCCACAATGTCAGAGTTTTTAAAGATTTACCGGTGGTAGTAGCGGTAGTAGTAGTCACAGAGACACACACATAACATACACTCTACCTACTGTCTAGTTCCCCCATGGTTGTCTTGCTTGGCAGACAGCGGGAGGGTTGCTTGGACTGTGTGCAACTCACAATAGAAAGATCTCTCTTTCTCCTTTCTTTGGCTGACAGCACAATTCTCACATAGGGGGCTCCAAGTGCCGCCTTGGCTTGCCGCCTAGCTGCACCCCCTACCTCCATGCCCCCCAGTTTGGGAACCACTGCCATAGTGCATTCTTGTCCTGAATATTAATAATGTTTCTGTGTATTCTGATATTGTAAACAAAAATCCTGTATTATAAACCATAGCTGATACAGACTTCAGAATGCAGCTTTTAAGCATGAGCAAAATGTATGTTTTGACATGTTGTAATATTCTTTTAGTCACATAAATAAAACACTACAAAAGACTAAATATAAGCCATGTGTCTGTAATTCCAGAAGTCATGAATGACAACAAAACTTACATCTTACAAAGCACCCTTAGAGCAGAACTCTGATCTGCTGGGATAAAGAACATGGTTAATTCTTACAAGCTCCATCTGTGGCTATGATAAAGTGTGTCCATTATGGAAGACTACCAGGATAAATTAATTACATTTCTCCATTATAGTGCAGCCTTCTGAAGATGATTGCAATTTCCTCCTTAAATGCCATTATCCCTAAGTCTATTTTGCAGATGATGCAATTGAGGTGAGCTTAATGTAAATTTAACAATACAAATAACACTTCCCTCCATGTATGTTTGAAAAGTGCATGTAAAGGCTGTATCATCTTGCTAGGTCTCCTATATAAACAAGCAAGAAACATTTTCTACAGTTAAACAAAGCACAAGATTGCTTGGATTCCTTTCTTCTCTGATTCCTTGGATCAATACTTCAGTTTTCTGTCATGTTTGTTGTAATGTTACAATATCACCTTACCTCGCAGTTTTAGTCACTTCCTTAACCTTAATCAACCAGTAGGATTAAAAACAAATAAGAAGTTGTGGAATTTTTATTCTGGTAATAAATGTTGTACCAGTAGTGGTAGTAGTAGCAGTCGTTGTAAAGATAGTAATAGTAGTTGTAGTAGCAGCAGTAGTTGTAGAGGTTGTTGTAGCAGTAATGGTAGTTGTAGCAGTAGTTGTATAGGTAGTTGTGGCAGTAGTGGTAGTTGTAGCAGTAATGGTAGTAGTAGCAGTAGTTGTAGAGGTAGTTGTAGCAGTAGTGGTAGTTGTAGCAGTAGTGGTAGTAGTATCAGTAGTTGTAGAGGTATTTGTAGCAGTTGTGGTAGTTGTAGCAGCAGTAGCAGTAGTTGAAGAGGTAGTTACAACAGTAGTAGTGGTAGTAGTGATAGTTGTAGCAGTAGTTGTAAAGATAGTAGTAGTAGTAGTAGTTATAGCAGTAGTGGTAGTTGTAGCAGTAGTGGTAGTTGTAGCAGTAGTGGTAGTAGTAGCAGTAGTTGTAGAGGTAGTTGTAGCAGTAGTGGTAGTTGTAGCAGTAGTAGCAGTTGTTGAAGAGGTAGTTACAGCAGTAGTAATAGTAGTAGTGATAGTTGTAGCAGCAGTAGTTGTAAAGATAGTAGTAGTAGTAGTAGTTGTAGCAATAGTGGTAGTAGTAGCAGTAGTTGTAAAGGGTAGTTGTAGCTGGAGTTGTAGTTGTAGCAGTAGTAGCAGCAGTTGTTGAAGAGGTAGTTACAGCAGTAGTAGTGGTAGTAGTAGTAGTGATAGTTGTAGCAGCAGTAGTTGTAAAGATAGTAGTAGTAGTAGTAGTAGTAGTAGTAGTAGTTGTAGCAATAGTGGTAGTTGTAGCAGTAGTTGTAGAGGTAGTTGTAGCAGTAATGGTAGTTGTAGCAGTAGTTGTAGAGGTAGTTGTAGCAGTAGTGGTAGTTGTAGCAGTAGTAGCAGTTGTTGAACAGGTAGTTACAGCAGTAGTAGTAGTAGTAGTGATAGTTGTAGCAGCAGTAGTTGTAAAGATAGTAGTAGTAGTAGTAGTAGTAGTTGTAGCAATAGTGGTAGTAGTAGCAGTAGTTGTAAAGGGTAGTTGTAGTTGTAGTGGTAGTTGTAGCAGTAGTAGCAGCAGTTGTTGAAGAGGTAGTTACAGCAGTTGTAGTGGTAGTAGTAGTAGTGATAGTTGTAGCAGCAGTAGTTGTAAAGATAGTAGTAATAGTAGTAGTTGTAGCAATAGTGGTAGTTGTAGCAGTAGTTGTAGAGGTAGTTGTAGCAGTAATGGTAGTTGTAGCAGTAGTAGCAGTAGTGGTAGTAGTAGCAGTAGTTGTAGAGGTAGTTACAGCAGTAGTAGTAGTGGTAGTAGTAGTAGTGATAGTTGTAGCAGTGGTTATAAAGATAGTAGTTGTAGTAATAGTGGTAGCAGTAGTGGTATTGGTAGTAGTAGCATTAGTTGTATAGGTAGTTGTAGCAGTAGTAATAGCAGTAATAGTAGTGGTAGTAGCAGTAATAGTTGAAGTGGTGGTAGTTGTAGTATTAGCAGTTCTAGTAGTGCTAGTTGTAGCAGTAATATTAGTGGTAGGGGTAATGTAGTATTTGGCCAGCTCCTTCCTATTTTTTTATAGAGTTATTTTTGTACTTAAAGTGTGGTTTGGAAAACATACTAATATTTTCCTTTGCCTCTTAATTTTTGTGGTGTTCCTTTTGTGCAGTATGATAAGTGCTTTTGGCCTGAGTCTACATTATGGGTATTTTTTGTGTCACAATTGGTGATGGGAAAGTCCCCTTCAGCTGTTGATTCAGCAAAAAAACAAAAACAAAAAAAAACCACACCACTCGAAAGTTAAGTATTGAAGGGACTTTAAAGACCTGGTATTAGTAAAGGTCCTAATAATTGCAGACTGACTTCACTATAAAATTGTCTGCATGGCGGCCGATCAGCACCAAAATTGGCCGCAAATTTAAATGTCTAAAGCTGGGAATAGACGGTACGATTTACTGTGATGACGTCATTACACCTGCCCGCTAGTTGCTGCATCCAATTCCTGCACGACCCGATCCCTAAGGCATGCGAGAGCGCACGGCATCGGATCAGCCGTCGGATAGTGCAGGAATTGGAACGTGTATGCCCAGCTTTAGCTTTAGGCAGAGTCAATTTATAACAATCCTTTTTTTCTTTCGAATCATGTTGAAAAGATGGAAAGCATACATAAGTCTAAGGTTCATATTTATTTTCAGTTGAAGAATGTTTTAAGTAAACTGTTAACCTTTTTTATTATATGAAACACACAAAAAAAGCTGCAAGTGTACACACTCCACATTCTAGAAGACAGAAACATTGTACAAAAGTGAACTGACTCCAGGATAACATATTTTAATAAGGTCTAAGATTACATTTATAGGTGAAGCCCGAATTATATTGTTAATGCTCAGGTCAAAGTAAAAGCCAGTACAAACCTGGAATAGATTCCAAGTGACTCTGTGAAAGACAAGGTTATCAAAACTCCGGGTGAGTGATTGTAATCTTACATGTGCTCCCAGATATCGCGGAGCTAAAGAAAATATTGCAGACCTAAAGGCAATTTAGCATATTAGATAAAATAAAGAGATGGTGCCATAATGGAATGCATTTATTTATATAGGAATTAGTTAGGAGAACTTTTATACCACATCCTTATGTCTTTTAATTGTTCCTCCTTAGAAATATACATACAGTGATGGCAGACATGGACGTGGTTTAAGTCTTTTTTTTTATATTTAGTAAAGGGTCTTTGCCATTACTTTCGTTTTTCATACCAGCTGCCGTGTTCTTTCTGGTCATAGACTGAGATCTCTCATTGATAATGATGCAAAATGAGAAAACTGACTAAAGGATTTGTAAAGCCGGCCAGAGACGTCCCGATCTATGGCCGACTTTTAGCAGATTCCTCACAGCATGGTGACATCACCACGCAGTGAGGAGTCGGCTAGAGAACGGACAGGAATCCCATGTGTTCCACTAACACACGCGATTCCTGTCAGACTGTAGCCAATTAACTCGGAGGCGGAGGAGACTTCCCCTCCGAGTTAACTGCCTCTGCAGCGCAGGATCGGAGGATCGGGCAGAATAAGAACCAGCAGGACGGATCCGTGTGCGCTCCGACCTGCCGGCTCTTTTTGTCAGATCCTCAAGGTGGGCTCCCTTATAGTTGCTCGGCGGGAGCGAGCACGCTGGTTGGTCGGCTGCAACTATGGCCGGGAATCGGCCTGTCTATGGGGGGCTTAAGACATCCTCCACAAGAGTGAATATCTACACATAACATTGAGAACTTGAACGCCATTGCTTTTTCCCACATGCATTCCTTCCTTTCCTTTAAGTCGCTTTCTTTTCTTCCTGTTTAACATGTGTTGATATTAGAGCTGGTCTTTTTTTTAAAGCTAAAATAATTGCAAAACCCTGGAACATGGTATCATCGCCAACATTGCTATAGAGAAGGGTTGTGGGAAAGTTATATTAATTTACCAAGTGTAGCTCTAGCACATGCAGTTTTTGTATCAACTATGTTCAAAATCTAATCAAAATAGTTCTAGTCGGAGCTTAACTACATAACAACATAACTAGCCTAATTTCTGATAGCTTGGTGATTATATCTTATTAAGGGGTATCTGTAGTGTTTTATTCAAATCAACTAGACTTGCTGTGTTTTGTTTCTTAAAGACATTTTGCTAGTCATCCGACTGGCTTTCTCAATTCAGAATGACTGTACACAATCTTACGGGGAATATATACTCAGAGTATATATTCCTAGTAAGATCGTGTACAGTCACTCTGAATTGAGAAAGCCAGTCGGATGACTAGAGAAACAAAACACAGCAAGTCTAGTTGATTTCAATTAAACACTACAGATATGCAATGACCTGGATGAATGAGAACCTTCATAGACTCAAGCCCCCCATACACCTTTAGATCACTCCATACAATTCCCATTCTACCAACAACTATGTAGTATAGTGGCCTCCCTGATAGGATACATAGTGATTGGAAGGTTTAGAAAGGTCCTCATATTACATGGTTTTGGTAGAACAGAAGTTGATTGTACAGAAATTGCATGGTAAGATTGTAAGGTGTATGGGTGGCTTAAGCTATCTCTAGTTGATATAGCTGCTTCCTATCTCCATCAGTAATGAACAGAGTAACTAAACAGGAACATGGCTGGGAGATATTGGAAAAAATGTTGTCATGAATGATTACCTATTCAACAAGGAGCTTCATGGGAAGATTCAAATATAAACAAAAACTGCATATTTAAAAAAATTTTTTACATTGTTATCACTCTATGAATAAGTTCTACATTTAGAGGGAAACGCGTCAGAGGGGGCTCTGGCCTGAACCTGGGGGCGTCATGTTGTATGTTTTTCATTTTGTACCGCTGGTTTTAAACTCTAATAAATTTAAGCACGTTTGTAAGATGGTTTTGGTCTGTGAGTGCGGCCCAACAAACAATCAACTACTGCTTATACTGGGCTTGAGATGGACCTGCTGTGGACCCTGCACCCGACCACACCTTCTAAAGAAGCTGCATGACTACACTTGCAGGCATTTGGAGGCTGTCTGGCTATTTTGTTCATTTATTGTTTACTGGACTGTTGGAGTGCGGATTTCCCCCTTTTGCATTTAACATAGTTATCGCTCACTGTATATCTCAGTTATTGGGTTTATGTAATTTTAAAGTGTACCATATTCACTTTGTGTATACCCTCTGAAGGAAGATTAGTTACATATAGTTGTTTTGCCTTTGTGAATTATTTCTGACACAATTTACTCCCTGCTTGTGGATTCCCTTAGGATCCCCATATTGATTCCCGCGCAATCCAATGCCATGCACGTTTGCAGTGATCAATTGTTTGGGAATCAATTGCGGCCACCTTTCTCAATAGATCCTGCTTGAAGAAATCTCAAACAGGGAAACAAAATGTAAATCACTGTTTGTTTGACATTACTTTGGATGGGGACCAGGGTCCTCATCCAATGTATCGAATGGGAATCAATTCTGCAAAGTGGTGCACATTAATTCGCCGTTCAATTGACAAACATTAAAATGCAGCATGGTTACATAATCACTCTGAGCTTTAGGGTTCATCGATTGAACAGGTATTGACCCATGTATGCCCACCTTTAGAGTCAACACTGACCCTCTAAACCAGATATTTCTAAATCTAGGGTGTTTTGCTTTTCTCAACAACCAATAAATCAGTTCTCAGGAAATCTGAAGTTAACTTTAAGCTCAACCTACCAATTCCCAAATGTTTCAAAGCACTTGGAGAATAGTGTTTAATGCTGCCCATTTGTTTTCAAAATCGCTAGAGTCTCTGCTTGTCCTACAGGGACTATAAATAGTTATCAGAGATATCATTAGGAGAGCTCAAATGCTATTACAAGTACAGATTTCTCCCTATTAGAGGCAGCAGCAGAGAGTGTTGACATTATATTATGATATAATACATATATATGATACATATTACCAATTTGAAGAAATGTTGTGGGTTTCCATATTCATCAGTAAGTATTTATCTTTACTTCTGCCTACCAGTTGTGAGTCCAGACAGTCAGTGGGCTTAACCATAAGTGAATATTACCATTATTTATTCAGCAGCTCAGAGTTCATATTACCAATAATACTAAATAAAGCATCTTTTCCAGTTTCTTCACATATTCCATTTCCTTTCAAATATCCAGTCTGCTCTTTGAGTATCAGTAGTCTTGTAATTTATTAAAATGTAGCGGTCAACAATTTAATAGCTTAGCTGTTTGTATGACATTGGATGGAGGCCCATTTTCATTTGTAGCAGGGCCTAGTGAATTTTAATTATGTTTATAGCAGAGGTCTTGTCCCCATCTCAGATATCCTTATATCTAAACTGTGTATCAACGCTGCACATTCTTCACATTTATTCAGGATATAGAAAAATATCACAAACACTGCTTTTGCACAAATTAAAAATATGTGTATTTGAAGATAATACAAGGATGAGATATGCTTCATTTTGAGGAGGTCTAACACAGAGAGCACAAATGTTACTTTTATTTTTTTTTATACCAGATCACCCTATTGCAGTGGGGCCTGCCCCCTAGTTTGGGAAGGTATTTCAAAGGGCCCTCATTCTGAACCTGTGTTTCAATGGGATGGGGGGGG
>CM070036.1:30145932-30174973 GCA_036250615.1 Ptychadena robeensis | reverse complement strand
TATGGTGCGCTTCTGGTACAGAAATCTGGACCTCAGCAGTGCGCTAGGGAGGTTAATCAGTGTGCCTTTTCAAACATAGCACCTAGTGAATTTTCAAAACTTTAAAAAGTTTATCATTTAGTTTTAAGCATAAAAAGCAAGATCGTGTTGTGAACTATTGACACATTTGAAATTATGTTCCAATTAGAAGCTGCTGTGATGGTGGCTTATATGGCTAGAGTTGTTTGTAAAGAGGACAGTTTCAAGGGAGGACATCTGCTTAATTATTGCAAAAACATGGTTTTCAACAATGCTAGGTCATACTGTCTGTAGGTTGTAGACTGGCCAATTCCTTTGAATATGGTTAAGTTATCTTCAAAAACACAGTTCCGTTGAGAAAATGTAAAGCCATGTGGAGTTTTCCATAGCATTAATTTAAAAATTCTTGTTTCATTATTCAGTATAATTTAAGGTAAAACCTGCTTATTTTCTTCTGCCAACAACTGCATTTTTGTTCTCATTTTCTTTCCTATAGTGTATATGAACTATATAGAGAGGTGCCGTAGAGACAAAATATGCATAAAAATGGTCTACCATGGTTAGCTAATTCATACCGCATTTTGATTCTAATATAATTTTTATTTTAAACATTGATGAAGTTTCTGTATCTTAACACTCTAAATCCATGGTCCATTTAATCCTCATTGTAGTGCCAATAATGCCAAAAATTTTGTGGATAAGATCCAGATGGGCTTCATGTTGGGAATAGGATACTAAAATCTAAGAGCTATTAAATGGAAATTAGAAAGGAATAAGGATTGTGAGGATTCTGGGATGGAGTGAACTGCAGCTGTAGAGACAAAATTAACTCTACGCTGTCCTTCTGGAGACTTGCTAGAAATAAATGAGATACTTCATGGCTGCACTGTGCATTGCATTTGTTGTATCATTCTTCTATCATTTCAGTGTACACATAACATGGCATAATCTACTGATGTCATAATGCCCTGTCCTTGTATGTGTATATACTTATACATTTTGCATTGTGTACTTGCACATCCCTCATGCCAACAAATAAATTAACAGAATTGAAGGATTATTATAATTGTTGAAGTATTCTTCATTATAAATAATAAATAAACACTGGGTTCAGAGTTAGAAGTTAGAATCTTATGACCTTTTCATTAGTGAAGATGCTTCTAGAGCCAGGGCCCCCCACACATTTGTGGTAACAAAGATCCTGAAAATTACATATACTAAAGTTCAGTCTATATGTGGATTTGAGTGCAGTAGTTGACCAACCCTAGTGTAAAACTAATAAATGTTTATATAGTCTATTAAGTCCTTGTACATGTAGATGGATCCACTTCCAATTTTTTAGACAGACATACATTTTTAATTACTGTTCCATTAAAAGTCACAAAACACGAAACATACATGTGCGATATTCTTCCCTTCTAGGCCTGGAGTAGAAATGGGTTAAGCAGAAATAAGCTCTTAAATTGGACCTACCACCATAAATGTAATAATTTCATGAATGGCACTAGAAGTGTCCATAATGGGGAGGAATGTATAACAAAACAATAAAAACACTTACCTGTAAGGAGTAATTTAAGATGATCCCTCACAGCCACTCCTCTCTTGCTGTTTTGTACCACCTCACAGCCGGAAGTCAGTGCAGAGATAGATGGCTAAATCTCTAATCTTTGAACTGTTATTAACTGAATGGAGCGTATTTTCTCAGAGAAAATCATTAAATGCATCCCCAGTGGCCACTTGCGATATTGCACCCAGAGTTAATCCCCGGAAGCCTGGCAAATAAATATGGAATTTTTCATATGATTCCAGGCAACCGCAGGTAAGTATATTTTTGGGGAGATTGTGGAGCACTATGCCGTGGTATTTCTAAATGTAAGTTTTTCCATTGACTTCCACACTTGTACAGCTGAATTCCAAGCAGATATAGAATATATGAATCAATCCACTTCTGTATCAAGTTAACCACCCTAGCGTTACGCCTGAACCCAGTATCGGCACAGTTTAATCGTGTATCAAATTGCGGCCATGCCGGCATAGGGCGCAACCGCAAGATCTCCGCATGCCTGAAGCATTTCTACAGAGCTGCAGGCACACAGAGCCTTTCCAGCCCCGCGGGGGGGGGGGGGGCGCCATAGACTGTGTCAATTAGACAGAATTAGTGTAGAGGGCTGGGGGGAAAGCCAGCGAACAGCATTATGGCGCGAAAAGCCCATAACGCTAGGGAGGTTAAGTATTGCTTTATTTACATTGGTATCAGGCTCTTGGAGTTTATGTACAACAGAGCTCACATTTTTATAGCAAGACACAGCAACACTGTTAATTTGCTAATCAGCTCAATTAGTTTATTTGTGGCGTATAGCTAGTATGAAAGAGCAGAGTGACAGAGAGATCATCGTTCTGCTACTTAAACTGTCCAGTCACAGATAAGAGGGGGTCTGAACTTAGGAAAATCAGGTTAAATAATCCTGTTGTGTTCTTACCAGGAAGACTCAGGGCATCTAATCGTAGAAAGTAGGTATTGTGAGGGACAGCACCAGATGGGATATGAGAATCTTTTCATTAGCTAGTTAAGTAATAATTTTTTCACATTGGATATTGTTTTATAACTAGGAAATAAACAAATTATTTTAGGTTCAAACTGAGCCTTAGACTTCCAGAGACAGCCCCTGCTGCTACTTAAATACCACATGCATATGTATATGTTATAAAAGAGTATGGCGTTCCAACAAGCACATCAACCCCTGGTGTGTGTATATTTGTTGCAGTCTATTGTCCTTCATTATAGATTTGTGGTAACTAGTGATGGACAAACATTATTGACTTCAATGTAGGCGAAATTCTAGTCACAATACTAATAAAAAAGTGTCAAAAAGGGTGCTCGCACAGTGTCATGCCAGAGGGGGGTCAATGGTTAAAGCGGGCCTACCACATTTGCATCTTCCTTCTAATATATATATATATATATATATATATATATATATATATATATAATAGGGCAGAATAAAGGTCAAAAGTAAAAAAGGCTTTTAATCCTGAGCTTCACTTTCTTACCTCTCCCGAATTTTATCCAGAACAACAAAGCAGGATAAAAATTACTATTTTCCCCAGATACTTTGATTATTGTATGCTTTGATCCCTATGAAGTCAATTTAATTCCTAAATTCTATATTTTATAGAGCTGATTTTGTAAAAAGATAGTTGAAGATAAAACTATAAAATGTTTGTCTTTTAATTAAGGTAAATGTGAAATACGTTAAATATTTAATATGAAAAGGGATCACTTGTTTGTTATAATTACCAGTGCCAGAAGCTCTGATGATAGAGCAGAATGCAGCTTTAAAGTGAATTTGGAATGACCTTTATCGCCCAACTTCTCTTCTTCTCTAAACCGCAACACAGAAGACGTCCCACATCTCTGAGAGCAGTGACCGCCAGAAAAATACGTCATCATGCTGTCTTATAAAAACTACACAAAGATGTCTTCTTCATTAAAAACATAATAGGGTGGTATACTTACTTATTCTTTATTATTTCATTGGACACTCTGGGGAATGGGAAAGTCTTTTCTTTTTTTCCCTGCAGGCTTTACTTTGTATGGGGATGATATCATTGCCCCTAGACCAGCACTCAAAGAGCCAGAAGTAGCTGGAGCAGCAGTGAGCTTTCCAAGAAGGGATGATAGATGGAATGAGAGTTGAATCAGGTGAATTTTACATGTTATAGCCTCCAAGACCTTACATCTACAGAGGGGTAGTGGGCTCGTTGCAAGAGTTAATACATAAATTGCCCAGAGTTCAGATTTAATAGCTAAATCAACAATATTATCTCTTCTTCTTTGATCCTCACAGGTTTGCAGGGTTATCAGAGTAATTGTCAGTGTCAGTCCTCTTTAACTACCCATAGCTATGAAAAAAAATGGAAAGGCCACACACAGCAGCTAACCTATGGGAGTCTTTCAGAGCGATTGTTATTTTTCTGTTAGCGGCTAAGATTCGGCTTGTATATTCTATAACTATATTTGAAGATGATGACATTCACATATGTTTTTTACCACTTTTATTAAGACCACATATTTCTTTTACATAAATCCTCAACATATTTTTTTTTCTTTTATATTGTGAATGCAAACAATAAATTCAAACATGAAATAATTAATTGCGCCAAGATATTTGAATAAGCCGATAATATTTTTTCAAGAAATGCTTGAGTAAACCAAACACTTAGCAAAAAGGATGCATAAAAGTGAGTATATGCCCATTTATTAAATCGGGAATACTACCAATGTACTGGCCATTTCCATCCAAAAGTATTTTCGCAGGAAGTAAAACATTTTCTCACTGGATGAAATAACATTATTATTGGCCGCAGCAAGCCAGGCATATTTAAATGTTCTATGTGTCCAAGAGCTTGTTCTCCCCGGACTAATAACTTGCATGCTGGAAATATTTCAAATAAAAAAGGGGAGTTCACGGCTCCTCCGTCCTGCTCTCAATATATCTCTTCTGCATGTAAACAAGTAAACCATTATGTTTCTTATTGAGATAAAGCTTACAATGATAAGTGGAACTTTCATAAGACAAAGGACTCCCTATTGCGAGTGTGGATAATCTTGCAGCAAACTCTGTGTTTTGGCAAATCTCACCAGATTAATCTATTTGGCATCTTCTTTCATTATCAAATTTCCGCCGCCTATCACAGTGGCTGCCTTATCGAGAGCCTGCTTTTCAATAGCTGGCCCATTCCTAGGATTTCAGGTGCTAGCCCCCTGCGCTCAGAAAACAGGTGTCTCTTCTGTTTTCAGGCTGCAAAGGTCTCCGTGCAGAAGCCTGGGAAAGGGCACCAATATCAGCCACTGTTCTACCTGAAGGAACAGGTAACTGAAAACTGTTGATTCAATGAATTGAATTTAATTGGCGCACATTAGCTAGCAGTAAGTGTTTTGGAAATAAAAAAATGCCTACAATCCATGCTAACAAAAGCATTTATAAACTGAGCTACCATAAGACAACAAACACCTCTTCTGAGTAAAAAAAAAAATATATATATATAGACATAATAATCATATTTTTGCTGCTTTATTATCTCCTGATAAGCACTAAAACAGACATCATGCTAAAAAATAGACAAAAGGGGAAAAATTGGGGGAGCACTAAAGCACTAAAGGGGTATATACAAAATATAGCAATCCCTAGATAGAGGAGATGGGTGAAGTTTTTAGGGTACCAAGGTGTCTCGCACCTGGTAAATAGTTATGGAGTATTCGTTATTTAATTAAAAATACATAATTTTATTTAAACATCAATATGGTAAAAAATACAGCATTCATAGGGATGATGCGTTTCGTCCGCGAGAAACTGACTTCTTCAGGGGCAGAGATAATGTATTCATCATGCTAAATTCACAAAAATTTGCAAAAGTTCAGGAATATTTATTTTTATGCAAGTGATTGAAATTTTCAAATCTTATTAGACTTCCAACCCTTCTTACATTTGGTAGGCAATGCTGGAATTTATATACACAAGCTGGCCCTAGACATTTAGACTTTTTGGGCGATTTTAACGCTGTATGCGCTCCAGGTGGTCAATCTGCCGCTCAACCGGACGCAAATCTAATGCTTAAAAGCTTAATTTGCTTGTGTATTGGCCAGGAAATCGATCTAAGAAATTACGGACATGTCTGTAATTTCTTAGACCAATCCTATTACTTTGGATTCCCCATCCAAAGTAATGGCTGGCACATAAAGGGTGCGAATCCGATTCTCTGCATGACCGGCATCACGCACGGTCGATCTCAAGACGTCAGATATCATTAGCCATAAATGACTTTATTATCAAACTAATTACCTGAAAGGAAAGTACTTGACCACCTCTGACTTTAGCTTACCCATTGTACTCTGGGAGTCCTTTGTCATTTATGGAGTATTGTTGTAGTGGAGTAGTGTTGAGCCTGCGAAAATATTCAACAAATATCTGGTTTTTGAGAATTTGGAAGTTTAGGCAATATGGCATTAAAAAAAATGTAATATTTGAGAAATTATGCACTGGGAAGATTTTGAGCATGCATTGCAATTATATTTTTGCAATGCATGGCCATACACTTGAATTTGCGTATTAATAAATATCAAATTGAATATTAGCAGAATGATTTGCGAAATATTGCGAATTCGAATATTGCCTATGTCACTCATCACTATTTATGGATGTTTTATTTATATATATATCTATAAAAATACTTACCTATTATGACAATGTTAAGTTGCTAATTTGTTGCTAATTTAATATGCTTTATTAGTGGTTTTGCTGTAACCAAGACTTTTTATTTTTCTGTTTCATGTTTTGAAAGTTTGTATGTTTTGAAAAAAAATCTTAATAAATAAATATAAAAATGTTAGTTTTACAACAAAAAACATAAATGCATAAAATATATTGTAAAATTTGTAAAAAAAATTGAAAGATAAACTATGCGCTGCAAATCCACTGGCATGTTGTCAGAGTGTCTCGTAAAAATCATGCCGGAAAAGTATTCGCCAAGTTTTTTTTCCCCCAAGGTTTTTCAATTCAAATGAAAATGGTGTTTTTGGTGGATTGAGTGTAATGGGCATGTCATGCCAAAGCAAACTTGGCACCCAGTGGACAGAAGACCACAGAGTGTGGCAGTGGAGTGTGACAGCACTAGGAACCCAACAGTTGTGCTGCTTTGATTCATAAAGTGAGAGACAGGTGAATGTCAGAAGTGGAGTTTGGCATCAAAGCAAACCTATGGTTTGCCCATAAAGAGTTCATAGTGAGGCCATAATATTGTTAAGATTGACTGTTCCCATAAATACATATATTGCATACAGAAATAATATGGACAATTTGGTTCTTGTTCAGTTGTATGTAGGCAGTACTTGAACCAAGAAGAGTACAGGACTTTGACACATTCTTCTCTCCATCTGTAGTGTTGAGCGAGAATATTCGAAATTCAAATATATTCAACGAATATCTGCCATTCGAAAATTCACAATATTTCGTGAATATTTTCGCGCTTGGATATTCGCAATGGCGGATATTCATCATATTTTGCTTCAATATTGTTTACCTGCATACATCGCGCATATTTATGCTCATTGCGAATGGATATGCACAATACACACAGTGCTCATACAGGCTAAGATCACAGAATAAGGAAGAGAAGCTGTAAAGCTGCATCGCAAATCTTTGTGAATAATTGCGAACAGGTGCGTGCAATGGAAGGCAATGGAATACAGTTGAATCGAATTTTTCAAATGTCGAATGTTCCTTTGTATATTGGCAAAATTACGCGAATTCGAATATACCATATGCTGCTCAACACTATTTATGTATGTATCATAATGGTTCATATAATATGTCATGTTTGTATCTATATCCTTTGTCTTGTATTTGGCTAATACTGTTTTTTTCTGGGGGGTTTTTCATTCCATAAAAATATGGAATATAGATTTAGGGAAAATTGTTATATACATTTTCATTTGGTTTGACTTGCTGGGGATTTCATTGGTCTAGATTTTCAGGCTCTTTTAATAATATTAATGCAGTTTTACTCCGCTGTGGGCAATATGTTCCCAAACATAATATATATAACTGTCTGGACAAAACCAGACACAGTCAATGCCATAGAAAAAGAAGTAATGACTTCATGGGCTTTGTGGTGATAAAGTATTCATAAAACGCCTCTATTTTGACAACAGGAAAAGTCAGTTGCCTCTAAGCATCCACCTTTGACAGCATGGTTGCCCTAGAGAGATTGGGAGATGAGCCCCTGCTTCTAGTTCATAAGGAGGAAGCATTTGATAAGTGCATACCTTCCCTTCCTGCAGTCCACAGCGCTACCTTTGTTTCATCTACACATGATTAAATGGTCTGCAGGGCAATTATGAATGGGAGGAAGGAACAGCCAGCTCTCTCCAGGCTTTCTCAATCAGCGTGATTGAATTTCTTCAAATACAGCAACAGCAGCAGTCTCAATGTCTTTTCCTGGTAAACGTTCCGTAGCTTAGCAATGAGCTCTTGTTTAACTGCTTGCTGTTCTATTTTATTATGTGCAAATTGTGGCCTAATAGATTTACAGTAGCTATAAAACGTCTTCGTGCGAAAGGCTATGGAGCCAATTTGGGTTCAAATGTACCATGTCCTGATATAGGCACTCACATGAGAAAGAGCCAGCAATACGTTTTAAAAGCAATAGACTTATTGCAGTTTTTGTGGCAGATGTTTTAAGAGATTTTATTATCTCTTGGGGGCTACCAACATCTATAATATTTCTAAAGGGACTAAGGGAACCAGCTATCAAATTTTGCTCCTTATGGGTTTAATTGGTTGCCAATATTTTATTCATAATACAAGGAATGCAGAGAGCATGAACTTTGTCTTTAGAACTAATTCCAACAAAGTCCCAGTTGAAAATAAAGTCCCTTTTTCTACAGCTAGCTGCCACTCAGATTGGTAAAATCTACTTCTGCTTGATTAGCTTAGGGTCCTGCAAGTTCTTTTTGAACTTTGGTAAACCCAGAGTAAGTAGTGAATCTCCTGTAAATTCTGGTAGTAGCTTTTTCAATTGACCTTCTGAATGAGCTTTGACTCTCATATTATAATAAAATTAGGAAATAACTAGCCAAGACAGGGAGACCTGGCTGAATGCCTACTTTTACTTATAAATTTACCAGGCACTCTTTTCCTAAATTCTTTAAATTACATACATACATACATATTATATAAATAATATAAATATTGTCTCACTATTAGTGAAACATAACAATAATAACCAACTATATTGTATTGTATTTGTATACACAAAGCTAAACACTATATGTTAGAACTTGAATTTCTCTCCCAGGAGTTGGTTATTGGTTTTTGAAACAATGGATCATGGTTGGCAAAAAGGTGACCCAAACTATAAATGAAACTGCACACAACTGCTAATGACAAAACAAGACTGGACATGTATGGCAGTTTCACAAGTTAGTTGTGTGTAGTTGTTTGTCTTTACAGAAAATAATAATAATTAGTCACTGGACCATCATGTAAATATTCTTTCCCTGTTGTTGGTGTGTTTTTAAGGTGGTTGTATGGCATTGAACAACAACAATGGCTGCCTGTGCATATGGTCAACTGTAACAGTCCAAAATAGTTGTTCTGTCTGTTGTAGACAAAATTATTGTAGGTCCTCACAGGTCTGCAAATTCATTAAATTTGCAGAGCACCGTAACTGTGAAGAAGTTTTGCTGACTCATATTACCTACTTCATTTCACTTGTACCATACAGTTAGCATGCTGCTTTGATCTATGCATACATATAGACCATTTCATTATAAAGCAAATTCTTTCTAATCACTATTCAAATTGCATCTAATTTTACAACGAGGGATATTTTAGCACACAAAATTGTAAGGATGAATAAGTGGCTTGGCTGTTTAAAGGGTGATTCTGGCTCCAGATAGATCTGCAATGAATTATTCACCAAGTGATTTACCTATGAGGCCTGTGCAGTACAGTAACATAACATCAACCTGACAATGATCTTTCACCTTTATCTGGGACATGATGTTTAACCAGGTCAGGTTGCAATGGGAAAAAAGGAAATAAGTGAAAATTGGCTGACAGGTCTAATTAAATGTAATATTATTCCCACATGTATGTTTTGAAATTAATAACATAATTACATAATTTGAAACAGTCACAAAAAAATACCCGGGTAATCAATTCAACTATGACTCATTGCAATTATGGTCCTAATATTTAATGCACAATTATTTATAAGGTACATTTTGTACGTGATGGCACATACAGGCTGTGGGTTGCTGTTACTGCATATTGTGGCTTATTGTGAATGTTGAAATAAAATCTGTTATCCATTACATTTTGAAATACTTGAAATCTCCCCTCTTCAGAAAGTATTGTCTCATATTTGTAAAAGGAGGTAGAAGGAGTTGTCAAAATACAATTGAGCAACAAGGAAAAAGTAATGAGAAAAAAAGATAAATATGGATTATGTAATTTCTGCAAACCAGGATTCAGCAAAATTAAAATATTTACAAACTTACAGCCATGTCTGGGTAAAATAAAATCTTATAGTATCATATATATTACTACTAAGTTTATTTCAGGATACAACTCAGAGATCCAATGCTGAAATGCTGGACCAAACCGCACCTTTTTTGGGTTAATAGCACCCCTATACCCATATAATAAAACACAACATAGTCAAATGTGAACTGAATGTGGCTCTGCTCGATGTGGTTCTGTAGTGCTTTCACAATGCATCCTATTCCTTTCAATGGAAGGGGGATCGCTAGGAACCTCTGAGAACATAGCGTGAAAGCACTCTTTGGAATGATTTGACTGGATCAAAGAGCATGGGGTGTGCATATGTGTTCTGCCCTCCTTTCCTCTGCCGATGTCACAGATTCTGTGTCCGTGGGGCAGCAGAGTGATTTCTGTTCCCACGGACAGGAGAGCTATAGATGCAAGTTCATCTAGCTCTGTCTTCTTTGCCTATGCCAGTTTAGAGCATCGGCTCTCCCATCTGAACTGACAGCTCCTCCAGCTCCCCTCCTTGCCGGGAGAGCTGGCGGCGTATAAGATGCAGGCACTTTTTTGCCCCCAATTTTGGGGGTGAAAAGTGTGTCTTATATGGCGAAAATATGGTAGTTTATTTGGCCATAAATAAAACGAAAATTTGCAACTAATGTACAACTAGTTTTGTAAACAACTTTTGTATTCTATAGACAGAAAGAAGTTACCAAAAGCGTATATCTGTAACTAGTTAACATAAATATAAAGTTGTACATGAAGAATTATATATGTATATATATGTGCCAAGCCACAGGATCTACAACATAACTGTGAGATTTGGGGTGAGATTCAACATATGTGGAGATTAGAAAGGTAATTACAATGTTCTGTATGTACTGGGCAAATAGTTCAAAAACCAGCAATTTCCACACTAGCGGGGTGAACATTATGGATCACAATAGATGTGTTTTGGGATATATTGCCAACAGATACATTTTGGTATATAGAGCTATAGAGAGATTATTGCTATAACATCACCAACCTACTCTTTCCTGGATTGTTTTGTGGAGGTTGCTAAGGAGACAAACCCGGTCATACAGAGATGGGGGGGGGGGGATTGGTTATTGTAAGTGTTGTCCATTCCTGCCAAATTCATACTTCAAGGCAGGAAGCAGTAACATGCATTTTATCTCCAGTTGTTAAAATAATTCTGTACTTTAATGTATACACCATTACATGTGACATTCTGAATACAAAATCTCCTTCAAACTCTGGACGCTTTTCTTTGTGACTGAAATTGGTTTAACACATGGGAAAACGTAGACACTGGGTCAGGCAAACAAGGCAGTAAAATGTAGAGGAGACGAGACAGTAGACAAGGCTGGACATGCAACTATTCATAATGTGTCGTAATCTGTCTCCTATGGTGCTCAAGTAGTTACAGAGGTCATATGGTTAAAATACTGCTGTTTGGAGTTTAATGTATTTACCAAGAGCATTTGGAAATCTCATTTATTTTCCTATAAGCCCATACCGCTTAGAAAGTGATAACATGTAGATCATGCAGTCATTAGGCATTCCCAAGGATCCTCAGGGAAGCATTTTCAATGACCCTGTATTTTCTATTTGCTTAACATATGAGTGGCCTGCTTTGATATTATCTGCTTCCATAAACAATAACATACAGGGCTCATTCATGCTGCAGCATTCTGAGGTTCAGAAGTATTAATCACATTAAAGAGAAAACAAATGATTATAAATAGGATGTCAGGAACTCAGCTGAATAATATATGTATATAGCACAATAGGCGTTAAGCGGTAGAAGGTTAGGTTTTATGTTAAGGCTTCCCTTTAGAGACTAGATTTAAGGTTACAGCTGAGCATAAGAGATTTAACTTTCTCCATACTAAAACAAAACCCCCTTCAACCTTCCATCTCACCCACCCAGTTGACATGAACATCCCTTTGAAATGTCCTTTGTAGTACCATAAAGTAATATTACGTCCCAGTTTCCTGGAAGCATGAGCTTGTTTTTATAGGTGCCCGAATTAAAACCAAATAAGGACTTTCCACTCGATATATATGCCCCCTGCCCAAGCCCGATCACCTAGGGGGGCCCGGTGGTCTGAGTGACCTTGGTGGCAGGTGTACACTAGTGATATTTTGTTGCAGATTGAGTTTAAATTAAACCTTGAATACATGAAATAGCTGTACAAACCCCTTCACCTTTTATTGTCATTTTTTATGTCACTTTGATAACTGCAGGGAAACATTATTAACATTAAAGCATACAGGTTGACTACTGAGGTATGAGATCTGGCGGTTCAAACAGTGTCGTACTGTGTGTGGAGACAGCTAATTGGAGGTTCAATGAAGAACAGGGAGGTATGTTTCATCATAATTTTAAGGTTGGTAAGATAAGTTCATTTGTAGATTTCCCGTTTGTTAAATCTACTAGTTAATCTTTCACAAGCAAGGTTCCTCAAGAACTGTCTAGGCATTTCTTGATCTGTCACCTCCCATTTTATGGTACTCTTACAATTTAAAACTCACAACATATGAGTCATGAATAATCTTTTTTCTGCCATTCTGACCACCACTGTAAAGGTTTATTGGTGTTTTCAATAACCACCAATAAAACAATGTTTTTCCATTGGCTTTCTATGAATCGGATCACCAGATAAAAATAATGGGGGGGGGGGGGGGGGGGGGGGATCCTAAAACAGACCTTGCAGTGATACCTATCGATGACCAACCTTTAACCAGGGAGGCACTCATGCTTTCTTTATGCTTGCCCATACCCCCACTGGCAAAGCTATTCTCTTCTGCCAGGCTTACTTGTTCTTCACCTGTGTCCTCCACAAATACCCCACATGCGAGTCTTGAAATCTTGCAGGGTTGCTACCCCCATGGCAGCACATCATTGGATGGGAGGAGCCACATGCAAAAATGGGTTACTTTTTATATTTTAATTCTTTAAGGATTATTTGTGTATTTTGTGTCCCTTTGCAATTGCGGAGTATAGATTCACTAAAAATGAAAACTTGGCACCATTTCTAAAAACAGGCAAGCTACAACATATTACACATACCTACAAAACAAATGTCTTTAAATGTTTGTACTTAATTTGTAACTTTGCCTTGCTTAGCACCATACGCATAATTGTAGTGTTGTGATAAAGAGAAACATAAATCATAGTTATATTGTAAAAATGTATTTGTTCTTTTGGGGTATATAGATTTGAAAGCTATAGGGTCTAAAATTATCTTTATTAACATACTTGGAAAGAAAACACAGAGGTCAATTTAAAATATAATTAAGATTTATTAAAAAAACAAAAAACAAAAACATATCTTCTGTTTTATTGGCAGTACTATTACTTTAAGGTAATTAAAGAAAAACTCCATGAAGTCCAGGAGTATTTACTTAACATTTGACAGTTCGAGCGGTACCATTCAATTGTCATTATCTCAAAAGGACAGTTGCCTCTTTTGTCGCCGCCAAGTGATGTCATAATAATTACTTTTGGAAGAGTCCACATCCACATATCTAATCAAAGTTGTTTAAAGTGATGATAGCTGTGAGAATTAAATTCAAAGAGCATTTGAACTTAACATTTTTTTGCACTGTTCTGTCATTGTCTCACAGCAAGAATATTTTCACCACATCAGGTCAGACATCTGCTTCTCCCATTACTGGATGCTACGCACAGTCATTTCTCTGTATTTTATAAATGCAAACACACAAAGCCTTTATATGCTCAATTGAGAACCCCCACCCCCACGTCTCTTCAGTTGCAAACAATACCAGAATATTTTATTCAATTTTCTTGTCAAGATGACAATACCCTTTGGCCTTTCTAGGAAACTATGACATTTGTGGCTGATGTTCAAGTTTTGTATGATCCTGCAATTTTCTGTACTTGCTCTATTACATCTGGGAATTAGTCTCAAGTGCTTGAATTAAAAGATCGAAAATTATTTTTGGAACATCATGTAAGTAATAATAGTATTGTCATTTTGTCTTTATAACGCGCACTGCTTTGTTATTGCTTGTTAAAGCACCAATTTTGCTTGTGTTTCTTTAATACATTTCTACAAGGCACTTTAAATTTGGGAAATCTTAACTCCATTGAAGTAAATATGGTTCTTAAGTAAACACATATACCACAATGGCATAAAACAACCAACCAATCAATTTGTGCTACCTAAAAAGATGCAATAGGGGTAGGGGTCGTTTTATGTCAGTTACAGAAAAACATGGGACTGGAACGCTTCAATTGGCTTCTGTGTCAATCTATGTAAAAACAAATGGTTATTTATCATTTCCAACTGCAACACTGTGCGACCTTTTGCTTTTTCAAAGAAATTCCAGTCTAGTTAGGGCATTTCTTCTAGTAGAAACCTCAGCTAGAGTCAGTTTATCTAAGAATGTTGGCCAAAAAAGCCTACATATAGAGAAATGTCTTCCCTTGTCACTTTATTCCATAGCTCTCGAGTGTAACGTTCATTATATTGCTTTAGTGCCAGAGATTAAACAGAATTTGCTGTAAAACATGTTAGATTACCATTTTTTTCTGGAAATTCCCTGTACACTATGGGGTATTAGTTCCAGAAAATATTCTGCACTCACGGGGATGATTCAAATAAAATATATTCCATATAATACAAACAAATATGGACACCATGCATGATGATTCTACCTCTGACATGTTTTACCAGAGATGAGCTTAGTGATGTGACTTATATTTCAATTACTATGCCCATGTGGGTGAAATACAATAGAGGAGGTTTATTATATGGGTTGACTCTCTATTGCTGGAATATAAAGCTTTAATCGTCAGTGCTGGATATACATTTGTTGGACTTTCAAAACACCTTCCATATACCAGCATCCTCCTTGCAGTAACAATAAAATATGCAATCGTGTGGTTATAATATGCCTGCTAAAGTTATCCCCCCCCCTTTAAAAAAAACAAAAAAAAACAAATTATATATATATCTTTTAATATATATATATTTTTTTTCCTTTTTATATATATATATATATATATATATATATATATATATATATATATTATGAAGGTGGCAGAGGTCTGAAAGGAAAGAAAACCTTTTTGTATAGAAATTTAGCCTTTAAAATAAATCAGCACAACACAGCAATTGCTTTTTAGCAATGTGCCTTTTGCAGGCCTGCCAGACCCTATGTCAAAATTGAGTCTGGTTACGAAATAGGGGGACTCCAATTAAAAAAAACAGACCGAAAATCATTATATTATAATATTTCAAATGCATATGAACAGAGGGTTCTTTATTTTAAGGAACTCATTTTTTTTGTTTGCAAAAGCGCTTGTATAGGCTTAAAAATGCCTAAAATACACCTATGGACAGCAGGGGTGCCCAAAGATTGTTAGGTGCAGCTCTGGACAAATGTCAGAAAACACAAAATGCAGTGATAAATATGCAATCTGCATATCAATTATTTGTGTTGTTTTCTTTTTGGTTTTTAAGAAACACCAGTAATTTTTGCAGTGGCATAATACTGTATTTTTGGACCATAAGATGCACCCAGTTTTTAGGGCAGGAAAACCAGAAAAAAAATATTAAATAAGTTTTCACATCAATTGGGTTAATGCAATAAATTCAATAAATGCAATATTCAATTCAGCCAGTAGGTGTCACTAGCAGCAGCATGTACTGCTGCTAGTGACACCTACTGGCTGAATTGAGCACATGTCATTCCCCACACTGATCTGGAAGAGGAGGGGGCAGCCATCTGCAGATTCTCTCTTCTCAGTCTCTGCTCTCCTCACCGGCTGGCTGTTCCTGTGTCCGTGGGAGCTGCAGAGTGATTGCAGTTTCCACGGATGAAGAGAGGGAAAAATGCCAGTTCATCTATCTCTCTCTTCATTGCCTATGGCAGCTCTGCTCTGCTGGCATAGGCAATTATACAGTACAGCTGGGAGAGCCGGACACCAGCCTCCAGCTAATCTCCGTGCCGGGAGAGCTGGCAGGAAGCCTGGGGGGCGCTTATTTGGACCATTAGAAGCAGACACTTTTTGACCCCAATTTTGGGGGTGAAAAGGTGCGTCTTATGGTCCGAAAAATACGGTATGTTTATGGCACTCCAAAAATCATACAACTAGATAACACAAAACAACAGCGCTGCAAATGCATCCCATAGTGAGATGTCCTTTAATTCCTCAATCCATTTAATGTATTATTCTTTCAGGATTTAGGATTTTCAAATTTCAAAGAATTCCCAGGCAGGTCCTGTGATTGTCTAAGATGAGGGTATCAAACTCTGGCCAAGGGGCCAAGACTGTCCCAAGGTGTAATAAAATTTGATCTGCGAGAATGATTTTAACCTCCCACCCCACACCGCATCGCTTGGCAATTAAAGCAGAGTGTATAATACTTTGCTGTGTTTGCCAGCTCTCCTCCCCTCTACACATCCAGACTGCAGATCAATGGCCAAGTTCTAAATTCTGGCCTACTGTGTTGTTGATGCCCCTGGTCTAGGGTATTCTACTAGGAGAACATTATTTCAGTATTTCAGAGTAACCTTACTTATGCCATGTTTAAAAATACAGTTCAACCTAAAATATAATATGCACCAGCCAAAAAAAAAAAATTCTATTTGCAGCTCTTCTTTTAATTGACTTTTTGGAGACAATTCACAGATTTCCCGTCACTGCTGAAACGTTCTTGTCAAGTTTGTATCAAAACCAGAAATTAATACGTACTCCAAAACCCAGTGACTGAAAGAGATAAAAAAGAATGTCTGATTATTGCAGCTGGGATTAATTTTGAGCAATCACAAATAATTTAATAAAAAAACTTCTTTGTTATAGACAGCTTTGATTGAATTTAAAATAATCTTTTTAGCAAACAAACAAAATATTGTGCTGAATGTAAGGCTGGGATCATTTTCATAAAAAAATAATTCAATTACAGTTCATATTTTCATAAAGACTCTGTATGTTTGGCTGTATTAGAAACCATAGAGTAGTTACTACTACACATTGGTTTATTGTCTAGCTATTACCTTGTACAAGCTCCTGTAAGTTAACCAGACATTCTGCAAAACACATGTAGCAATGATGCTTTATATATTTCATGTTGCTTTTTTTGTCGGAGGAGGCGGGTGTTAACCCATGGTTCAGCAGACCTCAGAATATGCAGTTGCCATATTAAAAAGAAGCTTAGAACAGATTGTAAATACAGAAGAACATCTATTTACACCTCAAGAGTGCGTTAAAGCTAAACTTCAGCCAAAGGTCCAGCCTTGTACATTTGTAAATGCTCCTTTTTTAAACTTTTTTTTATTCTCCCCCGCAGAGTGCATTAGATGCTTCAACAAGTCAAACAGAGCCTGACTATTTTATGGTTGATAGACATCCATCATCATCTAGACCAGGGGTACCAAACACGGGCCAAATCTGGACCCCAGCATAATTACATTTGGCCTGTGAAATTGTTCAAAAATTGTATTTCAAAAATTAATGGCACAGATGTGTCTTTTATTTGATATCACATGTTATGGTATTACACGTTGCTTGTCCCAGATTCATTGTTTAAGCATACCTTATGCTAGGCATACACAGCTCTATTTATTAATAGATTCGTGCACAATAGATTGATCCCGCTCAAAAAAAGGCTTGAACAGGTAACTGACGTGATTTTCTATTGGTGGGACTTAGATGAAGATCAGAGCACATTTTATGACCAATTCATGCAAAACTCGTAATCCCAGGGGGTTCACATTATTACACATTTTATGATCTATTGAGGTAATTTACAGTTGTTCTAAAGTGTTCTTATCCTTAAATTTATGATTATATAAAGAACAAAATTTAATTTCAAAATATTTTTTTTTTTTTAGCAATGCAGTTTTTGTTAAGAAAGGACATAGAAAATACGGGTTTTGTATAGGAATGTATGGAACTATTTATCTAATTTACACAATTTACTACAGCCTCCCATGCTAGAGCAACTGCACAGTAGTTAATTTAATACAGTTATTTGTATATTGGTTTATTGCTTTCAGATGTCATGTGAACTTAATAAAGAACACTTTTCAACTAAACAACAAAAAAAATATTGTTAGTGCTACATTATCAATGTATATAGAGTTGCCCCATTCACAATCTACAATCTATTATAACCTACAGTATACTATACATAAGAGAGACACCAGCTTACTTACTTATTACTTTTGGAATATTAAAGAAAACGGAGTTCTCTGGAGTGACTGCAGAGGACTTGAGAAAGCATTTCTAAAACTGGGCTCACATGAGTCAATGTCACACGCGTTTAATCGACCCACGATCGGTATGCCGTTCGATACCTTGGATGGGGACCCTGGTCCTATTTCAAAGTAATGGTGATCGATCAGGATTTACGGACATGTCTGTTCCCTCTTCGATCGATCTTTTTAAAAAAAAAATGAATACATTTTGCGTTTGATTCCAGTTCAATTGACTTGCGACAGTGATGATTGTTAGTCGATCGACTGGAAAATTGATCAGTGTGTGGGCTTAAGTGGCTTTCTTGGCCATGTTTAATTATAGGTAAACGGGCACTTTTGGTGAGCTGGCTTCCTGGAGAGAAACTGAAATTCTACCCTCTTTAGGTTCTCTTAACACTTTTAGTTAACATTTACTTTGTAAGGGAATTTTCCTTAGAGAATGTGTTCCCCAAACCATCAAACTGTGTACAGGCAAAATCCATTTTCTTATATTTCTTTCACAATTACCATGGACAAGGGATTTTTACTGCACAGTTAAGGTGAAATTCCTTTTGTACCATAACATTCTCTACTCCTTTGATACATCTTGCCCCTCTGAATTGAACATAAGAAAGGGAAGTTGAGTCTTTATCTTCATACTCATATCAAGTCTCTGAATTAAAGTATTGATGTAAGAGGCTCAAAATAGCTGCATTCCTTTAAAGTAAGGTTTGGCAAGTAAAGACTCCATAATTTTCAAATAACAGATTATTATACGATCCAGGATTGGATGATTGCATATGTACTTACCTTGCAATAAAAAGGTGGACAGATTAAGGTGGCCCCTATGACTTCCATGGTCCTTAGAATTTGTTACACTTTCTTTTATATTTTTCCAGCAATTTATTAGGTAGTGACCATGCCAAGCAATAACCACATCAATGGTTCAGTATGTATGAAAACTAAACTTACACTTTACTTTCAAAATATTTTATAAGGTATTGAGAACAATGATACATTTCTTCTTTTTTCCTTGAGGTGTAGTTATGGAAGTGTATTCATGAAACCTAAAAATGGCCCATAACATTTTCCAGTATGTCTCCAAGGAGTCTTTTGTCTCAATCCAGCATATGTCTTGACTGCTGAATTTTCTAATTCAAAAGACAAAATCTCTTTTTTTTCCCGCAAGACTTTTATTCTTCTTTGACATGAGTTTCCCAGTGAGGATTCTACCAGCCTGTGATTTAATTCTTCCAGATGTTTCATCCACCCCTTTTATGAGCTTCTTTAAAGGAGAGAAATTCACCATTAAAGAAAATGAATAGTTTTCTGATATCCAGAGAAAGTAACAATTTTATATCCTAGTAATACACTGCAATTACTGGCAACTGAAAACATGTATGTTTTAAAAAAAAATTATGTTGTAGGCCTGTAACTTACCAAAATATATCAATACAATGGTCTAGTAGACATCCTGAATTTAATAATGTTTGAATCAAATTGTTTTGTAGAAAAAATTACATTTAAAAAAAATTTATTTGCTTAATAGGTATCATTTGAATGATAAAATCTGTACAATAAGTATTTTGTATGATAGATTTCAAAACAGTATGTATTTATATTTGTTTTTATTTATAATAACATTTAATTCAATTGGAATGTTTGTTTGTTTTTTTACTTTGAATTATATTCAGTACAATTCCCTTTTAAATTTGGCACCCCGCCCCCAATTTAAAAGGGAATTGAAAGAGGACCAGTTTCAAAGGGAGACTTTGGGTCTCCTTTTAGGTAAGTATTTACTTTTTATTGTATTGAATACAACTTTCTAAGCAGAAAGCTGTATTCAGTGCAATTTAGAAATCCTGATGCCTGTGAATTGCTATGCCCCCCCCCCCCCCCACCCGCACTGCCATGAACGTAATGATGTGACACCGGAGAGAGGAGGGGTCCACTTCCTAACCTGGAATCATTGGTGAAGCGAATGCTTCATTCGCGTAAGTTTTGTGCATTTAACCCCAATTAATACAGTTAAGTCTAAGCCTACAGTCTTAGCAGAAAAACTGTATTCATTGTGTTTGAATGTAAAAATCTCACTTCCTGGCGTGACGTCATTGCATATGTGACACCGGTGGTTGAGGGATCCGCTTCCATCCTGGAAGCATTATTCAGGCTGGATGAACCCAGCTTGTTCAGCGCAACTTAAGTAAGTCGGTGCTTGACGAGCTGGGATCGTTAGGAATGCTAGGGAGGTTAAAAACCCATATGGTGTTGGATGTTCTGATAATCACGGATGGTGCAGCAAATTGAGTGACATGTTTATATTGCAAAATCTAATATTCTTTACCAAAAATATATATTTTAGGGACCTTTTACACCCTGCGATTGCACAAATTGGGGCCTAGTGTGAAAGGTACCAAAATTTCAAGTTAAAAATATTTATTGAAATACATTGTGTAATTAATAGAGAACAAAACCATTAAGAAACCCTTCTCTCAGTATGCGCTGCATTGTGTAAAGGTTCTTGCATGCATTAGTGTTTCCCTTATTCAACGCTCTATGGCTTAGCGCATGGTAGCCAAACCTGCTCTACCGTGCATACTTTTTTTAGTTCAACACACGTGTTTGCAATAGTGTATTGTGTGAAAAGACCACAAACTATCAAAAAAAATTATGAAAAATTTAAACAAAAAATGTAAGCGCACCTAAACTCATTCAAATTCACTCAGAAACCAAAAAATATTCTAACTTGCTCTGCTTCTGTCTGTGGAAATTGGCACGTCAATTCTTGTGTAGCTTCCTGTCTCCAGTTAATGCTGCAGTAATGCATACAACCACTTGGGCTAACAAATACAATGGATTTTAATGGGAGAAATCGAAACTTAATACATTGAGAGTATGCAGATAATACATTGAAATGCAGATATCTCCTTATAGGCAACAATTTTTTTATTTTTTCTTTACAGGTCATCCCAAAATGGTTTGGCCAGTGAAGCAAACAAAGTTAATCAGATGAGAGTTAGTGCATGATAGTTGACATGGTTCTCATGCATTCCTGAAAATTCTTGGACATGTTACTGATGGGATGGGGGATCCTCCCAGATATGGATCATGCCATTGTCGGTGGTGCTACTTATACATAGTGTTTCAGAGGGTATTTACTGGATTCTGATCTGGGGAATACAGTAAATTACATAGATGCCTGAACTGCCTTTGGACTGTGGCCACACAAGGAACCTTCTCCAGGAGGACCCACTTCACCAGCATAAGGTCTGACCATTGGTCTGAGGATTTTTTTGCTAGCACCTTAAAGCAGCCAGAGTAGAGCAGACTATCTCTTGGAGGTCAGACCATCACTGACCAACTACCAAATTGGGCATGCTGGATATGGTTAACGGGAGCATTCCTATTCTGGAGGATCTGGACCACCTGTGCAACCTGTAATACATGCAGCCCAGTTCACCAACTTTTAGTGGCTAGTGCTGTGGAATTTCTTTTTTCTAATTACTTTATACATTTTTGGTTTGTATATTATCAGTTTCTGTGAAAAATGTAGCACTGAATAATTTATCTAGTTAAAAGGACTTTGACTTTAGACTAAAAGGACTTTGCTACCGGTGTATAACATACAGAAAATATTTTCCAGTTGTTGAGTTCACTAGGCAATACATTAATATTTTTTTTCTTTTAATTGTAATCCTATGCATCATGCAGGCATAGGTGTCCCGCGTCCTCACATCAGTGATAATGCCAGGAATTTAGGGGGGTGGGTATTTGTGGGCAGAAATTACAAACAGATTTGTATTTTTTGTACTGCTCTGGGAAGCGGTTTCCCTAAAAATTGGACCTCCAGGAAGTTTAATAGTCATAGTAATTGGTAATGGAATGTTAAAAAACTATAATGGTATTTGTTATATCTAAAGCCCCCCCCCCCCATACACTCCAGGCAATTTCCTTTAGATCAACTTACAACTATGTGGTATAGTGGCCTCCCTGATAGAACACATAGTGATTGGAAGGTTAAGAAAGGTCCTCATATTACATGGTTTTGAGAACAAAATTTCATTGTACAGAAATTGGATGGTAAGAGTGTAAGGTGTGTGGGTGCCTTTAGTAATGAGAAATCATGTTTCCCGTGATAGTTGTTTTGTAGTTGTCTAGGTAGGTTGTAGGAAGTTTGCATTTTAAAGGCTGCAATAACTGGGTCAATGCCGCTGAGCCCGATATCAAAGGAGCTCTAGGTGCAGCACTGCTGTGTCATCGAGCTCGGCCAATGCTTAACATGGGGACCCCAACCATCATCATGTTCTATAACCCTGTTTTCAAGCGAGACTGATCCCACGTGAAGAACGGGGTGGCTGCATTAGATATGCGCTAAATAGATGGCCGTGAAAGGGCATTGCGCTCTAAGCAGCTATCGATCTAGCGCATATCTTTGTCTGTATGGGCACCTTTAGTCTTTCATCCGAACAATGAGCAATAAAATGTGAAGTTTCTCTCTGCTGGCCATTATTGTGAACCCCAGTACCACCCACCTTTATACTATAACATTCCATTATGATTTTTACAACAAACAATATATTCAATTACTTGAAATAATGGACTTAGCACAGTAAAAAATGTTGACATGGATTACACAGCTGACTTTAAACCATTTGAGTACCATTTGTTTTCTTTTCTGATGATTTACAAGTGTGAAGTCTTAGAATGTAATAACTTAATAGAGTAATGCACATTGTAAAATGCTTATCAGTTAAAAATTCCTTTTTAAAATGTTTTCCTTTAATCATTTTAATTAGTAATTTTTTAATTGTTAATAGAATCAAATAGATGTGTTATTTGAATAAAATGGTTATTTTGCTTCATCCAGACTTACTTAAATGGCAATAAACTTTCAGAAACAGTATGTTATTGAGTCAATAGATATAGCAATAGATTTTTTTAGAAATAACCTTAAAACTCTTTTGAAACTGGTCTAAGGCTCTATATACAGAACACGGTATTGTTTTAGTGATTGCAGTTAAATCTGCTTCAAATGTTAGAATCAAAGACGGAGGGAGATTAAAACATTATCCACTTCGAATGTACTTGAGATTGTCATGGCCAATAAATATGCAAGTGAAGGAACAGTTAAGAAGTATAAGCAGGACAAGAAGGAATTATGCTTCCAAGGAGTTACTTATAGAACTTTGTCTCTATTCGCTCTCTGAAAAGAAAACACACAAGCCTAACAGTGCATACTATAAGCATCTTGAATACCTCAAAGGAGGATAAACTACACTTGGCAAGTTCTTAAAATAAATACTTGGTTGTCAGCTAATCCCTGTAACTGAGTTTGGAAAATTTATTGTAAACCTTGAATCATTTTACCCTCTTTGTGCTTGGACTATTTTTTACATAAGGATTTTACAAGGTAAAAAGAAAAAAACATGTACATTTTTCACATTACTGCCAGGACATTGTTATCAGTGTTCTGGCTATGAAATGAAGACACATTTATATTCTTTTATAGTGGGTGGTCTCAATGCCTGTGTTATGAATGACATAGCCTGGGGCAAACATCTAGTATAAGAGGTTATTGGAGAATACCAACACAAAAGACAATCACAATTATGTCTGATGAAATATATATATATATATATATATATATATATATATATATATATATATTATCATTTAAAATATAAATTGTTCAACAGAAGGTAATGGTCCTAATGGTCCTAGTGGTTCCCAAACTGGGGGACGGGCCCCCCTGTGTTTGAATAGGAAGGGAGGCTCAATAACGTTCCTTAATAGAAAAGGGGGGGGGGGGGGCCTGCAAGGAAAGTTTGGAAATCACTGCCTAAGAGTAAATAGTACTCCAAAGAGAGACAGATACCTGTGGATTACATAGTACTTCATAGATCTGATCTCCTCTTCTCACACAACTGTTACAAACTGACCTGAGTTGAAATATCAGTGCTAGATGTTCCAAGCATATAGCCATTGCTCTCATTTATGAATAGAAAGCATATTCAGAGTTTACAGCTATGGAGTACTTACTATGGCTCTAAATATGCAATGCTCAACAATGTTTCAAAGTTCATAGTAATAACATGACGAATATCCTGCATTATTCATGTTTATCATTTAATTTTTTTTATCTCTTGTCTTCCATTCTTTTCTTTGAATATAATAGGTCTGGCAGGTAAGGATATCATAATTTCCCCTAAAATTCAGAAGCCATGGATGTATCTTTGCATGCTTCAAATCTCATAACTTTTCTTCACATTGAGTCATTGCGCCACACATCCTAGCATCCTTGTAGACATTACTCTTATTTCTGTGTAATCAACTTGTCTTCAGATTTCACAGCTTCAGGGCACTATATGCGTTGCGTTTTAAAAACACACACTTTTTTTACCTCACACATTTTTACATAGACAACCAATGTTACCATTCCCACTGCATGAGTTGCATTTTCAAAAACGTGTTTTTAAAAACTCACTGCTGTATGCATTTTTTTACATTTTTCCTCCATTTTTCATTGATTTGTTCAAAAATGTAAATTCTAAACCCTAACATAGCATGCATGCATTTTTGTATATATACACAGAAATGCATGCCTTTAAGAAACACATATAGTGTGAAAGGGCCCTTAAAGTCTTTACTATTCTGTGGCGGTGTGATGCTCCTATTACCTTTGCAACCTTTGTTCAATTGTTGGTAACTTAACCCCTCTAGCGGTCTGCCCATATTGTGCCATTTTTAACAATGTTCTCTGCACAACAATGTACTTTGCTTGTTTTCCCTGCCCTTCCTTCTCCCCGTACACATGTGGGCTGGGAAACCAACACCCCTCCATTAACATAGAGGTCTATAGAGCAGCCTCCCCGCCTCTTTCGTCGGATCCGACATGGTTAAGAATCACCACAGGCTGTAGGAGTAGGTAAGTATGCACAATCCCAGCTCTGGTAGAGTTTGTTTTGTAAAAAAAACTTTGGACAAGCTGGGTTCGTCTTGACCACTAGGGAGGTTAATACACCTCTATTACTTCATTAGGTCTTAAATCATGTAAACTTGTTCAGTTCTATAGGGTGGTTTGGTGAGAGGCCAAATGAAACACTGCTGTTGGCAGTCCATCCTGACAGCTTTCAATGATGATGCTTTCTGCTGTACAGAGGCTAGATATTAGTCAGAAATGATCAATAGAGATGGTCAAACTTTTTCGACTAGATGACTTTGTCAGTTGTTTTCAAAACCCCTCTGAATATGCTATCATCAGCAAAATTGCTGGAGATGTAGAGAAGGGTTGTGGGAATATTTGGTAAAAAAGTATTGTGCTAGCATGTGTAGTTTTTGCACAAATTAAGTTCAAAGTCAAAGTAAAATTGTTTACATGGATTTGAACTTAATTTATGCAAAAACTATTTGTATAAGAGCAATTTCTTTTTATAGTATACTCTCAACCCTTCTCTACATCTCCATCAATGTTGGTGATGATACCATGCTCAGGGGCTTTGCAATTAACTCACAAAGTTAAACTGGTTGAATTTTCAAAAATAAGATTAAACCATAGTATTACTCAAACAATGCTCTGCCGTGTATATTATCCTTTAGACAACTCAGCAGATAGCCACATTGTAGCACTGTGACATTGTAGCAATGTTCTGAGACTACTGAAGCAGACTGACATCTCCACAAGAAAGGCCTGCCCATGAACCCTGTGACATTCTACATAGCGTGTGACTTTGCATTTAAAAGCTTTTGTAATTGTCATTGCCAATGATGTACTCCTCATGAAATGTAAACAGACAATATCTTTGTGGAAATTCTGGAAACCACAGTAGATAAAGCTTGTCATTCTTTTGGCTAAAGACATTATGTAAGATTGGCACACTTTTTCTTTGCTATTTTTGCCCATTTCTCAGGTTGGATGGGAAGCATCGTGCACAGCCATAAGATTTCTCTAAAGATGTTCAGTTTGGATTCAAGCCTGGGCACTGACTGGGCCACTCAAGGAAATTACAGTTGTCCTGAAGCCACTCCACTGATATCTTAACTGTGTGCTTAGGGTTGTTATCCATGCTTCACTGTAGGGATAGTATTGGCCTAGTGATGTGCCTGGTTTCCTCCAAACTGCCACCAAAAGTTCAATCTTTGGCTTATCAGACCAGAGAATTTGGTTTCTCATGGTCTGAGAGTCCTTTAGGTACCTTTTGGCAAACTCAAGGCGGGCTGCCATGTGCCTTTTACTGAGGAGTGGCTTATGTTATACAGAGATGGTTGTCCTTCTGAAAGGTGCTCTCTCCACTGAGGACCTCTGGAGCTGTGACAGAGTGACCATTGGGTTGTTGGTCACCTCCAGGACATAAGCCCTTCTCCCCTGGTTGCTCCGTTTAGATGGCCAGCCAGTTCTAGGAAACGTAATGGTGGTTTTGAACTTCTTTCACTTATAGATGATGGAGGCAACTGTGCTCATTGGCAGCTTTAATGCTGCAGAACATTTTCTGTCGCCTTCCCCAGGTTTGTGCTTTAAAACAATCCTGTCTCTGAGGTCTATAGGCAATTCCATGTCCAATCAAATGTATTTATCACAGGTGTACGCCAATTAAGCTGCATAAACATCTAAAGAATGATCAGGGGAAACAGAATGCTAACAACAAAGGATGTGAATACTTATGTACATGTGCTTTTTATAAATTTGCCAACTTTTTTCACTTTTTTTTCATATTGTCATAAGTAACAAAATGTGGAAAACGTATTGCGCTGTGAAAACTTTCCCAATGCATTGAAAATGCATTTGTGCAGAAATAAAGCATGCAGCATTGACAGGTGACATTGTTATGCTATTGCTTATGTCTATCCACAGACATGATCCATGCAGTTAAAGAAGAAAGATATTCGTCAAAATGCCCAGCATGTAACTCCTTTTTAAATATATTCATACTATTTGAAATGTAGGTATTTAAAGAGTATTATTTTGTGTTATGCTTCTTAGTTTTTACAACAAAGGCTTTACTGACACATTAAACTTCCCACTTAAATAATTATGTGCACGATAGACTGTCCCTAGACTTGGAGATCCCCTGAAATCCTAAAAATAAACTATTCTTTTTAACTGGTTTTTAAAAGCCAATTTGTCTAAGGTTGCCATTTGTGCTGTTCTGAACAAAAAGAGATGCTGTATGGCATGCAAAATTTCATGATTTAGATGCAAATTGCATTCAGATTCAGATGGAAACTGGGCCAATGATCAAACTTGGCCGTTGTTGTGCATGATTGGCTTAACTTCAGTGTGCATACAATCTGTCTATTAATGCTGAAATTTGAAAATGTATAGAAGGGGTAATAGACAGCCAGTGTCTCAATTGGGTTGGAATGCCCATCCCCTATTACATAGATGAAGCAGGCCAAAGGTACCCTCAAATGGGAGACTCTTGATTGGTAGACACAGCCCAGAATAAGTTAGCAGAATACCCAAATAATAATATAACAAATGTAATCAATTTTATTGTAAATTTTTTTTAATTTTGATCTCTGTTAGAAAATACAGTACAAAGATTACCGTACATATAAAAATGTGCTTACTCTCAAATTTTCATTGAGCTGCAAGTTATAACCTAATATCAAATATTTCCTGAAGTAACACCATACGTTGCCCCATTGATAAGGGATACATTCTTTTTCTGCTTGCCCTTAATCTTAGATTTATTATTATATTGTATTTACTTTAAACTGAACATTACAACTTTTAAGGTTCAGGTTGTAGGACCAAAACAGTAAAACTAGGGAAGTCCAGGCCAATTCATAATTAAGATATATAATGTTTTACTTTCAAATAAAATCTGTAAATAATTTTTCCCAGCATCCGTTGTTAAGACCGCTGCCAAGTCTTGACCTCTATTTTATCTATACTATTTAAGTAATAGTGTTGATCATGAATATTCGAATCACAATTTTTTGTTCGAATATCAGCACTTTGAGAATTTTTTAAGATCTCAAGTATAGTGCCATATCTTCCTAATCGCGGATATTCAAGTTTTATACATCTGTAACGTTGATCGTGTAAAAACTTTTTGCGAATATTAGCTTAAAAAATTTTGATATTTTGCTGCTCATCACTATTAAGTAACAGGGCTTGGCCATCAATCTGCCTAATCACTTGATGACAATGTAGAAGAAGAGTTCTAAAGTATCAGTAATAGAGCTGTTCTCAGTGTGGACCCACATCATCACTCTTAAACACAGCAGTATAGGGAATACTGTTGGCAAATATCAGGCAGATTCAAGAGAATAAGTTGGCCCCAATAAAATAAAGTAAGAACGTTTTGGTCCATTCAGAATGATGAACTTTGTGCCAACTTTAATACTAAAACATACATTTGTTTCCACTGCTCACCTACTCTCAGTGTACATCATGCAAATGGTCCCTTAATGATTTTTTAATGACTACATTTCTGGATTAAATATTTTTCATATAGCTGTCTTTAGTTTACAATAAGTGGTGTGTGTTCTACTTGTTTATTCCAGGATAGTCTTTTTTTTTAGCTCTGTCTCTTCAATGCTGATCCTTAAAACGAATTACTGTCTGTTTTGCCCCAGTTAGTCTTTTCTTGTCATATCCATTATTTTAACATTGTAAATATTACCTTTTTGTATTACATCACCACAAATCCCCTCACTAATCTTCTAATAGAACAATAAACATCCTTGCAGTGAATGTCGTGTTTTTCAGCCCTTCACAGATCAGTTTCATCCCTGTGGCTTTGTCACTATAAATC
>CM070036.1:30127276-30145922 GCA_036250615.1 Ptychadena robeensis | reverse complement strand
CCCCCCCCCCCCCCCCCCCCACTCACCAGCTCCTTGTCTGCAAGTGATTTCCAACTCTATCATAAAAGTGGAACAGACAGACTTAATTTAAGTCCCAGACTTGAGGAAACTCATCTTAAATATTAGCATAATTTCACAGAAGACAGAGGAAATTGCTAAAATATGTGATTTAAAGAGTGTCTGTATTCCAATCGTCCATAGCCAGCTCTTGTCTGCCACCCAGTGATTGACTCAATGTTCTAAACAGAGTGAATACGATTCACAGCAGTCACTTTGCAATTCATTCACTGTTTGTATTTTCAGGGTACAAACTATTATTTTAAGAAATGCAGCATAAGAAAGTATTAAATATAAGATAATAATTACATTTGTGTATTTTTTTATAAATGTTATGAGTTAAAATATACCAAAAGTAGTAGTAAATTACTAAAAATAACTTTCTTACTGCCACAGGAACCATTACAAGTTTGGTTCTATCTCCACAATACTCAATACTGCATGCCAGCAGTTTGGGAGTCAACAAGTGACCTTCCTTTTTACATGGATGGAGCCTGGCAATCACGGGTGAGAGGAGTCATGATGCTGTGCAGGTCCCAGGTGGATGGGAGCAACACACTTTGTAAACCTTAGGAAAGCCTTACATGTTATTTGGTAGTTTAGGTAGCTTATGCATTTAGGTACCTTTGTTTAGGTAGGCCAATTCCCAGTCTATATTTTGATCACCTTGTCTTCTGCATATCGTCACCTCTACTGTTGGGCACTCATAGAGATATCAGTTGCGGAATAACATCCCCCCTGGATGTGCGTCATCATGTTTGTAATAATTCTTCAGAGGGCAGTGCCCTTTTCTGTGCGACTCTGGTGAATATTAAAAATTGGCTACTGTTGTCTCAACTTGTGGGAAGAAGAAGACAAAGACGGATCTCATGTACCTAGCTCATTTTCTAAGATAACAATAGAGTATAGTGGCAAGAAGCTACGCAGACTAGTTATTTTAAGTGAACATGAACAGGTTTCAAGCCAAGAAAAGGTACAAAATAATATGCTCGCATATACAAATTTATTGTGTACACGCATGTTTAGAATGCAAAAACATGCCCTGAAATTTTATTTTGTATACATTTAGGGAAAAAATTTAACTATACAGTAACTGATAATTCTATATGAGAGGGAATGTGCAGTCTACAGATGCTACATTTCCAACAGACATGGTGGTCATCCTTTATGAGAACACATCACTTTTATATGTAGCACAATAGACAGGCCATTGCACTACAAAATTTAATTATAATTTTTACAATATAATTTGGTTGTACAGGACCACCCTAGCGCAAACTGAATGGGGATGGCTTACTAAAGAAGTAAAGCATGTTCACTATTCAGGGAACTCGTCAATTATAAGAACATTTTATTTATTTGATTCATAGTAGTAAAATGGTACTTTCATGTGCAGGGGAAATCAGAAAAAAGAAATAAACAGCATTTTTAGACTAAATGCACAGTTTAACTTTTTGTTCGAAATTCTATTTTAAAAAGGGATAATTTCCTAGTACATTGAACATATTTACATAATCAATTAATATACTAGGGCAAAACTAAGAATTAGGTAACCCCTATAAAACAGGATAATTACCACTGTCCCCAAATGAAGAAAAAGGATTCACCCAAAGGGTTAGAATACCAAGAGGTGGCTATGGACCATACTGAATAGGCCATACATCTTTAAATTAAGTTACAAATAAAAATATATATATAATAAAATCACGTGCACCATAAATTTGGTAAACCGGTTAAATTTTTGTGAGAAAAAACTGAGATGAGACATAAGGGGGAGACAGTCTTGTCACAAAGGGTACCCCCTTATGCCATAAACCCCCTCCAAGTGTTTTGGCCTCCTCAGGAGGGGAAGGAGACCCAACACACATAATCCAAATAGGTAGTCATCTAAGAAAACACAAACAAAATATTAGTTACTAGGGGTATCCTGCATCATATTTATACCCCCTGTACACAGGCCAGAGGAGGGGGGGAAGAATAGCACCCAAAAAATCCCCTAAGGCTAGCCACCTCTTGGTATTTTTACCCTTTGGGTGAATCCTTTTTCTTTATATACTTTACATCATAGTAAATTGAAAGTGTTACATAGTTTGGGTAAGACTAAAGTTCACTAAAGAAATAAATGCTCCTTTATGTCTAGGGGTGACAGAAAACCAATTATACACCCTTGATCTTTTTCTCCCCTTCCAGCTCTTTTGCTTTTAGACCAGTTGCTGGCTTATATGTACAGGGCCATTGACCTCTATTCCCAAGCAATATACAATTAGTGGCCTTATGCTGGGCATACACAGGTAGATTCTCGTGCGAGCGATGCCTAGCCGTGCTGCACTGGATCTTCATCTATATGGAGGCGCAGCACTGCTGCATCATCCTTATCGGCCACTAATATGGGACCGCAGGTCTCCATCCAAAGTAATGGAACATGTTGTAAACCTGTTTGGCCAAGTTGAGTGGGATTAGTTGATCGCACTCGAAGGAAGCCTGGATGGCTCAGTTTTTGTAAAAGATTAGAGAAAAATTGTGCTTAAATCTATAATAATATTAAGCCATGAATGCCTAGCTTCACAATGCAGTGGGAAGTAAAGGTCCCAACACATGCAACGAGTGGCGGCCGATTTTGCCGCCGACTGATGTGCGGCACTAACGGCTGGCACACAAAGGGTGCCCACCGATGCTGTGAGCGATGGAGAGCAGTGTGATGAAGTCATCCCCACAGCTCATCTGTCGGTCCATACTCGATACATGTGTGGGGACCTGAAGAGAGGACCCGCCCTGGACAGCTAGGATCAGTTAAATATTGCTGCCTACACCAACTAACCTTTGCAGTTGGGTGGGTACTTTCCCAGGTGGAGACCCTCCCAGGCAGTGCAAACAAGATTACAGTGCACAGCAACAAAATTGAATAGAATAGTCCTTACAAGCCTTTTGTCCACAATACTTCTGTGAAAGCTTTTTTATGTAATATAATTCCAACCAGTTAAAGCCAACAATTTGAATGTCATTTGTCCAAATTCATTCTTAGCTTTGATCTGGTAAAATTGATTGAATTATTATTGAACATAATCCACGTTTTTGAAAATTATAGGGAACAATATTAAATCTGATTAGATATTAATCTTTATTACAATTTATAGAATTGCTTTGGTTGGAGGTTGACCATTGTGGTGGGGGTCCCCACCCTCTGTAGCAGTTAAAGATGGTGGTGAGGTGAAACTTAGTTCAGCCAAGTTACTGGGATCTGGTAATGAAATATTGAGTGGGTGAGAGATCTTGAGTTATAGCCACTCTGTGGTGAAGGAACCCCATATACCGTAATTAATAAATGTCTTTTGATGGGCGTCTTTTCTTTTACGTCTTTGACTCAAGTGGTTTGGAATTCCTTTGCTACTGTTTTGAGGTTCACAGGTACATTTCAAATTTATAATATTTAAACAACGCATAGCGGAACCTAGCATGAGGCCAAGTATAAAAGGCTTATCCTATTGTAGCAGCAATGGCAACATTCTGTTGGCTTGATCTGTTAACTTTCTTCTGGTATATAACCAGTTTTACACCTAATAAAGTGAAATAGCCCTGGAGCACTGTAATAATATTCTGCATGTGCTACTTTAGGTGGAATAATACCATGCACATGAACTTCTGGTGTTCTGCTACATTACTTAATGTGATAATAAAGTATACAATGGCAGTGAGAAGAATTCTAAAATATATTCTCTATCTAGAGATAATTATATTCTGATATACTCTATACAAGGCAATTTCAAACATTTAAAAAAGCATGTGAAACACCTATATGGGGTTTTTTAAAGTCTTTATAGTAAAGTATGGTATATACTAAAGTATAAGCTGCAAAACTGGAAAAGCTAAATGAATTGAGTATACGGTTAGGGTCAGAAATGCAGCAGCTAGACACAGAGGCACACAAAATGTGTGCAAAGCCCCTGAACATGGTATCATAACCAAACATGTAGAAAAACCTGTAGGAATATTTTAAAAAATATTGCCCTTGCACATTTAGTTTTTGCATACATTTAGTTCAGAGTCAAGTCAAAATGTTTTAAGACAACTTACTTTGATTGTATATATAAACCAACCCTATAGGGGGAAAATACCCCTCAACATAGTACATTAATAGGGCTTTAAAGGTACAGAAAATCTTCAAGAGTTCAAATGAAAAGGTCTTTATTAGAATATACAGGACCAATAAAAGTGTGTTTACTATGAATACATCAATATTACATATGTATATCCATACTTCAAATGGTTACATACAAGGAAAAAGTGTATGTTTTTATTCTGCTGCTGCTCACAGTGTTGCATATCACAAAATCGGAATGTCATATTAAGACCAATATACCATACATGTATCGACAGAACTGAGCAATTCTCTGGTGCATTTCACCCTACATGGATCCTTGTTCGGGAAAATAATAAGAAGCACAGTCCGAGACTTTTCCAACGTTGTATAAATTTACACATATATCTTGACAGATATAATCAGTGCTGGACAGTACACGGTGAGGTGGCAGCTCCAAGTGGCTCCAATATACCATTTAACGTTGTGGGATGAAGGCCGCTCTGTCAATGGAACAAGGATAGCACTCCTAGGAGAATCCAGAATATGTTCAGTCAGAATGTTAAGGAGGCGCCATAAGAACCAGCAAAAAGATGTGATGGCCATCCAACACGCCACACAGGCACATACTGAATTTTTAAAAACACCCATATAGGTTGTTAGTCCGTGCTTAACTCTAATTGCAATTTATTCAAAAACGACATGTGCTAGAGCAATACTTTTTTAATGTTGCTACAACCCTGCCCTAGTGATATAGGGTAGTGTTATAAATTATATAAAGTTACAAAGTATACCCACAAAATTTTGTGATTTTCATATCTTGACTTGGTTATATGCCAGAGTGTAAGTTGAACACTTTAAAAAAAAATGGTTTATCCTCGAGTATAAACAGTATATTTAGTTAGAATGGAAAACTGACATGTTTTACTGCTATCTGCAAAGTACTGCTATCTGCAAAGTAGCAAAGAGTGGCATAGGCAATATTCAAATTCGCGATATTTCCCGAATAATTCTAATAGTCGATTCTATATTAGCGAATGCTATATGCGCAATTATAATCGACTCACAATAACCTTTAAAATGATTGGTCACATGTGCTATTTATTTTTGCATTGCAAATATATATTTGCAATCCATGCCCAAAGCCATCCAAATGGCGAATATTGCGAATATTTGAAATTGCGAATATCTGCCGCCATATTCGCGAAATTTGCGAATTCTCGAATAGCCGATATTCGCCGAGTATATTCGCAATTCGAATATTCAAGCTCAACACTAGTGACACTAGTGACAAGGAGTCCATAGTCTGAAAGGCCGACCTGAGTCTGAGAAAAGTCCAATTCCCACCTCCAGATATCAGCAGCTATTTGTTTCAGCTGTCAGTAAACTTGTTATTTGTCCATGCCTATATGGTTTGATCACAAAGCATCTTACCGACTACTCCCAGAGATAATATCAGGCACACAAAGGGGGCTTCTTTTGATCTATGTGGTCCTTTTAAGGTCAGAGGCCTGTCTTTTCCTGTAGGTAATTCCTAATGACTCATGTCATTGACAGTGAAAGGAAAATGTCTGCAGACAAAAGAAAGACAAATGGCAGCATTCAGCACAACTTATTAAATAATTTCTTTGACTTTTCTTCTGAATTTCAGATTTTTTTACACATCAGCATATTACTTAAAAAAAGCACATCCTGGATTAGTGAGAAATGGTAGCTCTAAATATTGATTCATTCATTCTTTAACCTTTTTTTAGTCTGTTTCCTCCATTCAAGCTGTTATCCAGAGAATCTATAAACCAATTCTCTCCAAAGAAAGGTGTAAGAATATTTTGCTTAGCTTATTTAATGCAGTACAATCTTCTTTGTTCAGGAGACTTCTTGCATGGCATTGGTTGATTGAAGTTAGTTAGTTTAAGGTGATTGAAGTTTGGTTTTATGTACCTGGAGCTAAACTAAAACCTGGATTTGGAGTTCCCAATTCCCACCAATGTTTACATTTGTAAGTCCTATTCTACTACACATGGCAGACAGCAACTAATAGCCAGAAACTAAAGCTAGCCACACACGGCTCGATGAAGTAATAGATTAGAGAAACATCTGGCGGCGTGCACGCTCACTGTTCCCGATTCTCCACTAATCTGTTACATCACCATCAATGGATCCTGCTCAAAGGAACTCGACCCAACAGGTTTCCAACATGTTGGAAAAACTTGGGCGAAATCCATTGCATTGAATAGGGGACCGCGCTGTCCCATATTCAATGCAATGGATGACAGCTGAGCCGTACGGAGACACACAACAGCTGTGTGTTCAGCTACGGCTGTCTGTGTAAAGGGGGCGTGGCCAACACGGACCCAGCTAGCTCTTCCAGAAGAGAGGAGGGCTGGCTGGGTCCGTTCTGTGTGTCCCAGCTCAGCTGTCATCCATTACATTGAATAGGGGACAGCGCTGCCATACATCCGGAGAAGCTGGCTGCCAGGGGATCGGGAAACTGGGTCCCCAACGCACAGGAATCTACCCGTGTGTGGCCAGCTTTATGGAAGCACTGGCTGCTGTTTATATAAGACAGTTTGCACTTAATGTGCTTTTTAAAAAAGTGTTCCAGTTCTAGAGGAGGGCCGGAAATCGTGGCAGATAATACAATAAAATCTGCTGTGTCCTCCTCTAGACCCAGAACACATGCCCAGTGTCACTGTTGATGCTGGAGATGTGCTGTAAAAAAGCTACCCCATCTACATAACATTGAGGTCAATGGTGCACCCTACCACCAGGATCGTCAGGTCCGCCAATACGTGAGTTTGTCCGCAGTTAGCTCAGGGTGAGTTTTATTAGCAAAGAAACTCACATGAGTTTAATATAATTTTTAAATGTATTTTGGATATAATATATCCTGTGTATATAATGCCTGCCTCTTATGGTGCAAAGGCGCACCTGGCAATAGGCTTAGCCAGGAGATGGGAAGCAGAGGAGGTCAGATGGAAGATCCACCCACTGGTACTATTTGTGCAATATTATTATAAACATGTTATAAACACAGACAGAGCTTGTCGTTTAGTATAGTATAGCAATTGCAGTAAAAAAATAAATGGCTTGGTCCAGGCCTGTCAATACACTGACTAGCCCAGTAGAACATTGGTCAAGAGTTATGCTTGTTCCATGGCTAGGCAGCAATGAAGCAAAATGTAAGAATGTCCATTATGTCCATTGCAAATGTCTTACTTCTCCAATCAGCAAATTATAGAATATAAAGCTCAATTTCCAAATGTGCTCAGTGCTTTGCCCAAGAGCTGTGTTTAAATTCCCCAATAAATATAATAGCCATACCACCTATCTTTACTGTATGTGATTAAATAATACACAAATACATTGCAGATAAATAACCGGAATTAACTTTACCTCACAACAAGCAATCAAATATAAGAGACAAAGAATTGTGTCTGTAACAACCACACAGGAAAAATACATTTATTAATACATTTGTGAATATAATCATATTAATGTGAAACATCTTAAAATTAGGACCAGATAAAATTCTTGTTTGTAATAAAAAAAGCCAAAACATTTCTCTACTTCATTAACCCTTTTTACTGAAAAAAAAGGGTTACCCAGCAGAGAGTCCTGTTTGCAACACTCACCTTCTTACTGGTAGTATTTTGACACTTGATGTCTATATCAGCATAATTTAACCCCAAAGACTAAGTGCATCTTGTGAGTATAAGGGTAAGTTTCCACATACGTCGGGGCCCTCTCCGCTTAGCGTGCTCCCGACGTAGCAGATAGACATTGCCTGCACGGCGGATGGTCTGTCTACACATCCGCTGGTACAAAGACTCTACGTTGAGTCTTGCAGCAGCAGAGCGGCTCGGTGCCGTGAAGACAGATCCTCCGCCGAGCAGGTAAGTGTATCTGCTACGTTAGGGTCCCCTACGAGAGGGTCCCGACGTATTTGGAAACAAGCCCTAAGGCCTTGAGTCCACTGTGTCAAAATCCCCATGTTAAGGGCGTGTGGAACACAGGAATTTCAGTGTGGTGAAGGATGCTGCCTGTAATCTCCTATGGTATTACACGATGCTCCATTGGGCCCCACATTGTCTTAGCTGTTATACTGGGCGTTGCCAGCAATGATACGTAATGCAACCATTGGCTTGTCAGCATGATGTAATATTAATGTTCCCAATGTTTTTCAGGCATGTTTGATCATTTAATTTAATAGGGTGTGTTAACACTGCATTATTATTAATGCACCCAAACACAGTCAAATCATGTTCGTTCTCTCCAGTAGGCAACCAATTCAAGCAAGGCCTTAAGTATGCTGGACCCAACCTTGCACAGGGCATCTGTAAAGGAAAAGTACCATGTGTCAGTAAAAAAATATAGGAAAAAATATAATAAGTGAGTGGTCCAGTGTGAGACAGGCATAAGGAAAGGCCCAGAACTGAGCTTCTATTGGACTATTTGGACTGCCATACTTTAACACTTACAACAAGTAGAAATGGACATATCTAGTGTTACACTTTAAAACTGCTTTTACAGGAAAATGTCCCAATCAACCCAATGAAACTTAACTTCTAGGCTTACCTAACTTGGCTGGCTCAGCAACATTCTGTATGCCAATGTTGAATTCCAAGCATCTAATTAATCATCTGTGCTTATTGATTATTAGCCATCAATGCCACCTCACTTTATAAGGTTTTTTGCTTCCATATATTCTTTGATTGTTGACACCAAGGAAACCAATTAGCAGTAAATGAGTATTCTGCCATATAAAAGTAGAAAGACAGGAAATTATTGCTCTGGAAACAATGCTGGGACAGGGTTGTGATTGATGTACAGCTTTGGTAACAGCATCACCTAAAATACTCCAGTTGTAACTTGAATCAGATCAACAATCAGATCAACAATCTCATATCACATTGTAACAGTAAGGGGTTGTTTCCATTGATGCGATCCCGCGCGTTTGCGGCCGCGCAGCCGGCGCGCGGCCGACGCCGCAAACAACCGCATCCATTGGAAACTTCAATATAGTTTCCACTGGTGCGGTTTAGGGCGCGTTTCTGAACGCTAGCTGCAGCGTTTTGAAACGCATCCGCGCCCCAACCGCATCCGCATCTGCATTAAAAAAAAATTGCGCCGTGAAAACTCATGAAAACGCTTCAATGGAAACAAGCCCTAACTTTAAAATTCAAAATCTGTTTGTATTCAAGTTTTGGGACATGGTAGGTGGCTAGATTAGCACCCAAATTTGATAAATAATAGAGGTAAGGAGTCAGAACATCAGCATTATTTTGCACACTGTATGCAGTGACATGTGTTTGTAAAATTGTAAATCACTTTGATGATCATGATGACCGTCTGTACTTCAAGCACACCTGCACAGCTCCACAGCTCCAGGCTATTCAAATTCAGACAGATAGATCACAATGACATGGCTGACATGACAGCTATCTATGTGGTCAGTGCTTTAATACAACAAAATGGGTTTATTGATGACATTGCTGCTCTAGAATGACCTATTCAACTTTACCTTGAAGACCTTTAAACAATATCAGGACCGTGACCTTATGCCAGAAGAAAAATTGATGGCTGCTGTAAAAGTATGATGTAAAGTTCCTGAAGTCTTTCCCTAACATAGAGGAGGCTAGAAGAGAAGGCAAATTAGGGTCATAATGGAAAAACATTTCAAATATCTACAACTGAGATTATCTACACACAAAACTCAAAGTGTGTAAGTTAAATGAGATTTATTTATAATAATATGGCATTTGGTACATATTAACTTTTAAGCATGAACTGGGTAAAGTGTCAAATTATAATATAATAAGCACAAGATGTTTTCAACTATATTGAATCATTAATGGCAAGGGCAAGCCAATAAATGGTTATCTCTACATACTCCTCTTTTCACTGCCTATGCCCCATAATCATGTTTTTTAATATTTTAATTAACTCACCTTTTTCCTTATGTAGTCAGGTGTGCATTCTACACCATCTCAATTCTTAGAAAAGACAATAATTATTGATAGGTTGAAAAGCAAATAACTACAAAGGGTTCATAATTAACCCTGAATACATAAGGTAGGTTACATGTAAGCATTAAGATAGCACATGGTAGGTACCTAGTAGGCAAGTATAAATCGTATACGTAACTTTAGTAACATAGGGAGTAGCTGTCTGTAGAAGTTTCGTTACATCAAGTGTGATTTTCAGTAGTTCATCTGATGTACTAGCCAAAAATCTGTTCATTTTTTCTTTCATTCTTACATGAAAGATCTGCTTTTAATGCTAAGAGCAAAGTATTATTTCATGGCAAGCTTTCTTCAGAACTAAATTCATTATGGAAGTGGGGATTTGGGCTATGATAACCACTCCACTATCTGCTTGGCAATCATTTCCTAAAATATCATTTTGATTGAAATGTCTGGATACCGTCAAATATATTTTTAGATGAAAAATATTCTTAAAATGTCCTCTGATGGGGTTTATAAATCAAGAATTAATACAACCTTAAAGAAATTGGCTGTGCCAGCATTCTGCTTCATATTAGCGGTTAGTTATCAATACTGGCCATCTCTACAAGAGATTAATGCTGACTTTCAAAATATCATAATATCCAGCATGCAGATTAATGTATATGATGTGGTTGAAGATCTCAAAAATAGCTTATCCATATGGGAAACATGACTCCTGTGATAGAGAGGATGTAGAAAGTCTTAGATGGGCAAGTATGTTGCTTAAATGGAAAAAGCAGCACTTTATATATATATATATATATATATATATATATATATATATATATATATAAAATATTTGTTTTTTGTGTTACCACATAAAATAGTGTGTGTGTGTGTGTGGGGGGGGGGGGGGGGGGGGTTGCATCGTTAAAAGATGTTAAAAAGATTCAATGTTGTTAATCACCAGAGGCGATATGGCCTAAAATGTTAGGGGGTACTACCTTCCCCTCTCCCCCTATTTCATATCATATATGTAAATGTCATATCATTTTCTTGTACATTCCTATGTACTATAGATAAATTGGGTGACCCTAGGTAAAAACAGTAGTTTAAAACCAAAACAGTCACTTTTTTGATTAAAATCGTTCTTTTTAACTTTTTTAACCTAACTTATGCTTTCTCCCTTACCATGTTGTTTTTTGGTTTAATTTCCTGTTTAAATGTTTATAAAGATGTGTGGAATGGAATGGTTAAAAAATATGTGATTGTATTTGATGAGTGTAGTGTTTTTGTTACTATTGCAATATTTGTGGCTAAGTAAGGTTTCCTGTGTTGTGCAGCGTTACTCACAATTAAGCAACCTAAAGAATAAATTTTTTTGTTTGTCATGATAGTCTCCTAATACAAAGAGTATATGACATGATATGACATACAACTATTCTAACTGGGAGCCTCCACCAAGCATGAGTGCCCAGTGTCAAAGTCAATGTTACACTGTATAAATAATGTGTATGGATGTTTTTGATCATTTTCTTTAGCATCTAGTGTAGGCATAGGCGTTTTGACGTATTCCAGGGCTGCGTTTATCGCTGTGGCCTCCCCCATGCTCTCTATTGTTGGTTGCACATTTGCGCAACAGTCTGAAAAACTTCTTCTCTCTTAAAGTGGAACTACCACTTCCGATTCTGCTTTCTATTATCGGCACAATAGGGTAGATGGAGGTCAAATGTAAAAATAAATCCTGCAACGCTGCACCTCCTCTATGACATCGCACAGCGGCAGCCCCAAGGGAACCTGGGAAATAAGACATCATTTCTGATGTCTCCTTTCCCATCTCCCCATGCACCAGCAGCCAGCAGCATCTGAATCGGGTGACATGGAGGGGCGGAAAGTTACCCAATTCAGATGTGGATGGACCTCTATCTTGAAGCCTGGAGGACTGGACATGAGTCACATGACGGAGTGAGAAGCCAGGAAAGGTAAGTATTTATTTTTTCATTTTAGGGGTCGCTGCCTTATGTAGCTAAGTAATGTATATATCTTTATTTTTGAATGCTTAATATTTTTAATTTGTGTTCAAATCCACTTTAATGCAGAACCACTTTGCACATGGGAATATTCAAATATATATATATGAATATGCATATATCAGCACTTTTTTTTGCTTAAAAATGTTTTCGCACTAAAGATAATAATGACAGGTCAACACGAAATTCTCAAATTTATGAATCTGTTTCAAATATTAGGCAGAATTTTTTTGATATTTTGTGAATATAAATATTGCCTATGCTGCTCATCACTAGGCCACCCCCCTTCCAGGCATACCAGACCCCTTTAGACATAGAGCCTGGCAAAGCCATGTCTGTCACGTTGCCTTTTATTGCTTTGAGGGGGTGAAGTGCTCATTCTTTGCCCCCCTCAAATGAAAACACTTCAAATTAAAAAGTATGTATGCTTTAATGCATTAAGTTAAATTTATTTGGCCTTTTATACACACTTTAAATATCTTTTTTATAATACTGTAAAATGGCTTCCTGTTTACAAACATTTAAGCTTTTTTTAAATAAATAAATAAATGTAAATATACAATTAATGCTAACCCAATTCAGTAAAGGCATGACAATGGTGGAACTTTTTCTAAATTAATATATAGCATAACCTTGTGGTCAGATTCTAGCATATGTGATTTATCTGAGGAATGAATTTGTCACAATGACAAAGTTTCAATACGTATATGGAACTGATACCTAAAATGTTCAGTCTTGCTAAGCCACTAATGGAAATCCCAGATTTAGTGAATTATTAAATGCCTCAGGGACTGACTTTTATTGATCCTGAGAACAGAATATAGTACACTTGTTGCTGGCCAGGAAAACAGGACTATTATTGGGAAAAGGACACAGAAGGATAATTATCTATGTGTCTGTGCATTTAGTTATCTGCTTTGTACTTCAAGGTCCTAATACCCCTTGTATAATCTCAATGCTTAGTAAGTAATGTTCGGAGCCATGCATGAATACTTTAACAAACACAAAGGAAAATTGATGTTTGCCATAAAGATAATTTATAATTGGATAACAATCAATAAATACCCCCAGGACAAGGGAGTGGAGGGTTAAAGAAAGTAACCCATAGATCATCAGGAAATTGATGGCCACTATAATATTCATAAAGTAACATATACTCAAGTATAGAAATATATGGATATAACCGACCTTCACCATTCATATTGAAAAAAATATTCATTAATAGTGATGGCCGAACATCGGCCAGGACTGTCCGCGAATGGGCGGGTCGGACTTCTAAAGACGTCCGCCGTCCGCCTGTTCGCGGACAGATTCCTCTAGGTGGGGAATTTGAATCGGAAAAACCGGATGTGACGTCCCTGGAACGCATCCTGGAATGCATAGTTCCTGGTTTAGGGAGCCGGATGTGACGTCACTGACGTCACTTCCTGCTCCGACCCGGTTTTTTCACTAGGAGACTGGCTTTATGCCCGGTCTTCTAGTGAAAAGATTCTTCCTCCGGCACAATCACACAGGTTGTGATCCTGCCGGAGGAAGAATAGAGATCATCTTCTCGCTGGCAAACGGAGCGGGTCGAACACCCGCACTGCTCGCCGGCGAGAAGATGGGCGAACATCCATGTTCGCCGCCGAACTGTCACAGTTCGGCCATCACTATTCATTAATAAAAAACTAAAAAGGTATAAATTCATTGACTCGTTAATAAGTTAAGTGGTATGTGTAAATGTATTTTTATACAGTTGGGTTGTATATATTTTACTATAAACAACTAGAAGTATTGTAAAAAATGTTACCTTGATTACACAGTAAAGCTGTATGAGTCATTGGTGACACTAGGTGGTGATGTGTGTCGTTCAAAGTGATTTAATACAACCAACAAGAAGAGCAAACAAGTACTGCAACATCATCCTCTCTGGTCTTCCTCTTACTAGACTATCACCTCTCCAGTCCATCATGAATGGTGCTGCTAGACTCATTTACTCCTCTAACCACTCCTCATCTGCTACTCCTCTCTGCAAATCTGTACACTGGCTTCCAACTGTCCAGAGAATTAAATTCAAAGTTCTGTGCCTTGCTTTCAAATCACTCCACACCTGTCCACCTTACATCTCCAACCTGGTACACAAATAGACCCCTAGCCACCCCCTCCGCTCCTCCAGTGACCTACTTATGACATCCCCACTCATAAAATCATCACATTTCTGGCTTCAGGACTTCTCTAGGGCCGCTCCTACTCTCTGGAACTCTCTCCCTCATCCCATTAGACTTGCTCCTACCTTCAGCTCTTTCAAAATGCCCTGAAAACCCACATCTTCAGTCTCGCCTACCCATCTTCTTACTTCTAACATCACAACCATGCCAGCCCCCCCAGCTATTGTATACTCTGTTCCCCAACCTATTAGATTGTAAGCCCGTCCAGGCAGGGTCCTCCACTCCTCCTGTGTCATAACCTGTACCTGTGTGTACTATATTGTGTTGTATTTCCACTCTAATGTATTGTACAGTGATGCGTACTATGCTATATAAATAAATGATGATAATAATAATAAAAGAAGATGGGAGAATATAGCATTGGCAGAGGAATTCTATATGTTTCTTTATTAACCCAACACCATTGTCTGTTATTCACGTATCACTGCCCATAATCCCATTCTTCTTATTCTTGGTAGAAAATTTATTGAATAGAATCAAAATAATTTTATCTTTTGTAAGTACTAACATACTCATAAGACATTGCTCCTAATTATCAGGAAATTAATGACCACCGGTGTATTCATACAGTACCATATAATACTCAAATATAGATGTGTTCGAGTATAACTGATTCTTATTTGAAAAAAAAAATAGACAGGCAAAAATGGTTGACTCAGTGATAATAGGCTTTGTTTACAGTGTAGGGGATCTTGCTGGATGAGTTCATTATTTAGTGCCTCTCTATTAAGCCTCCTGTTCACTTTTGCAGGTGGAGCCTTCCCTTCTGTGCACGTGTATTTTTTTTTCTTCTGATTTGTTTGAATATATTTACTCGCAGCCAGACCGCAGTCCTCCATCACAGCATACACCCCTTTCTCCTTGGGGGGACAGCTAGGAATAGTTTCTCAGCATAGCTTTACAGCCGGGCCTGGAGCAGCTCTGCCAACACAGTCTTTATAAGAAGAGATGGCAGAACATCGGCCAGGTCCGTCTGTGAAAAGGCAGATTGGAATGCGGGCAGTTCGGCCATCACCATTTATAAGCATTAAAGGGGCGATGTCCCCATTGCAGCTACGTTGCACATTGTCTCCAATAACTCCATGTACACAGTACCTTTAGTGTAAGCTCTGGTACTTTATTGGTGGTCATCAGGTACAGGTTGCTGTTCATCATGGCACAGTGTTAAAGACAGGCACATTTAACACCTCAATCCTACATTTCTTATAACATTTGCACATAACACACACCCTCTCCTACAAAAAAAGAATGGCTTACAGAACACAGCCATGAATAAAGAATGGAACCAAAACATTTTCCGACAGCAACTTCTAAGCATTTAAGAACAGTTTGGTTAAGAACAATGCCTTTTCCAGCATGATGGAGCACTGTTTTACAAGGCCAAAGTGAAAACTAATCCAAAATTCAAAAGGCTGGTGGACAAATACAACCCACAAATTCTGACAAATTCCAAGCATTGATTATGAAAGAATAAGTTGTCATCAGTCAGAACTGACCAAGGAATTGATTGACAGCATGCCAGAGCGCTTTGCAGACATCTTCAAAAAGAAGGAACAACACTGCAAATATTGACTATTTGCATACACTTGATGTAACTGTCAATAAAAGCCTTTGAAAAGTATGAAATACTTTATTTTACTCATTACTTTTTTCAATTCTACTTCAATACACCACAGAAACAACTGGCAAAAATATCTAACAAAGCTGAAGCTGCACATTTTGTGAAAATCAGTATTTGTAATTCTGAAAACGTTTGGCCACAATTCTACTGTATTTAGTAGTAGGGATTTCTTATGAAAGTTAGAGTAGCTCTTTAACTACATGTCTTCTCTTTCTATATAAGGAAACCCACCAAGGCTTTCATGTGTTCATGTAAACAGCACATAACGACCTCTTCTATTATTTGTGGATTTTATAATAATCTCTGTACTGCATCTGCTGTTGTTGGTCACCATTACAGAACATCACGACCTTGGCATATACAAATCCAGCATGTCCTTTCTGAGAAGCCAAAATCATCATTTTTATTAGATTGCAATTAAACTAATGAAAACAGATTACACAAGTGTATGATCTTCTCCTGGGCACACAAACTGGACTTGAGTACTGTTTGCCTTTTTGGCAAATTACAATAAGATGTTCATAAAAGATGCACTTTTCAGCCTGTACCAACCTGCCTGGTTTGTATGTCATTTTATAATTATCTCTGTAAGATTTGGAGCGTTAAAGGAAATAGATGATTTGCATGTAACTAAGCAATGCAGTGATAATTCACTTTTTAAGGAATACCCAATCATGTGGAAAAAAACTATTTTTAATGCACATGCTTGAACCATTTAAGTCATATACTAATCTAAAGGAAAATAAATCCCTTCTGGTCATCTTGAAGTGTCAGTTATCACAAAATGTATTTTGTCATTTGAGGCATTATCTGTTCTATGTGCAGTCATGTTCTGTAAAAGTAACATAACTGGTGATCCTGCCAATAGGTTGATCTCCTTCACTCCCAGTTACAGGATGGCATGCTCCAGTCTCTCTTGTGTATACATTTTACTTTATTTATTTACTCAAAGAATGGCACTGCAAATGCTCCAATTTATGAAGATGAAGAAAATATAGCAGTGACATGATGTGTCAATTGACATGCTAATGTATTGGTTTGCCCACAGACCAGGTCCTTTTGAGTTAAATAAAAATATTAGAATATTATTAAGTAATAGATTATTTTGGGTTAGGCTTCTCATGCTGCATGGCGTGAGCAATACAGATGAGTTTACTGACCATTGGAAAAATCTGAAAGACCACCAATACCAACAATAAACATGGTAAACATATATATTTTCAGGGGGCCCTTGAATTCCAACTGGCTTGACTAAAGTCCAACTTAAGATACAACCAAAATCTTAGTTTTAACTTGCAACCAACGATTTAGTACGAGGTCAGATTTCCGATGTTCTTAACCTCCCTAGCAGTCAGACCCTTCCATGCCATTTCGTGTGATTGCATTTTGCTTGACCTTCCCACCCTCCCCTGTCCACATCACGTTTCAAACCAACTTCGGGAGAGCTGAGTTTGTTTCAACCTCTATGGGGGTTAAGGAAGGGGACTCTCCTCCTAAACAATAACCACCTTCTACTTCTCTTCCTGAAAGCCAAAGATTTCAACTTGAATTGTGATAACAAGGGTGGTTTGGGAGGTTCAGAACGTATTATTTCTTATGGAAAAAACTGTCTTGACTCCCACACTTGGGAACCAATTAAGTTTGTAAGTCAAGGGTCCACCATATACTGAGTATATTTATATGTTAAATATTAAAGACAAAAGATGTGGCACCCTGCCAGAAACCGGGCCCAAGAACACATACAAGAGCCGGGGTACCGGTCACAAAGGACTTTAGCGGTAGCTATCTAAAGATGAGTAATAAAGAACAAAGTAACAATGTTTGTACAAATAAAGTCAGATTTATACAACGTAGATGAAGAGGTAAAGTAAATTGGTTGAACAACTCCAAATGTTCCCTTCAAATACAGGTAATGTCCACTTTCAAATAAATCATAATCTCAACGCGTTTCACGACTAACTTCGCTTCTTCAGGAGATAACTTGTAAGAAATCAAAGAAAAATTAGTTTGTCCCAGCTACAAGGTAAGAGAAAGCACTATCAGTCTGTGTTATAATGCATAAATTGTATAAAGTAAATATCGTAGTATAGGGCAAATATTTACCCTGTAAGCGTTCCCTAAGAGGACCCACAAGGTCTGTGTGTTTGGGAGTGCAAACATGTGTGTATGTGTTGATGATTACAGAGATATGTGATTGTGCGTGCATGTAAAGATGTGTATGATCACATCCCATACAGATCTTTACGCGCACGCACAATCACATTTTTCTATAGTCATCAACACATATACACATGTTTGCACTCCCAAACACACACACATTGGTCACATGGATTCATTGACACTAAGCTTAGGAGTTATAACCCTATTCCTTGTGGTTATACTCCAAAATATTTATCACTACACTAGATGAGTATGGATACATTCAATAAATTTTCACATACAATACACAGCATACCTACTACTGTTTCTGCATGCTTCATTTTCCTTTACATTTTCACTTGTCTAGCCACCTGCTTGTGTGTGGTGAGATGTACCTACATTGACCTCATATTGTTGTTAACATACTGTCTTAACAGTGCTATTGGCGGTTGTTTGTGGACGTTACCCCAGAGCTTACATAGACCCCTGTTCCCCAACATAGGCGCATTTGGACCTTCCCCGCCTCACGGTGGTGACCTTGTGGGTCCTCTTAGGGAACGCTTACA
>CM070036.1:30112628-30127176 GCA_036250615.1 Ptychadena robeensis | reverse complement strand
TTTGTTCTTTATTACTCATCTTTAGATAGCTACCGCTAAAGTCCTTTGTGACCGGTACCCGGGCTCTTGTATGTGTTGGGCCCGGTTTCCGGCAGGGTGCCACGTCTTTTGTCTTTAATGTTTAATAATTTTTGGATGTTGGTAGCAATAACTGTGGTAAGGGTGTCCTTGAGTATATCTCTTCAATATTTTAAATATATATTAACCTTTCATAATATGTATGGTACAATACAATTCTGGCCATTTGATTGTCATTGTGTAAATAAATATGAGAAAAAAAGGGTTCTGTGTTCTACCCTGGTTTGTTTGTGATACTTCTGGTAATGAGAGACCCTTTGGGGCACCCTGTAACAGTGGCTGCCGTACGCCGCCACTGCCTCCCTACCTACCGTTGCAGATCTGGGCGCTCTGTTTAGCGGTGATTCTGTTATTTCTACACACTTCCTAAAACACCAGCGCGTGTCATTTCACTGGGATTTAAGGTATTCGTTATGTGACCTGGCTGACCAATAGTGGACCTTCTGCAGCTATATAAGGAACTCTGCCCTTTCAGCCTTGCCTCAGTATTAAGGTTTCTGTGTTATGCTAAGCACTGCCTGCCATTGCTGTTCCTATGATATAGAGCCCTGCCTGTGTTCTGAGACTGATACATGTTAACCCTTACCTGCCTGCTGCACTCTCCTGCTACCTGATCTGTACCTGCGCTACCCGCCCTGTTACACTGTCTGGCTGATGACACCTTTTTAGTTGGAGCCTTCCCTGCTGTCCCCTGGACCAGCTGCCTCATGTTTCTACCCTCCCTCCAGAGGTAGCGACCTGGTGTTCCCCTCTATCCCCACCATTAGGGGTATTGTGAAGAACGAGTGGGTTTCCCTTAGGCACAGTGGATCAACACCTGCTCCTCCATAACACACCCTACTTTACGCATATACTTTTTTGGTCAGCATACAACTGAGCTTGAGAAATAGCATATTGTAATGCCGGTTATAGACGTCTCGTTTTCTGGCCAATATCTGACTGTGAGATCGACTGTGCGAGATGCCGACCGTGCAGATAATCAGCTGCTCACCCTTTGTGTAATGGGATCAGTCTAAGAAATAATGTATGTGTGTCATTTTCCCAGCCAATATACAGCCGAATTTACATTTTAAGCATTATATTTGCAAGTCTAGGGCCAGCTTTAGAAATACCAGTTTGTTAATGGGTTACAATGTGTGAAAATGATAAATATAGAGAGTTAAGAGTTTAGTTCGGTTGCAAATTTGTATACATTTGATACATAGTAATATTGAGAAATATAAATGTTTATTTCCTTTTATTTTTCCCAATGCAGTTCCTGCATAATTTGCAGATCTTCATATTTTCACCCAAGAACCTAATCACCAAAGTCTGTAGTAGTGCCACTTTGGGATAACAACGTTAAAAATAGATGAATGAATGATATTCCCCATTCAATGCTTTATTGTGAGCCACAAAAACCAAGAGTTTGTGTAAATTGGAGAGAACTAAGTTGCACTGACAAGGACACAGATAAGCATCTAATTTTCACTGGTTTACATCTTAATGTGAAACCAATTTGTAAATAATACACTAAACAACTAGTCATTAGTTTTAGGTGGAATTATTGTATCTCTCTCACCATTGTGGTGATATAAATTGGCACAAGTAGGCTGGAGGGAGTAATAACATCCTGAATCTCAGAATTCACATAGGACATGTTTATGATTATGCTATTCAGATACAAATGAAGCATTATTTATAAATAAATTATTCAATTTATTCAAGCTTAAATATCTGCCAGGATAAAAAAAAAAAAAAATTATACAATAACTAGCCAGTATTATTTTCTAATTATACTGATATTGATACTAAGCCTAAACCAGTGCACTGGCGATCCAGCATTCAGTGTCTTCTGTCTTCCTGTGTTCCAGTGGGTAGTTTGTTTCTTCCACCAAGGAATTTCTGTGTATGTAGCACAATGCTGCATAACACAAGATCAGGAACCGGAAGTTATAAGGTAAAGAAAAGTACTGGTACACCTAGGCCTATTGCAGAGACTTTTTGACATCCCATTCTAAAACCGTAGATAGTGGACTGCAATTTCACATGTTATAACCCATTTTGTCACTAGAGGCCAGTACTGTGTCATATCTGAATATGATGCTTATGTTAAATTTCAGAAATGGGTTAGCAATGCATTACCATAAATATCCACAAGATGCCGCTGTTGACTTTCTTTCAGTTGATCAGCTTACACTCACACATATTGACAACTAAGAAATAAAAACTATATAGTCTGAAGTTTGGGGTCTTGGGTGCTGTGCAGACTTTGGTTACACCTAGTTACTTGACAGCTTTTAAAGGCTCTTTGCTTTATTTATTAATCCATTTAAAAGCATATAAAAAGTATTGATTTCTATTACGCATAATAATTTTTCAACAAGCTCAAATTTACCCCTTTAATTTATACCTTACAGCTGTATAAAAACTAAATAACTAACTAATAGTATGGCTCTAACACAAATAGTTTTTGCACAAATTAAGTTCAAAGTGAAGTAAAAATTTTGAAAATCGGAATTTCGACTTTCATTTTGAACTTAATTTATGCAAAAACTATTTGTGTTAGAGACATACTTTTTTTTTTCTAGTATACCCCCAATCCTTATCTACATCTCCAGCAAGTTTGGTGATTATACCATTTTCATGGGCTTTGCAATCAGCTCACAAAGTTAGCAAGTCAAAAAATTTGACCATCTCTACTATTTTATAACTTTGGTCAAATGGAGAGTATACTTGCACGATCTTTTAGTTGCTCTGTGCAAGGATTCTATTGAATCTATCCCATCTTTAAAAGTTTAACTTAATTCCACAGCATAATATTCATATTGCCCAGCATAATAATTTCTAAATTTACTTTATGTATGTAAACAACTAAAACACCACCCATCCGACCCCCCCCCCCCCCCCCCCCCCCCCCCCCCCCCCATAGACAAGAACTTTCATAGGGCTCTCTATGGGCTAGAAATGGCCCTGATAAAGATCAACATTTAGAGTGCTAGGTAAGACTAACTAAGGCCTCTGGAGTCAGAGATGTGGTTCTTGGCTTCTCCATCATTGCATTATCTGGTCTTTTGGTGACAACAATTGCTTCTCTAAGATCCTTGGTGAAGTCTTTCCTGCTTGGCATTGTGTCAACACACACCTGAATGGTAGAGCAGCTGAACACTTTAGGTTTCAGAGCCATCAAACCCTGTCTGTGATGTGCTCAAATTGCTTTAAACAAAGTGCAGATATACATCAGGGGTCTATTACCACTGATACCTACTAAATAAGATGTTGTTACCTGCATTACGGGATCACTAACTGCAAAGTGAGGTTATATAAGAGAGGGTATATAAGGCCCATCTAGTGATGACATCTCCCTTGTCCCCATCTAGTGGCAAGGGTGTCCTAGCCCCGAGAAGTTGTCACTGGGTGGATTGAGGGCTAGGCAATGACTGCTTCCACATGGCTGGCATGCAACTGATAGCTGTACCTGGAGAACATCATTAGAAGGTACCAATTCTAACACCAATGGCCGCATGTGCAACGACTTTATTTGGGACACGTTGCAAGGGCCTGAACTTGGTATTCAGAAGGGGCCAGGAAGTTCTGGAAGATGCCAGACCCTGACCCTTGGTGCACTTATCCCAGAACAAGGGCAGTGAACCCATCAACAAGATCAAATATTTGTGTTTATACATATCAAAATATATGTAGTGAACGGTATGTATACAATGATCCATCTTAGCAGGTGAGTTGTCATTGTAAACAAAATATTGCAATACTAGACGTCAGCAGTGTTCTCAGTCTCCCAGGTCATCTTTATTTTAAATTTCCCCATTACCATTCATTTAATTAATATGGATGAGCGTCATAGGCAATATCCGAATTCGCGATATTTTGCAAATAATTCTACTAATATTTGATTCTATGTTCGCAATTATTATCGCCTCGTAATTACCATTAAAATGGTATTATGAATTATTTTTGCATTACGAATATATATTCACAATCCATGCCCATAAGCATCCCAATGCGAATATTCGAAATATTTGCTAATTCTCGAATAGCCGATATTCGCCAAATATATTCGAAATTCGAATATTCGAGCTCAACATAAATCATAAAAACAAATGCCTCTTCAAACCCAGATATCACCAAGAACCAATGACATCTACACCATGTGTGAGAGAAGAGGAACAGAGAATAAAAGTGATCGGTCTTTATAAGAGGAAGCTTTACATTTCCATAATTAATTTATTTCATTTGTTTAATATCTGTTTTGCATAAAGTTCAGCTTTAAAGTTGAATGTAGCCAGGACATAAGTTATATGATGAAAAGAAAAGTGTTCTCAACCAAACTCTGAATGAACTGGGTTCGTTTCAAACCATACCTGTCAACTTTAATCTGGTCACAACCGGTATCCGAATATGTGGTTCTTCTGCGTTCCCAATGCCAGAAGTTACATCACTGACTACTGGCTTAGTTCTCAGCTGATTTAGCAGGGAGAGGGCATTACTCTCCCTGCTAATGTCCCACCCGCTTGTGCTGATAATGTGCAAAGTGGGACATTAGCAGGAAAAGCAATACCCCCTCCCTGCTAAATTACTGCAATTTAATAAATTTGGCCGGGAAAGCCACATAAAAAATATGACTTTCCCAACCAAAACGTGAAGGTTGACAGGTATGTCTCAAATGCTAGGGGTATTCATGTAAATATCCTAAAATGCAGCATATTAGTTTAAATATTACACGGGTTTTGTATATGGATAATCTGTGCACCATGCAGATCCCACACCACATTTTCTGGGAACAGCTATAACATTCTGGATTTCCCTCATTCTTTCTGAAAGGCAAAGGTCATCAGTACAAATGGCAAAGAGAACATTCCTAATGGGGGCTCAGATAACAATAACCTTCCCCACTGAGATACACTATTTAATTATGATCTGTAAAGCTTTTTTTAGATGCATGTTCCGAGGAAAGTTAATACAATGAATACATAAACAACATAAATGACTTTTTGTTTTTTTTATAACCTAGACTGATATTTATGCCTTCAAACCCTGCTGAGTTTTTACTACTGTCCAGCTCTTTGTTAGGGAAATTTGCCCTCACTTCCTGTCACAGTTTTGTATGTACAACCTTAATTAAACCAGGATTTCTTTTTTACATGATTGGATAATTGAACTGTATACTTTAATAAAATATTTAGATGGTTGAAAAAGTTGTGCAAAAGTTTATAAAATCTTCTGTTATCTTCTATTAATCTTCTTTTGTGCTAGCAAACTCAAACAATGAAATGAAACAGTATGAAAATGGATTCACTTTTCATGGATTCAATCAACCTAAAGTGTTTGAAATGTTGCATAAAACAACATTGATCCATGATCATCAGGTTGGAAAATTTCAGTCAATGACAAATATCTGAAGGGTTTTCCAGGTAATTGGACTGATACATTACGTATTTGTATCAGATCATATTATAAAGCATGCGCACACACCCAGATCTTCATAATTTTAATTCAAGTTAATGAATGTGTTTTACATCAAGCCCACTTTGTGGTAGTACAAGCAATTAATATTAAATTGGAAGTCGATATTTTAACTGCGCTAGTTAATCAAATAAAAGGATTATAAAAAAGTTCATGACTGCATGGCTAATGCCTGCCATACACCCACAGACAGGTGCAGACAGACGAGCTCCGATGAGCCCCAGAATGCAACGCAATGACGCCATCACGTTGCATTCTGGGGCTGCTTTAATCGGCCGGGCACCCTTTGTGTGCCGGCCATTACCTTCAATGAAGACGCCGGTCTTAATTGAAGTTAATGGCATCGGCTGGCATCGGCCAGAGAACATCCGACATGTCCGTTCTCTGGCTGGCCGAGCTGTGGGGCAACAGGTATGTGTCGCCCCATGTGGGCACACGCCGATTTTGCCGCCGACCGACGGCGCGAGCGGGCACGCCCGTCGGTAAGTGGAAAAATCGGCCGCTAATCGGCGTGTGTATGCCAGGCATAACTCTACAGAGTCAACTTTCATTTTTCTTTTCGTTTATTGGACAATTAAAGTGAATATTCCTACAACATATTGTGTGAACAAAGTAAACAATCCTCTTTAGGTGTGGTAATGGATGACAACTTATTAGAAAATAGTGCATTCTGGTCAGAATATTATTATTCTATGATTTGGTAAGGTGACTGGTAGTCTATATGGTATTATTGTTCCAGCCCACTTATTGTCTGAAGTTTGTAGGACAATATGATGGGAATGTTTAGATCAAACTTAGTATATACAATTTATAGGTATTTCATATTTGTGGCGACAAAATAAAATTTAGAGCTCTTACAATGTCATGTGCAGGGTAACCAACAGAAAGCTCTTGCAATAAATTAGGACAAAAAAAGGCAATGAAAGATGGTAGATTGTTTGCTACTGTGTGTTATTGTGTATAAATTAGTGATGCGCAGCACACGCAGCATTCATATTCACTAAATATTTTTACCTTATGTTCACAATAAATTTGTAAATTCAAAAATGTGTGATCTCTAGTCATTATTACCTTCATTGCCCAAATCGGCACCGTTACATGCACATATTGTAACTCCGTATCACCGTAGTTCTGGGTGCTGATTTAAAGAATCTTGAATATTCACAGTTAAGAAGATATAGTGTTATATTCGAAGTGCCAATATTCACAAAAAAAAGGCAATTAGAATATTTGAGATCAACACTAGTATAAATGTGAATCTCAAAAAACAGAATTGTATTAAGCCTGAAGAAGGGATCTGAGACATCCCGAAAGCTTGCTTCTCTAATGACTTCAGCTAGCCAATAAACGGCATCACTTAAACTCCAAACTTGTTGTATTCATCAATGGCTAACATGTTAAAACACTCTACTACCCTATTTCTCCAAAAATACGGCATCCCTTGAAAATAGGGCACTGTTACATTTTTGCCTCATGCTGAAAAATAAGGCACCCCCCCGAATATACGGTACTGTAACTCTGGACAGGGGGATCAGAGGGGGCAATCAAAATGACACAGGAGGATCAGAAGGGGTTACTAAAATGGTAATCCCCCCTCTGATCCCCCCTGAGTCATTTTAAGTGATCCCCACTCTGATACCCCAGTGCCCAGTTCTTCTTCATGAACAATAAGACATCCTCTGAAAATAAGACGTAGGACATCTTTGGTAGCAAAAATTTATATAAGACACTGTCTTATTTTTCAGGGAAACACTGTATTGGGTATATGGTACCTTTCTTCCATTGGCTTGATGACTAAGCCCCAATGTTTGACTGACATTACAGCACTGTAGAAGTGACTTATAGTTGGCCTGCACATACATTGTGATCACTCGTTGAGTACACAAGTGGAAACTTTTAATCTTAAGTCTAAGAGGAACAGGAAATATCTGCAAAACGGTGAAGACACATTCTGTTATCTTATCTTTAAGATATACTTTAACTTTAAGACTGTAGAGAGAATGAGGAGAAACAAGCAGCTTTATCACTAACATAACATTCTCTAGAATCTGCCATTACATCACTGCTCTCTAATCATCATTTGAATTCCAGTGCTAATCATATCTTTTCCAAAAAATATTTTCATTCCAGATTCTTTCTGTCACTCCAAGATGGACAATGCTGGATGTGAGCAAGTATCCACTTTAATATCGGATGTTGAACCACATGAACACAAAACACAAAAAAAAACATCATCACATATATAAACGTTTATAAAAAAATAAAGTTTCCATTTATTGTACAGTTAGTTGTAATACTGATTGGTAAACAAATAGTAAAAAAGAATACTGCTTCATAGTCAGCGATTAACATACTGTATGGATTATACTCTCAATATACAGAATGAGCTTTAAACAGCAGTCACAGGTGAAAATGGAGGTGTAAGGTGGCTAAAAGAATTAGTATTAGTATGACTTCAGGTGACCAATAAGAACCAATCTGATAATATTCCTATTTTAGATTCATTTATATTACACTAGGGAAATCTGATTGGTTGTTCTATGTACCTTATTTCTATCTGAAGGGTCTAACAGAATAACAAACCTTTTCTTTTATTAAACATAGATTGGGGTAGGGTTAGACTCGGTGGCATATTATCGCCACTGTTTAACTCAATGAATATTGGTACCAATACCAAATTGTCCAAGTATGTGGCATTAAAGCACACCACAACCAAAAATAACACACTACTGTGAGTTATAATGATCTGGGATAGGAAATAAAGTCCCTGCCCCCCCCCCCCCCCCCCTCCTTGGCCATGCTGCAGTACATAGACACACAGCCGGCCTAACCAGTCAGCCTTAAGGCCCCCATACACCTTACAAGCTTACCATACAATTTCTGTAAAATCAACTTTTCTTCTACCAAAACCATGTAATATGAGGACCTTTCTAATTCTTCCAATCACTATGTATTCTATCAGGGAGGCCACTATACTACATAGTTGTTGGTAGATCTAATGGAAGTTTAATGCAGTGATCTTAAGGTGTATGGGGGGCTTTAAGCTAGACATACATGATTTTTTTTATTAATTAGAGCACAATCCATTGGTGTGCCCGTCCACAGTGACCAATTGTGCTTGAAACAATTGTGCCCACCCTTTCTCCTCAATTGATCCCGCTTGAAGAAACCTCGATTGAACAGGCAACCATCATGTTGGTAAATTCCTGTTTGATTGTCATTATTATTATATTGTTTGCACATAAAAGTTGCACCTTGATTCTCCGTTCAATTGAGGAAGCTGGAATGCAACGCGGTGATATCATCGATGGTTTATCGATTGCAAGGGTATCGACCCTTGTTTATCCAGTTCTAACTTAGATATGTAAAAAGGCTTACAGATAGATATTGGTGACAGACAGGAAGTTAGGGAGTAATAGAGGTAAAGGCACAAAACAATGACTAGTGTTACAGCCATCACCCATAGTAACAGTATTTTTTTGTGATGTTTTTGAAGATTTTCCATCAGTATCTATCAGTAACAGGCTGCATTAGAGAGATGGGCTAACTCTATAATAGAGTCTTGAATAGTCGTACAAATCCAATAAGCCTTTCGCACTATCCAAGCAAAAAAGTTTTGGCTGCACTTATACTTTAGAATGCAAATTAATCAAACATTCAGTGCAGAACAACCAATTATTGTAATGCATGCACCAGGAAGATCCACCTGCCGTGAATGTTTGAATGAACATACCTCTAAAGTTTATTCAATAAGATAGTGAAAAGTGCAGAATGCATTAGACCAGAGCTCCAAGTCAAATTCTATATACTGTTGTAATAGTAGAGTGTTGTCGTGTAAGGCATCAATGAATACAGAGAGTTTGGAGCCAATAAACGGTATCCAAATTCCAAATTCTCCAAATTCTGGAGCCAATTAACTCCAAATTCTCTGTATATACTGTTGTCAAATTACAGAGAAAAAAAATACATATACATATATATATATATATATATATATATATATACATACACTATGGGATACTGCACATTTCATACTGCAATTGCACTTTGCACCACCTTACAAAAAAAATAAGCCCTGGCTTAGCTAATGAAGCTGTTTTTATTTAGTTCCTTAACAACAGAACACTGACATTCTCTGCGTTTTATGTGAAGTTATAAGTAGGAGATACCGCAAAACTTAGCGCTAATTCAGCAAAATTAAAGCTCCAGTATAAAAGCAATTCCTAAAGCAAACATACATGTCAGTAAACACTTCCTGGTAAGTAATACCTGTTTCAGCTGCATTAATATATCCGATACATTCTGATCGTTTAAATACAAAATATACCTTTTTCTTACGCTGTACAAATGACTTGGCATTGCTGAGATTGAAAAAACAACTCCAAAGATAAAAATGGTATAAGACATCACAGACATCATATTAAAGTAATACATACTCACACGCCACCTAAAAATATATTATAAATCTACTTTCTTTGTCCGGTTTATAACACTTCTTGGAGAAAGAATACTAATACTTCATTTGTTACAGTCGTTTATAAGGCACTCGGAATGCAGTGCAACTATAATTAAATCCAGTTAAGTAAAAAATAAAATGCTTATAAAGAAGTGCATCTTAGTAGAATATTAGGAATAAAAAGTTCATTGAGGGTCCTGGGCACCTTAAGTTGTTGTCATTGTTCAGTATTAATACACAGATAGAGGCATAGATGGTATATTAAGCCGTAGCCCCACACAATCTAGTGGATACAACAGCTTCTTTGGCATCACATTCCAGTCTTCCTGAAACCACAAATGGCCATGTCTGTAATAAATAAAAATGTACATTATCAGATAACTAATAAACCATTTTCTAAAATACCGTATATAAATATCACATCAGGGTAATTAATAAGACCATACAAGTAGGTACAAAGTGCATTAGTATTTATGCATAATTAATTAATTATTTAACACTACTCTTTTTTTTTATGTCAGTGATTGGATATGATATGCCATATAATTTTTTTTATAATTTTTATTTATTTATTTTGCTTTTATACTAAACAAGTGAATACAAATAAATGGCTCACATGGCATTTTTGCTCTAATGAATAAGCCTGATTTTATGCATAAAAGGTTCATTCATTAATTAATATTAAATAAGGAAAATTATTTTGAATATTATACTGAAATCCTTCTAATAATTTGAGATTAATTAGTTCTGATGGTTTCCAAATGTGCCATTGAAAAGAAGAAACCTCATTATTAATTTTAACATGTTTAATATTTTATTCTAACACAAATATTCATAATGATACATATTGTTCTAACAAATATTCTTTATTCTACACACTATGTATGTATTATTATATATTATGTATATTCTATGATATATCATCTAACATGACTATATATATATATATATATATATATATATATATATATATATATATATATATATATATATATATATATATATATATATATATATATATATAAATATATATATATATATATATACATATATATACACATATATATATATATATACACACACACATTTATTCCCCTATCTCCTAAATAATTAATTATCATTGTTTTAGTAATAGTAGTACTAGTAATTATCAGCCCAATGATAAACTTTAGATTGCCAGCAATAATTCAATGACACATTTAACAAACTGATCTATACCTGTCACTATTATTTGGCATTGCCGCAGGTAATAATTCATTGTAAAGGTATATCTACCTTCATCACAGTGATATCATACATACACATAAACACACATCATTGTCCATTACCATGTGGCAGCTCGTGAGGCCGACTGGTGCTGACTGTATGGAAGCTTCATTCTTACCAGGTTGACAGGGTGCACATAGCTATTGTCATATCTGTCCTCCTGCAGCAGCTGCCTGAGGTGTGCAATGTAGCTGGAGGCCAGTCGCAGGGTGTCCAGCTTGGAGAGTTTGGTGTCAGGGGGCACCCAGGGCAAGCTGGTCTTTAGCCTGGAGAAAGCTTTGCTTAGCACCCTCATGCGGGCTCTTTCCCTGGCATTGGCAGCATTTCTTTGGGATTGCTTGCACTCTTTGGATGACTTGGTTGATGACTTTTTGTCTGGAATCTGCTGACTACGACATGCCCTCTTTTTCTTATCACTGAATGTGTCTGGAGCTTCATCTTCTTCTGAGTTGTCTGTTGAGTGGTCCAGCAGCAGATCACTACATCCCGTCCTCTTGGATTTGGGATACTGAAGTTCCAGCACTCTCAGCTCCAGGAGGTCCTCATGGTCACTCAGGGATCCTGTGGACATTATGTGCAATGATCTGTCATAGGCAAGTCCTAGGACCACAAGCTTTGACCTCACCTACACATAATGATGTAGGACTATGCAATGTACACCAGATTCTATCCTGGATTTCTGTGAATCTGCAGGCATTTCAGCAAAGCATCTATATAGTGGGGGGAGTGTGGGAGGGGGTCTTTGTAGGAGTGACATGAGGAGCTGGTTGGGTTACTTCACTCTTTTCCACGCTGGTACAATGTTGTGATTAACCCTTTGGATTTGGTACCTCTGGACATCTGTTTGCAGAGTCTGGGCATAGATGACATTTTAAACCACATTAATTCCTCTGACACTCTCATTGCAGGTGTCTGCACAGCTAGGATCTTTGCTGCGTTACAGGGATTTTTTGTCTCGTTTCCAGAGTTTCCCGAAGGATATTTTGTATTGGGCAAGCTGTTAGATGAATTTTACTTTAATTCATTTTACACATTAATGCATTTGTTGTGTTGGACATTTGTCAGTAAAGTAATGTAACTTAGCCTTCCCATACAAAGATCAATTGTCCTACAAGCAATACTTTTGACAGATTTATTGAATTGACCAAACACTGATTCCAAATGTCACCAACCAAAAGTGATTTATATCAAGTGTACACCAAAACAACAACACGCAGGCCAGGTACTGTCCATCAACATGCAAATATCTGACAGGTTTTAGAACGTTGATAAAGACATTAATCTTTAACAATCAAGTAAAAATATAGTGATCAGTTTGCAATGTATTGATTACACAGAACTGATATAATAGACTATGGATATGTTCTAACAGCATGGACTGATTTTCAACGCTTGACATTAATATTAATAAGGTTGATTGAATAAAAATGTATTAATCTTCATCTTTGTTGGAAAACTTCTTATAGTTTTGATGGATAGTTTTCAACTGCTATGGTTGTAAATGCTTCTGTATGCCATGGGCATAGCCTAGAACAGTGTTTTTCAACCACTGTTCCGGGGCACACTAGTGTGCCGCGGGATGTTGCCTGGTGTTCCGTGGGTTTTTGACCCCACCCTCGGCCCTCCTATCTAGCTGCCTCTTATAGTATAAGTCTTATACTATAAGAGGCAGCTAGATAGGAGGGCTAAGCAACCGCATCCTCACAGAGCCGGTCCGTGTATAACACGGATCGGCTGTATAAGTCTTATACTATAAGACTTATACAGCCGATCCTTGTTATACAAGGACCGGCTCTGTAAGGATGCGGTTGCTTAGCAACACGCATCCCCACAGACCAGGGGCGGTGTTTTTGCTCTGCTGGTACGCATCTGCGTTCCAGGGGGGCACCTGCTGATGACGTACTTCCGGCAGGGACCAGAAGTGCGCCGCGATTATGCGTATCGTCGGTGCCCTCCGATTTTTTTCATGAAAAAAGTGTGCCTTTGCCCAAAAAAGGTTGAAAAACACTGGCCTAGAAGCATGCTGGGGTGGCAGCCCACTGTGTGCATCTTACAGCATCTTACAGCCCATCTTACAGCCCATCAACATGGTCATCTGGAAATTAGAATTTCTTTAGGTATTCATCCAAAATGTTAACATGAGGACATTTGTCAATACTTGACAAGAGGCTCCCTAGTTCTCACACACTTTGATCAATGCCTGCTAGCAGCTTGTCTGCTTTCAGATAGGTTAAAGTCTGCAGCCATCCTGACAGTGACTGTGTAAATGTAGCCTAACTTTCATACTACATGGTACAAGTATAGTAAAGGCCCCCATACACCTTACAATCTTACCATACAATTTCTATCCAATCAACCTTTCTTCTACCAAAACCATGTAATATGAGGACCTTTCTAAACCTTCCAATCACTATGTATTCTATCAGGGAGGACACTATACTACATAGTTGTTGGTAGATCTAAAATTAATTGGATGGCATGATCTAAAGGTGTATAGGGGGCTTAAAGGAAATACGTATTTAACCCCTTGCTGATTTTGTATGTTTGCCCTCTGATAAAGGAATAACCAGTCTATGATTGTAATGGTAGGTTTACTGTAACTGTGAGATACAGAATAACAAAAAAAATCACAAACCCAGTGCATTGAAGTCAAAGATTACCACCTGCTATGTCTGAATACTTGGCTATCAAGCCTGACAACATTTTTTTGTGGGTGTTGTCAGAGTTTGCCTTGTCCCTCCCAACTTTCAACATATTCCTATAGGTCAATGTCATTATTTGCCCTCCTCAATGGCCAATATATATTATGCTCAGGAGGCAGGTAGGGGCAGGCAATCTCCAGCACAGTAGAAGGTGGCAAGGCTTTGTCTGTTTAATTGACCCCCCCCCCCAACACACACTTGCCTCACTTATATCAATAATGGTTTGTAGCTGTCTCATCTACAAAAGTTAGCTTCTACCATCCTGTATAACATCTCTGCTGTTTCATTGTTGTGAGTAGCCACCCATGTGTGGTCAGTAGTGATGTCGCGAACCCGGAATTTAATGTTCGCGAACATGTGAACCCGCCATTGACTTCAATGGGAGGCGAACATTAAAAAACAAAGGGACCCCTTTCTGGCCACAATAGTGTTTTTATAAATAAGGTCTCGCTCTGAGAGTAGTGTAGCCAACATCCGATAATAAATTAATATAAAGGATTGGGCTTGGGGCATGAAGAGCACAACACACCAAGTCAGTATACCCTCTGTAGAAACAGAGGCAAGGGGACTTTAACGGCTACAATAG
>CM070036.1:30091329-30111420 GCA_036250615.1 Ptychadena robeensis | reverse complement strand
GGGGGCGCACTTGGGCAGCTCAGCCTCTGCCTCAGCTCAGCCTTGTCCCGGTCCTGACATGCGCTAAGTCTAATTTAAGGGTACACTTATAGGTGGGTTATTATTATATGATTCCATCTTGTGCATGAGACATTCAAGGAACTTATAGATAATATAACAATTACATAACTATCCAGCATCTGACATGTTGGACAATATGCATAGATAGTAATGTGTTTGAACAAATGATGATCTGTTGACTACTCAATATGCTCTCTGTGAGGAGCACTAAGTGCTTGCTTCTTGCTTGGCCAATTATCACATCTAAGCTGGCGCTAGCTCCTCCATGCAATCCTTACTTAACATTCATGGAATATGATGACATGACACTATAACACTTCACATTTACATAGTTCAATCATTTCAGATACATTTTCTATAGGACTCCTTTAAAGTTTTCAGTGCAAAAATACATTTGCAGGAGAGGAGTGCAGAATTGAAGACTTCTTTTACAGCATTCTTGTTCCATGTCAGAGATGACATCACAACAACACAATGGTTGACCCCACAATTCTGTTATCTCCACTTTACTTTACACTAAGGGTTCATTTACACAGGCAGTTGTTAACTCCCTGGTAAACGAGTAATAAGCTTTTGTCTGATAGACCTGTCATAGAGACCGGGTCTTTATCAAAACAACCCGCGAGTGCCTGCACAAATTTGAAGGTGCTCAACACAGGTCGTTTACCGAGCAGCTGCAGGAGCACCTGGTTATATCTGACAGCAGCCCCAGAAATGACAATATTAATCTAGCTTGAATCTATTTGAACCTTTTGAGAATAGGAAGTATTAGAAAAGTTTTTTGATTGCTTTACTAGAGGGCTTGTATTTTTTTAAATAGGCTAAAGGCCCCCACACACGTACCGAGTGGGGGCTGACAGAGCAGATCTGATCAGCTCTGGAAAGCAGCGTGATGACGTCATCATGCTGCTCTCCCGAGCTGACAGCATCGCCCGGCACCCTTTGTGTTAGCTTCAATAAAGATGCCGGTCTTCATAGAGGTTAACGGCATCAGCCGCCATCGACCAGAGAATATCGGACATGTCCGTTCTTGGCCGGCCAAGCTGTGGGGCGACAGGGATCTGTCGCCCCATGTGGGCACCCCCGATCGGGGGCCGACGGCCGTGAGCGTGCACGGCCATCGGTCGGCCGCAAAATCGTCTGCCGCTCGGTGCGTGTATGGCAGGCTTTAGTCTTTATGATTATTTGACAGGCATTTTTCTTGTGGTTGAGCAATCATTGAACCCTATTAGGGTGTTTATGATACACTATTTAGAGGCCTTTTCTGCAGCTTGCTGTTGCATTTTTTAACTTTTTTTTAAACATGTTGTGTCTGAGGGGCATTTGGCAATTCAAATGCCTTGTGTGAAACTGAATGGGAAATGTTTTTCATAGGTGGGGAAGAAGGGATCCTCTTGTTAAAGGAGACCTGCCAGACCCTATCCCAAAAAGGGGATCTGGTTCTTGAATATTGGTTATGCATACACATGACATTGTAATTAAATGCATTATTAATTGCTAGGAATATTAATATACTTGAGAAGTTGTAGCCCAGCCATAAAAATTCTAAAGCTCAATGGCCAACACCACCTACACACACTTCACCATCTTCCATCTCTTTTTCAGTCAATTATCTGCTAGATCAGGGGTGTCAAAATTTAAAACATGGACAAAGTCAAAGGGCCAACATTAACATTTATTGAAAAAAATTCTACAATTGTGGAATTTTTTCTTTTAATCAGATATAATTATGATCCTTTTCATGTGGAAACAAACTTACTTTTACTTAAACATTAAATCTGGAACCAGCAAATTGTAATACTAAAACATGTAAAATAAAATAATAAAAACATTATAGTAAAAAATGCAAAAGGAAAGTTGCTTTTGTATTAAAAACATCTACAGTGAGGATGTTCATACATTTTGCTAAGTGGTAACTAGGAAAATTGTTTCATATGACTGAGCTTTTTTGCAAAATGAATTTCTGCCTTTTTTAATTACAATTATTGGTCATGATTGATGTCAAACCATTCATGTGAACATGTTAAAAGGTTATAATGCGTTTGCATTGTGTGATAATAGCAGAAAAGCATGTTGCACCCTCCATAAAATGAAATATACCGGCAGAATAGCAGTGCTAGCATTTAGCGATGGCATTACATAACATCTAAATGTGAAAACCCTAACAGTCTAGAAGCCTATGAATATAAGTCCAGTCACTGCTAATATGTTGTAAAATAAGCATGGTAAAAATGAATATTTCCAGTGGAACCGTATCTGCATACAATTACTTTACTATTTTATCTGATCTCTGCAGCAGGTGCAAGGAAGCCGGGGCTTGGGAATTGGTTCCCACTGTTTTTCTAAAAATGACCTCAGACAGAGCTAACACTTGAGGCACGCTGGTTTTTTCTGGACTGTAATCTACTTTTTTGCTTCTGTGTGATCATTCCATTCCTTCAGCCAATTAATTGCAGCAATTTACCTCGTAGCACTGCATACCATTGGAGCAGAGATTAATGGGAAGAGATGCATTTTCAATATGAACTGCTAAATGCTGACGGAGGTATCTAGGGTGTTGAAATTTACAGATGAAGTTGTCCTGCAACTGGATAGCTTGAACTTAGAATGACTCTGAAAATGCTCAGCATGTAAATGTAAAACTTTTAGCGGTTTTGTAGTTTATGATAAGCACTGAATGAATTTCCTTTGTTTCATTCAGAGGAAGGTTTCTAAGTTAGATGAGAGATGACACCATTATATTTCCTTTTCTCCCTGTTCTGTAGTTTCCAACTTTTAAATAAAATTGGCAGTTAATAATAGAAAAACCTCAGAGAAGTTTAATTTAAATAGCAAATATACAATATGTGCTAATTTAGTTTTGTGAAAAAAACTAAAATGGTGCAAATGGGGATCAGGTGTATTAATGGTGGTGCCCTCACTATCACACTCTCAAACTGATCACTGGAAGTTTAGAACTCTCTGAGGATCTAAAACCGTTGCTCTACATACAACAAAGTGCCACTCTTCAGTGTTGTCCCATGAAAGAAATTGTAAGTCATTTGCCACAAGTTCAGGGGAATGATAATTTTTGAGATACTATAAATGTGCTTATGCAGCTCTTCTTAGATTTCCCTTTTTCAATAAACGAATGGCTCATCTGGAATACTTGTGTGCTTCACTGCACTCCATTCTACTTCACTTAAATCATTTCAAAACTATCTGTACTGAATCATAAAGATGGTAGAAATTGTTTTTTAAATAATAGTTCATTGCAAAGCCCCTGAACATGGTATCATCACCAACTTTGCTGCAGATGTAGAGAAGGGTTGGGGGTACACTACAAAAAAAAGCTGTTGAGGCCCTTTATATATTTATTTTTCTGTTCTATCATTCATTAATAGTGTTGAACGAGAATATTCGAAATTCGAATATATTCAACGAATATCCAACATTCAAGAATTTGCAATATTTCACAAATGTGCGCTCGGATATTTGCAATGGCGGATATTCGTCATATTATGCTTCATACATCGCACATAGTTGTGTGCATTGTAGACATGCAATACTCACAACGCTCATACTGGCTAAGATCATAGAATGACGAAGAGAAGCTGTAAAGCTGCATCACGAATCTTTGCGAATAATTGCGAACAGGCACGCATGATGGAAGCCAATAGAATACAGTCTAATCGAATTTTATAAATTTCAAATGTTCCTTTGTATATTTGAAAAATTACGCAAATTCGAATATACCATATGCTGCTCAACACTATTCATCAATCCTTATTTAGCAACTGCTGTAGGGAAGGCATCTAAGAAGCTTGGCAAGTACAATGTTTTCGAATTATAAATATGAATGAATTTGAATGAATGATAGTGTGCATATAACTCTATATCTATTGACTTCAATAAAATATAAACATATACAGTGCATCCGGAAAGTATTCACCATCAGGCTGGATAAGGAGCATCGGTGCATAGCCATATTAAGATCTCTGCAAAGATGTTCAATTCAGATTCTGGGCTCTGGCTGGGACCCCCAAGGACATTTATAGAGTTGTCCTGAAGCCACTCCTTTGATATGTTAGCTGTGTGCATAGGGTCATTGTCCTACTGAAAGATGAACCTTTTCCCCTGAGTTAGAGAGCGTTCTGGAGAAGGTTTTCTTTGCGGATGAACAGGCTTGATGGATTGCTGCATTGTTGGTTCTCCTTCTAGAAGGCTTTCCCCTCTCCGCAGAGGACCTCTGGATCTTGGGTTCTTGGTCACCTCCCACCTTGGGAGAAGGCCCTTCTTCCAAGATCGCTCAATTTAAATGGCTGACCAGCTCTAGGAAGAGCCTAGTGGTTTTTAAAGTCTTCCACTTATGGATGATGGAGGCCACTGTGCTTGGGACTTTCAAAGCAGCAGAAATGCTTCTGCAACCTTCCCCTGATTCATGCCTCAAGACAATCCTGTCTCAGAGGTCTACAGACCATTGCTTTGTCTTCAAGCTTGTTTTATGCTCTGACATGAACTGTCAGCTGTGGGACCTTATAGAGACACGTGTGTGCCTTTCCAAATCATGTCCAATCAACTTAATTTACAACAGGTGGACTCCAATTACGCTGCAGAAACATCTTAAGGATGATCAGGGTAAACAGAATGTACCTGAGCTCAATTTTTATATACATTTGGCAAAAATCTCAAGTAAACATTTTTGACATTGTCATTAGGAGGTATTGTGTGTGTAATTCTGAGGAAAAAAAACTATAATTAAATCTAATTTGGAATAAGGTTACAACATAATAATATTTTGAAAATTTTGAAAAGTGATGTGCCGGATACGTTCCGGATGCATGGTAAGGGTACCTAAAGTTCTAGAAACCTAAAGCTGTGCATACACGGTCCAATTCCTGCACGATCCGATCCCCGATTGGATGCCGTGCGCGCTCCCGCACCCCTTAGGGATCGGGTCGTGCAGGAATTGGAGGCTGCAACTGATGGGGATTGGACTGAAATCAGCCGTCCTGTCGGATCGCACAGAGATCCGACAGGACGGATAAGTTTAGTTCGATCCCATTAGTTCAGCTGGGGACAGCTGCCCCCCCAGCTGAACTAATGACCGGCAGATGCAGAGTGCCATACGATTCTCGGCAGTAGTGGGCAGGCGTGATGACGTCATCACGCTGCCTGCTACTGCATAGGATCGGACAAGGAATAGACGGTACATCGTACCGTCTATTCCCAGCTTAAGAAGTATTTATTTTTTATAGTTTTGCTGTTAAGTTTGGGTGGTGGTCATGGTGAGACAGTATAAAGCCCCCTATCAAGTTTTTGTTGTCTTTTGAGTCCTCATCTAAGGAGATCTAAACTCTTTATTTAGCATGTTCAAATTACATCCAATTTTGATTCCCTTAATCACCTGTTAATTTTCACTGGTAACTGGATTTAACTGGAATTAAAAATAGCCTTCTTGGTTCATTCTACAATCCTTTCCAATCATAGATTTTCCCAACCTCTATGTTCACCAACTCAACCAAATTTTAAGAATACTCACCTTCTGCATGGTCACACTATTGAAAGTTCACCAGATTCCTGGTATTCATACACTGAGATTTATAATATTACAAGATTAGCATCACCTTCTTATCTAGATACAATGGCATCTGTGAACACTGCTGTTGGCTCTTCCCAAATTTGTTTTCTTTCCACAAAGTGCATTTTGTTTTAAAAGTGTACTTATCCTTTAATTCCCTTTTGATCTTTTGTTCTGAAAACATCAGCCGCTAATGAAGTAAGAACAGAAAGTCTAAACATGATTTGCATTAGGTGATAAGGCCATTGAATGTGGATGTGAATGTCCCTGGATATATGCATGCATACAATGCTAGCCTGGTCACGTTCTTTTTTTATTTGTTAAGAAAGAAAGCTCAAGTAAAATCCTTCATGTCCCCTGTATAGTCATGTCCTCTTGTGTTGAAGGACTCCCAGCATCATTTAGCTAGGAGGACTGAGGATATGCTGTCATCACGGTGGAAGACAAAGAGCTGGAGCTTGAAATGCCCGCCATTGATCCTACTGAGCCTTCCAGCATCTGTAACCAGGAAGTGATGTCATCCTGGAAAGAGCATGGCCCGAAGAGATCACTCTTTGCGAAGCCTGCACTGTACTTCCCTTTATGTGAGTATTTTAAAATTTACAGTACTTTACTTTGTTGCACTTAGTTGTGCGCCTCTTGTCCTTGTTCCTATTTGTCATCATGGATCTTCCCCTTTAAAGACCGTGATGTCCTGCATTTACATTGGGAGAGTGAGTAAGAAGACCTCATGTATCTTGTGACAGGCTTAAAAATATCAGGGACAAAACTGCAAATAAAATAAACATATTGGCTGCATTCTGAGGACTTTGGGGTAATGGGTTGTGGATGACTTATGCTTAGGCTATGTTCCCACATAGCCTATTAATCGGCTTGCGCTCGTGTTTAAAAAAAATTGCCCCCATTATAAAGAAAAAATCTTTTTTTTCCTTTACTTTTACTCTTAATTACATAATGTTTAGATACCCATAAAAAAAATTATTTTGCTGCAAGTTAAGGTTTCTAAAAACAAACAAACAATACAGTCTTATTTGGATTCTATGTAACTGGAATCCAGAAACATTAGCATCTAATTCCTTCAAAGTAAGAAAATGGTGCCAAGTAATTAGTGGTTTTCACAAAAATAGCTCATTTTGTGTGTCCTTGACTTCACATCTTTAATTCCCAGTTGACAATCCTAAAAAGTTTTACTAAATTCCTCCTGGTGGCAGAACAAAGCTTGTGTGTAATGGATATGTAGGTGATGCAGCCAGCCAGATGTGAACAAAAGCAAGGCATTTCTTTCAAGCAAAATAGAAGGACACAATAATAATTTGCCAAGGTAAATCTGTAAATAGACTTGCATTGAATTTAATATTCCCAAGAAATTTGCCAAAGTCCAAAATTTAACTCTAGCCTTATACTCAGCACTCACTAATTAATGTATATTTAAGTAATGTAAAATGACCCTACAATTTATCTAATGTATTTATTCATTATATGGTATATTCAAATTTGCGTAATTTCGCGAATATACCAAGGAACGTTCGCAATTCATAAAATTCGATTTGACTGTATTCTATTGCTTTCCATCTCTCGCGCCTATTCGCAATGATTTGGAATGATTCGCGATGTAGCTTCACAGCTTTTCTTCTTCATTCTGTGATCTTAGCCAGTACGAGTGCTGTGTACTGCACGTATCCATTCGCAATGTGCACAAATATGTGCGATGTATGCTGGTAAACAATGTTGAAGCATTTTATGACGAATATCCGACATTGCGAATATACAAGCGCACATTCGTGAAATATCGCGAATGTCAGATATTCATCGGATATATTCGAATTTTGAATATTCTTGCTCAACACTAGTGTTTATGTATTACCTGTAATGCATATTGTATTACAGACCAGCTATTACAGACCAGCAAAAGGTAAACCCATGCTTGTAATATAATAAAATCGGATAAAATCCAGGTTCCTAGCTGGGGCTATAAAAAGGAGCAAGACAATGATATTCATTTAGGTGAGAAAAGCAGGCCAGGGTTAGAACATCTAAAAATTGAGCTATGTATTTGTATACAGCTGCCTAGCACTGTAGAGATGAATGGGCCACAAACTTTAGTTTAGGCTGTAGTAAAGAGAGACTGCAATTTTATCTTTTCAGTGACAGTCCTTTATAATACTACCCAGAAATCTATACATAACACCTGAAAAGAATTGGCGCCAGAGCATGGGTGGGCGATCGGGGGTGGTGACACTCCCACATATCATACGTAATTTAGTGTATGTAGGGTGCCCCCCCCCCTTACTGGGCAGGCCTGGTCCCCCCATGGCATATCCACAGTGCCGTCTCCTGCCTTTCAGTGTTCTTCCTCTGTGCTGCATTGTGGGGGTGGGTGCACCAGGGTGAAGCATCTGCATATCAGTGAGTATGTGGCCTTGTCCATCTGATAGTACTAGAACCATAGAGATAATTGACCAGACATCATCCACCTGAATGAATTTCACCATCATCAATACTTAAAGCAGACCTACCACCAGAAGAACATTATTAAATGAATGGCACTATAGGGAGGACAGCATAAAAAAACTTACCTGCAATGAGTAATTTAAGAAGATCCCTTGTAGCATCCCCTTACTTCCTGGCCACCGAGATCTCTGACAACAATGTTTGTTGGTTAATTCTGTCATCTCTGCTCTCCATTCAAAGTATATTGAGGAAAATTCCCATGAAAACCATTGAACGCCCCCAGTGGCCACCCGCGATATTGCACCTGGAGTTAACCCTCAGAAGCCTGGCGAATAAATATGGACTCGCTCATACAATTCCACAGATCATCAGGTAAGTATAGTTTTTTAAGATCCTGGAGCCCTAAGCCACCATCACCAGCTCAGAGGTAAGTCAAACTATAACTTTACAAATTTAATTTTTACATATTGAGTGCACATCCTCTTTAAGCTTACCCAGGGTGGATTCCTGCAATAGGTTGTGGCAAAGGTGCCTTCCTGGGTGTTAGGCTATCAGCAGGCACTCTCACTTTTGTGCAAATGATGGACATCAGTCATAGTTCTGTCATTTTTAACAACCTTCAGTGCAATAATAACGTAACAGGAGTGTGGGGCTGATTCATATATATTCGTCTGATGAAATTAGTAGATTTGCAGAATATGTGACTTATTTCCAAGGACTCTAAACATTGTGTTATCACTGAAATTGCTGGAGATATAGAGGATGCTTGGGGGAACACTACAAAAAAAGAAAGTATTGTGCAGTTTTTGCATAAATTTAATTCACCTTTAAGTGGAAAATTCAATTACTTTACTTTCTTCATTAAACTGCAAGCACTAAAGCAATACTTTTGTTTTTATTAAATTTCTTCAACTCTTCTTTTACACCTCCAGCTTTTTTGAAGAGGAAAATATTTCATGTACCCGTGCGAGGATATGTCGGTGGACAGGTGAGTTCCTCTACACTAGGTTAGGGGCCACCAATTAATGTGGATCGTGGGTTGGGCGACCTATGCCCCAGATCCTAGGTGCCCAACCTGCGCCCGGGGGCCGCATGCGGCCCTTTGGGCATTCTTCAGCGGCCCTCCTTAGTCCTCCACTTGCGGCCTCCGAAACCTTACTGTTCATGCATAGGGTATAGGAACTCATATTGCATTACATAACCTCTGAATCAAAATGTGCATCACGCTACTACAGTGTCACCCAATGCCCAAAGTATAATTTAAAATAGGTTTTGTTATTTAAAAATGAAAAATAATGTCTTCTAGCTATGCCTGCTGTAATTTCCACAATAATGCTTATACAAGTCAGTATAGATTGAAAAAGTTATGTGCGGCCCTTTAGTGATGCAGAGGGCCGCACTTGTGGCCCTCCATGTCAACTCAGTTGCCCACCACTGCCCTAGATAGTGCCATGAAGATCCCATGTGCATTGATAACATAAATAATCAGCTGACAAAACCAATATGACATAGGCTATTACTAACTGATTGTCATGAAACCATTGATAATGGGTCACTTACTTCAAAACAGTTGACATGCATGTTTATGTATCATACATCATGTATCATTATGTTTTAATACAGACCAAACCAGACCAGACCAAACAAATATATCTCTCAGCAATTTAGATAAAATCACCGGTCTGGTCTTCCGTCTGTGAGATTTTGCTATTGCAGGTAAATATCTACGGATCACAATAATTTCCAGAAACGCAAAAAGAAAATGATTAAACATTACAATGCAAAAGTGCAAGGGAGCAATACATATTCAGTATTATTCCGGATGTGTGCTGGAATTTATTATGGTAATTTGGTTCAATTAAACATGCATGGACAAAATATTTGGCCATTTTAGCATTCAAATGAGAGCATTTCATGCTGCCGACAGTGCCAAGCTATAACCAAATGAAACATCTAACCCAAAAGTAAAATATGTCAGGTAGGGTCTGTTTATGTTTCTGCTTTCATATTAGATCTGCAAGAGTGAAAGGGCCATATGAAAGACTCTGCAAATACAAAGAGTTCTGAGTACCTGTTCATCTTCCAGATATGTATTTTGCTGGTATATTCTAAATATAATTTACTCCCAGAACAAGAGAGTCCAGAGTCCACATTTAGCAGTCTAGTAAATAACCCTTTATCTGTCCTTGAAAAACTCAATAGACCTACTGCAATGCTGAATCGTCAGACTGTCAAACACTTTGGAATCAGATTTTAAATCTTCCAGCTTTTTGGAAGAGGAAAATATTTCATGTACGTTTCATTGTGTTATAAACATGGGATAAATGAAAATGTGAAAGGTATAAAATGGAAACAAGTGTGGATGTATTGAGTATGTTAGTGTCAAATATAACATAAGGTTAATGTGCCTTTTTGCAGATGTAAAAGCCATCTACGGGCTGAGAAGCATGTAGCCATATTGAAATGATTAAGGCAAGCAAAGAGCTGGGAAATCCACAGTATTTTATGGATAAAATGGCTTGCATTAAAGTGCACTTGACCATATCCTAATTCATCACGTTTGCTTATCATATCATGTTGAACAGCAACTTTATATCTGAAAACCATCTGCCTGAGAAAGTTGGTTCACATTCTTTTGCTTTATATTTCAGGATTTTTAAACTGGAGGGAGTCTTTTACTTCTAACTGGCAGGGGGTATCCATGCTACTTTGCTTCATGACACTAATGTTTGTAACTTATTTTCCTAAATTAACTGTATATTCTTATACTGTTCTTTAGTTGCTCTATGCTGACCATACATACACTGGTGTTGATAATCTGATAAGGATTGTTTACCCAATTAACACTCTCCCCCATGTAGTAAATAAGACTAGAGAGAGCTCCCATTGGTCGGTGATTGTGACCTTAGATCAGTCTAGGAAAGATCTAGCAAAGAATGCATACTCCCTATCAGAGCTTTTTTTCCCAGAGAAAAGGTGGTGAAACTCACAATACGCTTAGCCGAGAGGGTCCCGATGGAAGTGGAACCCCCCCCCCCCATTGCCCCATCGCCGTTGAGCATTGCAACAAAGTCTCTGTGTTCAACACAGGGATTTTAATGGACATGGAGCGAGGGCTACATATGCCTACTCCCTGACTTTCAACCCCCAGATGCTCTTACACCCTTTTTTGGATCAGTAATTTACAATTTGACACCACTATCTGCAACCTTTCATAGCTATTAATGTTTTCCTGCGGTTATCCAAGTGACATAAATTGCATGCGTTTAACAATAACAACTGAAAAAAAATTGGCAATCTAAAAAATGAGACTACATCCGAGCAATATATGATAGGGGGCTTTTTAGTAAGTTGAAAATTTGCATGGATGTAGTCTCAGGGGTTAACTGGTAACCCCCAAAATGTCAAGGTTTTACCATTCAGGGGGTTCAAAGATTTATGTGTTTAAATTAGGATAAGTGAAAGCATGTATGCAGCAGAGTAGTGCTTTATGCTCATGGGGAAGCAATATCTGATTAACGTATAATGTTGTAGCTAGAGTGGTGAAACTCGGGGTGTAAGTAGTAGTAGGGGAGCTTTACTGACCCTAAAAGTTTCATGAATATACTATGAATGGTTTTCGTGCTATGAATGTTCAAAGTTAAAGTTACACACAGATTTATTCAGCTAAGTTTCTAAAGCAGAGCTGCAGAGGCAGAGGGTGTGTCCTGTCCGGTGTGTTGATTGGCTGGGGAGGACGTATCTGCGGGAGGAGCTACAGGAAGCAGTATCTGACAGTGAACACAGAATCTGCTGCTGTCACACTAACATTTGGGAGGAGGAGAGGGGGGCCAAGGGGGATGTGAGTCTCTCCTTTCTGGCTGTGCAGGGAGCACGGGTTAGACCTCCGGGCCAGGCTAAAAATAGGTGGGGGAACGCCGTTCCGGTGCGTTCCCCCAGAAAAAAAGCTCTGCTCCCTATTCAATACTTTATCAATATATTGATGAACTATCACTCTAATTGATGTATTCATCTGAGAAATGTTTTAGTTTATGGGCATTATTACTTAAGCACCTGGGCGAGCTATGGGCAATCTTGGCAGATTACAAGGTAATTTGGTGCAATTCTGCTCCCCCTACTTCCCCAGTATCATCGTTGTTGGGGATATGCTGGAAAAAAGTGACACTGCCTCCTTTTAATAGAGGTTTATGGTGCTGCCCCCCAACTCTCCTGCGCCATCAATAATGTCCCCGAAGCAGACCCAGAAAGATAGGCCGATATGAAGATACTGTACGGGGTCCTACCGGACAGGTGAGTATGCCCGAGTATTATTAGCAAAACACTTATCCCGAGTTAACTGGGGCTAACCGCTCAATCTATTATTTCTTTATTATATCATTAAAGTACAAGCAGAACCAACCACCTTGGAGTTTATTAATAGGTAGACATGGTACTGTTATGTTGTCAATTTTCATCACTCATCCAGTCAGTTGTTGTTAGTTGCTGATCATTAGGGATAAAAGTACTCCTTCTCTCATTGGTCATAACTGTTGCCATAGTCATTGTTTTCTGCATAAGTTAGGGGGAAGAAACCTTCCCTTATATTAAAGAAGTATTTTGGGAGTTTTTTGTTTTGTTTTTTAAAGCCTGATAACATTTATTGATAAAAGGAATCTAATTATTACAGTCATCTTTTAGTATACATGTCTAAATGCTAAAGTCAGCAAGAGGACTCAAGTTTGGTCTCATCTGACCACAACACTTTTACCCAGTCCTCCTCTGAATCATTTAGATGTTCAGTGGCAAACTTCAAATGGGCCTGTACATGTTCTTAAGCAGGGATTGCATGATTTCAGTACCCTCAAACCCTTTATATTTTCAGTACCATTTGGTCTACTAGAGATTGCTGCAGTTTTCTTTGTGCAGTGACTTTTAGACACGAAATACATTCTTTTCACATTTGCAATTATTACCCCTCAATTTTCCTATTTTTATATATTTTATACTATTTTATATTACCTTTAACCACTTTAGCCATTTGCACTATGTGCCTGTTTATTTGACATTTCTCATTGTCTAAGATAACAGACAAATATAAGGGGTTTGAGGGATAAACTAGGCTTTCTTTTGGCAATATTTTTTCCTTACCTACAAGGTATCTTTTTCTGCACAAGTTTTCCTATAACATGAATGCATATGAGTGTATCTGTGTTCTTACATAAAAGAGGCCCTTTGGTTGGCTTTGTCAGTACATACCCTTGCATTAACTAAGTAGTGCAGACAAGTACACTATCAAGCTTCCCTAGCAGTCAACCTGAGTGTACCCAGGGGTAAGTTTGTTTACAAATATAACTCACTCCACCACATTAGGGGTTACTTACTTCTCCCCACTGAGCCCGCTGTGACTTTCTCCGTCTGCGAATTAGCCAATACCTTGTGGTTCTGGCTCTTCCCCAGCATTGATACTACATAATCTGCTTAGATTACCCGCACCAGGTGTTTAAAATAAAATTGTTGAGTTAATTCAGTTTGGTTTGAAATAGGCCGTGGTAAGAGTATATTTAATGCAAAATGAATATATAAACAAATATATTTAAAATAAAGTTTTCTTTAAAAGTAGAATCAACAAGGGTATTCATCTAACCACTAATGCTAAACTACGCGTTTCACTTTTTGCAAAATATTCTCAAATGTTTAACTATGTAGATAATTGCAATGCAATGATTCAATTTTTTTAAGACTCCCATGGTGAGAGGCCATCTTTCATGAATGTCTGTTGAATTTCTGTATTCTTCAGTTCCTATGAAAGGAAGTGACATCATAATTATTCTCATGAGGATCATTTGCAATTACATTACACAGATCTCCTTTTGTTTCATCTGATTTATCTTGAAAATAAAGTTACAATTCAACTGCTCCTTCATCATCATCATCAAGACACAGATAGTAAATAGTATTTTTATTTGCTTTTATTTGTAGCAGGAAATGTACTTTGACATTTGAAAAACATCTATAAAGCTGAGTGTTTGTTATCTAGAGGTGTTGCTTTCCCAGAAAGACTTCTCTTTTTCCCATCTGATGCATGTTTTGGCTAACACAATTACATTATACTCCTCTAATCCCTTGTATAGAACAGAATTTTTCCCATCATCTCCAAGAACAGCTGCAGTCACAACATGTAGATCAGCACTCCCACCTGTGTTTCTGGAAAGATGAGCCAATGCCTTGCACAACAGCCCTCGTTCTCCAGCTCTTATCAGCACTTCACATTTGTCTGCAATGTTACAAAAACTATTGCAACTTTGTGAGTAAAAACCACATTTATACAGTTGCAGTTATTTTTCTCTTACCCACAGTCATGCTTTATAATTACTAGAATTCACAGGCGTGCATGGTGGTTAATACTACTGTTAATGTCCGTTTAAAAATACATTTAAATTAGTTTTAATGCTTGGACATATATTTTTCTTATACCAAAACTATTCTATAGAGTTCCAAATTACTATCACAAGTAGCATCAGATCCCAGTGGTGTCACTAGGTTTGGTGTCACTATGATGTTATCCCCATAGTTTTTTTTATGAAGTGTTTAACTTACCTTTTCTTAGCCCTGGACACATTGCAAACATTAATCTAAGGACTAATGGATTCCGCAAATGCAGACATATGTGTAGCAAGGGAGGTGCTTCAGGACCTGGACAATACATGCAGACATTACTTTTGGTTGAACAAACATCCAAGAACAGCTCAGCTTAGCCACAGTGGGCTCTAAATTTTGACAGAGGAGCAGGAACAAAAGCAGATGGGTACACTAACACTGGCCAATGCAGTCTTTAGGAACCCCAAAACAAAGAGGCTTCTTATGGTGTCTTGTAGACATGTCCCAGAATAACAGTCCGCGTATTCTACAGCGGAAGCAATCCAACTTGTCTTTCCACAAACGTTTCTCCCTGATGAGATCAGCTGACCTCATTTTTATTGCTGCTATGCAATAGGAGACCATCCCACCTATTTACAGTTCAGGCCCTTTCAGTAGCCTTACAATGTTGCAGTCCCCAGACTGCTTTTAGAATCCTGAACTGTGTCCAACCAGCCTCCTAGGGGTTACCTTAAAGGGGACACAGCCCAAAAATGGGTGACACATATACATCATTCAGGGCCCATCCCTGGCATTCTGTACATATTCCCCCCCCCCCCCTTGCCTCAACGGTTAACCCTGGCATTTGTGTCATTGGTTCACCGCATCCAAGTCAAGAGGGGAATGGTCCGAAATGAGGTTTAACCTCCTACCTAATAGGAAATACCTCAGGGAGTCCAAGGCCCATTTTATTGCCAGGCATTCCCACTTCACTATAGCGTATTTCCTCTCAGCAGTGCTTAGTTTCCAGCTGAGGTAAAATACTGAGTGTTCCTCCTCATTAATCTCCTGGCACAGAACTGCCCCTAGTCCCACATCAGACGCAATCGGTCTGAACTCCATCATGAAGTCAGGCACCACCAATACTGGGTAAGTACACAGGGCAGACTTCTGCGCTAAGAAGGTCTTCTCAGTATTCCAGGTTATCATAACTGACTTACGTCCATTGATAAGCTCAGTAACGGGGCGGCTATGGTAGCGAAATTAGGTACAAAACTTCGGTAGTACCCAATAATGCCCAGGAATGCCCTTTTATGTTTCTTTGTGAGGGTTCGGGGCCAATTCAGAATAGCCTCAACCTTATTGATTTGAGGCTTCGCTAAACCCCTACCCACAATGTTTCCCAGATTTCTCCTTTCCTATGGCACATTTCTTTGGGTTCACCTTAAATCTCCCCACCCGTAAAGACTCCAACACTGCCTGCACTTTGAGCAGGTGTGACTCCCAGTCTCAGCAAACGATGTCATCAAGATACACAGAAGAGTACTGCTGGTGAGGATAGAGCAGTTTGTCCATTGCACGTTGGAAGGTAGCCGGGGCTGCATGCAAACCAAAGGGCATCCGCTTATAGTGGAAATGCCTGCCTGGAGTGGAGAATGCCATTTTCTCCCCAGTCTGCTTGGTAAGCAGTATCTGCCAGTACCCTTTTGTTATGTATCGGGCTGGCCCTAAGCGCTTTATGAGGTCATCCACCTGTGGCATAGGGTAGGTGTCAAATTTGGAGATTTGGAGGCACCTCCTCCTTATCTTCCCCCAGCATGACCTGTAGTGGTGAGATGCCCCCCCCCCCCTTAGATTCAGCCTTATTCCCTAAACCCACACTTTCAGGCAAATCAGCATAATCAGGCATATTCATTTCTGGCATAGGGGGCAGGAGAAGCATCACATTTGTCAGAAATGTATTGGTCTCTTCCAATTATGGCATCATGCACAAGTTGGGGTATCACTTTAACTTCATGGGTAACCTAAGCCGCATTGCATCAGCTCCTCCTGTAGGGGGAACTGGGCTCTGGTGTGCCCCAGGCTTGACACCACCAACACTGTATACGGGACACAGGATCTGGGGGGGCTTGAGAGGTCTCTCCTCTTGCAGGCTGTAGGCTGACTCCTGGATTCCACGGGGCTCCTTTTCTGCGAGATGAAGGAGATCGGGCCCACGGGCATGCCAGACATCCTGGTGGTTGAATGATCCCAACAACTCCTCCACTACTGTGTATCGCTCAACCATGTCCACAAGTTGATCTGCCCTCTTCGGATCGCCATGGCTCACCCAACGCTGCAGACCGCCGGGTAGGGAATGCAAATACCCATCAAGCATGATCCTTTCCACCATCTGTGGCCCGGACAAAACTTCAGGTTGCAATCATTTTTTCACCAGCTGTATCAGATCGTGCATCTGAGATCTTGGCGGTAAACAGGCCTGGTACCTCCAATTGTGCACTCTCTGTGTGCAAACAGCTGTAGTCACCCCTAGGATCTCTGTCTTTAAATAGTCGTGTGGTGGACGGTCGAAGTAAGCCTTTTGAGGGTCCCCGGTCAGGAAAGGGGCCAGGATACCAGCCCATTGCTCTCTGGGCCATCTCACTCAGTGGTTGAGAGGCCTCTGTGTCACCCATCACTATCAACTTCTGCAGGAAATGGCCCCCATCACAGCTGTTTCACCAATTCAGACAAGACCGATTGATTGCTTTCCGCCTTACCAAGGGTTGACAGTTCAGCATACATAGTCTTTCTCTGGCTGGTAAACTGGGCAGCAAACAGCGGGATGGTCTCTTGCTGTTGTGCCAGGCTATCCTGGTGGTCCTGTTGCTGCTGTGCCAGGCTCTCCCAGTGGGCCTGTTGCTGGGAGACATGGGCCTGTTGCTGCTGTGCCAGGCTTTGAATGTATGCCTGTTGCTGCATGGAATTGGCCTGTAACACAGCCTTCATTAAGTCCCCCATTGTCCCCCACATAGGAGTTCAACAAATTTTCCCAACAATGCTTTATTAAACGAACAAAAACAATAATCAGGCTTAATGGCAGCCATTTAAAAATACCAGCCTTTAAGAACCCCAAAACAAAGAGGCTTCTTATGGGGTCTTGTAGATGTGTCTCAGAATAACAGTCTGCGTATTCTACAGGGGAAGCAATCCAGCTTGTCGTTCCACAAAGTTTGTCCACAACACAATAAGTCTTTCCCCTGATGAGATCAGCTGACCTCTATTCATGGTTGCTGTGCAGCCACACCCACCCTACGCGTACTGGGTGGAGTGAGTAAGAGGCCCTCCCAACCATCCTACCTATTCACAGTTCAGGCCTTTTTAGTAGATGGCAATTTCATTTTATTATTTAAGAATGTAGCAGAAAATCATGTTCTTGCTATTACCATCTATCTGTTTTATGTTCATTTATTACGGTTGACAAACGTATTCTCATGATCAAACCACCAACAAAGAACAGTTAATCCAGACACAAGATTGTAAATATAATCTAGGAAAGAATACAACTCTGAAATGCCAGTTTTCATAGCAGATACTTTATAATGAGTCTCAGATGATTAAGAGAATTTCCCTATAAGAAGATTTTATCTTACTTGAGATTCAGTCTATTTTATATTATATTTTATAGCTGCAATTTGCCTCTTTACTCAACTTTTATGAATGTTATGGAAACAAAATCATTGTCTCCCTGATTTATAGGAGAGCTTGTATCTTAGCAGAGTCATGCTTTGTGTAGGGAACACAATGATGAACACACAGGTGCACTATAAGAGGATCCTCATTTAAATATTGATTTGTGTTGTAGTCTACCTAGCAGCGGCATATCAAAAAATCAACTGTGAAGCAACTAAACTCCAGCACTCAACAACAATACTGAATATCCGTGGAAGATGCATCAATAATATCCTCCAAAAGTAACCAATACCAACTAAACATTATCATCTTTATATTAATCTTTGTCCATGCACAGCAAAGCATCAGGTTACTTTCATTTCAGCTGAAAATTCTAGGCCAAGGTCATACATTAAGGTTTCTTGTTCTGCCCAATTGCTCCATTCAGCTTCCAGGAAAGTCAGTATTGCCAAGCATTAGGAAACTGACCAGTCCTGTGCATTACAACACGGTAGTATCTCACAGAAGTTAGCACACTCCTCACTATGTGGTGTTTGATTTCTTTTTATGGGACAACACTACAGATATGACACATTTATACAATGTAAAGTAGTCAGTGTACAGCTTGTATAACAGTGTATATTTGGTGGTGACTCCAAAAAACAAACAGCCAATAAGATCCAAATTGTGCCCTGATTTTTTTAAATTTTTTGGGGCACTAGAGCTTCTTAGGTTGCTTTTGGAGACCTTTTTAACTCCTCTATGACGGAATCCCAGAGCTATTGAATGTTAGAGACTTGGTGCTCTTCCATCTTCCTCTTGCTCAATATGGTTTATGTCTGAAGACATGCTTAACCAGTCCAGCACCTTTATCCTTAGTTTTTTATTAACCTCCTGAGCATTTAGCCTGTGGACCTCTTTTTATAAAAGTAATCCACCAGGGTTTTCAGTTCTCCCCCTACCCCCCACACTTCATCGATGACGCCGGGGGTGTGTAGTAAAAATCTGGTGCCACCTCCATAACATCTTAATGAAAGATACAGCCTCCCAGGCATCACCAATGACGCGGAAGAGGCAGACCTGGAATAGGGTCTGCCGATACTCAGATTCACCGTGAGCTTGCCAGGGATGTTAGAGACTTGGTGCTTTTCCTTCCTCCGCTTGCTCAATAGGGTTTATGTCTAAAGACATGCTTGACCAGTCCAGCACCTTTACCCTTAGTTTATCTATTAACCTGTGGGGCACTTTTTAAAAAAGTGATCCACCAGGATTTTCCTCTCTCCCCCTACCTCCCACACTTCATCAATGACGTCTGGGGAGTGAAGTAAAAATCTGGCGCCACCTCCATAACATCAAAGTCAAAGGCACCACCCCCCTGCTTCTTCAGCATCACCAATGACCGCGGATGGAAGAGGATCCGCAATACTCAGATTGGCCATGAGCTCACCAGGGATAGGTGAGTATCTACAAATGTAGCTCTATGTAACTCACCCTGAGCTTGGGGTGTGTTTAGAGTTTCTGTTTCTGGAGTTTATCAAGTCACATGACTACTCAATTTTATGTTCCATTATGATCAAATGTTTTTTATTAAAAATAAAAGTAATTGATTTTCAATCAACTTAATAAATATGAAAGTTTTTTACATTGATCAAATGGAAAAACCTAAGCATGTTCACCTTAACCACCCACAACCCCTTGGTTGGCTTAAAGCACACCGACTATTTAATTTACATGATGCAGCCACAACCAGCAAACTCCAGTTAAGCCCCCCTGTCACAAAACCCCCCACCAGCAGCAATCAATCTCCTCGACACTTCTTCACAGTCGCAGTCCCGGTCCCAGCCACTGGGAGCCCTCGGACTGCCTTCCTCACTGTGAACAGGCCGAAAATGGAGAACCGATTGGTTGGCGGGGATGTGAATGCAATACACTATACAATCTCCATGCAATCTCGGTGATTGTATATTTATAATTCTCGGTATCACTGCCACCAGTCTGGAAAATGAGCCAGACGTCTCCTAACTAAACTATCC
>CM070036.1:30067567-30079158 GCA_036250615.1 Ptychadena robeensis | reverse complement strand
AAAACATATTACACTGATATAGTTGTTGTTAATACAATACAAACCTGTATTCCAACAGTAGGAACATTATACACAACAGTTTCAGTGTTTTATATGTTGTTAAGAACTAAAAATGATCATCTGTTGAATTTGCAGCATTAGGTTTAGGCTATAATTACTGAATTCAAAGGCTATTTCAATAAAAAACATCTTAACAGGCAAATGTACATATTAACATAGGATCCCTTATTTGATATCAGCTTCACAATTCTTGCATTCATTAAACATGTGAGTTTTTACAGAGTTTCTTCTTGAATTTGTTTCCTAGATGTGAGGGTCTCTGAGGGATCACCAACCTACAGGTCAGGTCAGATCCCATTGTCCGTTGTGGTCTTCATCTATAGACAAGCCCCCGCTTGAACGGGAGGCACAATACACCTACCCGACTTTGGTTGCCCCCAGTACCTGAAGCGCAAGGTATCCCACCTAAGAGCTGAAGACCGGTGAAACCCTCCAGGGACCCCCTTAGGAGTGAGTACAGGAACATGCAAAAGTCTAGGTTCATGGCAGTGGTCATACACAGAGGATCAATCCAATAAAACACAATATCCAAGGATTAATCAGAGGAGTAGTCCAGAGGCAAGCAGGAGTCATACACAGATAAGTTTAACAAAACACGGTATCCAGGGGTTAATCCAAAGAGTAGGCAAGCAGGGGTCATACACAATGTTAACTCTAGAGCTCACAAACTGATTGGCACGCGGAACCCAGTAGTTCAGGGAAGTGACGCTATCATGGGCAGGGCAGCCATGCACCATCCAGGTTTATATAGGGGAGGAGATGCCAGAGGCCTATTACCAGGTGCAGTGCCATCTGTGAATACATTCTAGCTCTCCCCAATCCTGCAGAAGGTGGACACAAAAACCTGTGGTATGGATAAAGCAACTAAAGCTGCGTGGACAACGTGTGACAAAAGAAAATATATTAATGCAGTCTGCTAGGTAGACTGCACAGCGATGATGGAAGGAGAAGTGAGCGCAACTGCAGATGCTGGCGCCGGCGTCCCAGGGCCCTGACACTGGATGTGTGAAGACACCCAGAGCTGCTGTTTAGATGTAAACTGCCACCCTCATAGATCTTTGTGTTAGGATGCACCAATGGTTCATAATAGGATTGAGGTCAGGGGAGGATAGGGGTAACACTATGAATTTCTCTTCTTTTATGTCGCTAGCAGCCAATGATAAAGAGGTATTCCTTGCAGCATGAGATGTTGCATCATGCAGGAAGATGATTTTGTAAACCTGTCCCATTGAACTCGTGCTTCTTAGTATAGAGAAGCTTTTGAGTATGTCACCTTCCTTCCATGATAGATAATTTGGCCAGCTGATCCTGACCAAATGCTGTCATTGGAGTGTGAAAGAAGAGTCAGTTGCATCAGTGGAAAAGCAAGAGAACATATCTTTCTTTAATGGACTACTACATTATAAATTAGTGGGTCTGAACCTGTGGGACTGGACCCCCTTGGGCTCACAGCAAGCAGAAGCTCTGATTCCTACTTACAAACTTGGGAGATATGGGGCATTACTCTCCTTCCTAACTTCCAACCCCACACAATATTTACACAAGTGGGAGGGTGCATTACACTTACCTGATCATGCTTGAGCTGACGTCATGGAGTGTCCCGGTATTTGGAATGCGAAAGTGACAACCCGCACTGACAGTTGTTCCATATACAGAAAGCGACACTTTGCATTGTCACTTCTGGGGTCGTGGATCAAAAAAGGTTGAGGACCACTGTTTTAAACAGTATTATGTAGGTCCTAGGTGCCCAACTTGAGGCCCGGGGGGCCTCCAAAACCTAACCTGTGAAGTGGTCACACACTGACCCAGATTTCCTAATCCACTTTGGTGGTCCTGCATCAGTAAAATTGTCAATGTTGACCACAGAAACCAGGTCTACATATGAGCGCTGCACCCAGGGGCAGGAGGGGGTGATTTTGACTGCCTGTCGAGATCTGGTCCACCGCCTGCTGAGATATGTTGATGAGGGTCTGGAGTGATGTTATGTGCAGCCCTTTAGTGATGCCGAGGGCCGCACTTGTGGCCCTCCATATCAACTCGGTTGCCCACCACTGGTGTAGGTAGTTGAACACAACAACCTTGGTAAGGCATAATATTTTCCTCTGTACACAGGTGTTATGTCCATAAAACAGGACTGTACGGGACTTGAATAGTTAGGAGAGTAGTGAAACATAATACATCCAATGCTGTGTGTACCCTCCCTCAATAGGTCTTTAGCTACATATACTTGTAATAGATGGCAGAGGCAAGCCAGGTCCTATACTATACGTACTCCAAACATGTGTTACAAGCTAATGTTGTTAGAAAAGTACATAAAATTGCAAATCATATATTCATACAATTGAGTTTCAGTCATGATAGGTGAAAAAACAGAAATACAATAGGTATCTAAACACATCGCTGCTTACAATGACTCCCATGAGCAACATAGGAAAAAAGTGAAATGGCTGCATGCATATTTAATGTTGATCTCTATAAAATCCCTGCTCTGTTCCTGCAATGATCCCATGAACTATGAGCTCATAACTACCCCTTGGAGACACTGACCGAGTGTTAGGTACAGCAAACAGGAACTTCTTTCTAGAGGGATGTGAGCACAGGCAAATTTGACCTCAGTGGAAGTTAAAATATGACTTGGTACAGGTTGATGAAAAGCTGATGCCAAATTATTTTCTTGGATCTTAATTCAAACTGACAGCTTTGGAACACAGCAATGGTGCCAAAGTTTGCACTGGGTAGAATGTATGTGTGAAAATACAAGGGTGAAAGTCTGCCATTAAGTCCTGTCCTGCCATTAAGCAAGTAAAGTGATATGCTAATGCAGAATCCATTGGTGTCCTTCCGTGTGGATCCAAACCACAGCCAGTGGACACAGGAGGGCAGTTAGTTTGAGAAATGCCCTTGTTACTGTTACCACTCACCTTTAGAAGGTCTCTGACTACATATGGAGACTGCATGGAAATAGAACACGCAGGCAGGCAAGATTTGAGCTTGTTAGGACTGCTTGTCCTAACAATGTTTAACCCCCCCCCCCCCCCTAACATTAAGATGTGCTGCCGATCTCCCAAGATTTAGCCGGGCACCTTTTGTGTGCCGGTGTTCTGAAATATTTTGCTACCCTGAAATATATTTCTACCCTTACAACGGCTCATGTGCAGATAGCCCTAGTTTTTTGGGCTTCAGGATTAATCTTACGAAATTTGGCTGTCAAGGTTAGGGGTGGGGGGGGGGGGTTAAAATGAATATAACTTCCCCAATCCCCTAACTTAAACCCTCAGAACCCCCTAACCCTAACCTTTCCCCTCCCCCCTAAAACCCCTAACCTTGACACCTGTTATTAGTAAGATTAACCCAGAAAAGAGCCAAAACTAGGGCACATGCGCAATTGTAAGGGTAGGAACATATTTCAGGCAGCAAAATATCTCAGAACACCGGCACTTACTTTGGATGGGGACGCTGGTCTAATAACTACGGACATGTGAGCACGGCGGTCGATTGGCTGAAAAATCAGGTGGAATTTTACGCGTGAATGGGGGGCTTATGTCATACTCCTTTGTTACAGGAACATTCTACCAAGAATGACTACAATTTATTGGGTATTATGTAGGTGGTCAAACACAAGATCCTCTGTATTGGAATGCAAGATTCCAGTCCTTCCTCTGTACACAAATGTTTGCAGGTCCATGAAAAAGGAATGCTTGGGAATAGTCAGGAGGGTAGTGAGACAAAGTTCACCCAAGTCTGTGTGCACCCTCAAAAGGTCTTCAGCTACATCCCCTATAGTAAATGTCAGAGGCCAGTCAGGTCCTATGTATTCCTACATGTGTTACAAGGTAACGTTTTTTGTTTTTTCTAATGGTGTGCTTGCTTGTTCAGATCCCAGCACGTGCAGTAGCCAGTAACATTGAAAACTGTTAATGCAAGATGTAAGAAAAATTGTCTTTATATTGCCACAGGGCCAATATTCAAAGAGTACAAACATGAAATATGCACCTAGCACACAGGACCCAACTGACAAAACTTCAGTAGAAATCTAGATCTGGTAGATCGGAGAGCTTTTCCTTTTTTTAAACTCAGCTTTAGTAGCACAAGTCTGCATTATAAAAATATTAGCAGTGAACACTAAACTGAAGCCAAAGAAGACCTGGGTCGGGACCCCCTTGGGGGTCGAGCGACCATTTTACAGGGGTCATCATGCTCACTCATAGCATCAGAGCTGATATGCATAAGCATATCATAATCATATCATCGTCACTAGTGATTTTCGCGATCCCATTCATTGCAATTGATCACAATTATGCAATCGCGATGCAATTTTTTATAACGGAAATGACAGATATTCTCCCAGTTGAATATCCGAGCTCCATTGACTTGCATGCACAAATTTGATCGCAATTGTGATTTTTAGATCGCAATTTATGTCCACAAGTGCGGATATTCAATATTACGAATATGGAATCGAATATTATGGCGGATATTCGCGAAATTACGCAAATTTGAATATTGCCTAGTCGCTCATTACTAATCGTCACAAGCGGGATGGGAAAATAGGAGGGAGGGGACATTACACCTAGTGTTGAGCGAGAATATTCGAAATTCGAATATATTCGACGAATATCAGTCATTCGAGAATTCGCAATATTTCACGAATGTGCGCGCAGATATTCGCAACGGCGGATATTCGTCATATTATGCTTCAACATTTTTTACCGGCATACATTGCGCATATGTGTGCGCATTGGGAATGGATACGTGCAATACACACTTCGCTCGTACTGGCTAAGATCACAGAATGAGGAAGAGAAGCTGTAAAGCTGCATTGCGAATCTTTGCGAATCATTGCGCACGGCCATGCGCAATGTAAGGCAATAGAATACAGACGAATCGAATTTTATGAATTTAGAATATTTCTTTGTATATTCGCAAAATTACGCAAATTTGAGTATACCATATGCTGCTCAACACTAATTACACCTACCTGATTGGGCAGGAAGTGACTTGTGGAGTGTTTGTGTATTTTGAACACGGAAGTGACTCTCCACACCGGCACTTTCGGGTTCCAAATAGAGGAAGTGACATGTTGCGTCGTCACTTCCGTGGTCGCAGATCTTAAAAGGCTGAGAAACACTGACCAAGAGTTAATAAATTATATAGTGTAACTACAAGCATCAGCTAGGGCATGTCTGGTTTAACTGAGCCTTTTTTGTTAGATAATTTTGACCTGGTCAAGAAGCTCACAAATATACAAAAGTGGGACCTTCCTGGTATATGCCATAGCTGGTTTGTAGTGACCAGAGAAAGGGCTGCATAACTGTATTATATGCACTGTAATATTTGTTTGGATAGTGCTTATTTAGTTGGTGTGTGTCTCCTTAAGGGTTGCACCTGTTGCTTACAAGTTGCTGGAACCATGAGTCATGGCTGGGTGTTTTTCTCTCTACTTTCCCTCCAAAAAGTAGCTAAACTAATCTGCCCAGTTACAGGCCTTAAGCCAGCCCCTGTCTAAGGACATAAATAGTCATCTCTTAGAACATTCTGGGCTTCTTCTGTCAATTCCCCCTTGATGACCACAGCCTCAGCACTGGATCTAGAAGAAAGTCCAAACAACACCCTGGCGACAGGTTCCAGCAGCTTGGTAGCAACTATTGAAACATTTATTCCCAGGACTGAACCCCTTCTCTGCCCTCGGGACTTGAAACTGTGTGTATATATCCTACAAATAAACTGTAAATAGCCCCCTACCAGCTTATGTGGACCTCCGCTTTATTGGGGTGTGAGCTCAGCCTGGCAGAAGGACAGAGGACATCCATCTCAAGAACCTGAGTAGAGTGAGTAGCTTTACACATCACACTCACCCGACACAACAGGTCTAAATGTTTTTTTCCACACATGTGCAAACAAAATGAAAGAACTGAGCTATGGTAGAGCTTTATGTGGCACCAACTTACAGAAAAATATAGCGTCAAACCAGTAAAATGATTGTTAATGTGGCTAAGATAAAAAATAATAGTTAAATCACATATTACATTTATTTATTTATGCCTGGTGATGATATTTAAATGCAAAATATGTACGACAGACAGAATCTAAATGCTAACCCCATTAACAGGCTGTCCATCAGTAACTGGAGATCCTTTTGGTAAGGACTACTTCCATTTCAAAGATGTCATGGACTTTGTATCTATATCTAGCTGAAAGGTTAAGTAGCGGCTTGCTGACATACAGGAAATAGCTGCAGCAACTAACCAGCTAGAACCACAGTCCACTGAAAATATATATGTGACATATTTATTGATGTGGATTACTCACAGGAGTAAGTTTACAGGTGAAATAATTAGAAGTCCTTCTTCACTCAGTAGCCAGGTTTCTAAAAAAAAAAACACAGAACACTCTTAGTGTCAGTAATTAGACTGTTCTCTTCACTCTAATGTCCGCAGAGTCCTTAGTAATGTATTATACATAAGCTGCCACACAACAATTGCTAGTGTGATTTCAAAGAAATCATGAGGGTTGGTTCAGAGATGGTCAGTTGGCTCCATTTGTTGACCATCTTCACAAGGTACTTCCTGAAGGAACTCATTTATACTGGTCATTATCAAGTTGATAGTACTTTTTTTGCTGAATTTCTGTAATATTTAAATGTGTTTGGCTTCCTTAGTTCAGGATCATACTGCAACATGCATTGCCATCCATAAAATCATGAATCATCAAAATGTAGTCCTTTCACTTTTCACTAAAATATCTCTTCCACCACTTGAGGCTCTTTTCGATGGGCAGTGATGTTGCAAAGTTAAATAAATGAGGCAGTGTTCACCAATACTATATTGAATTTTCCAGTCTAACCTTATATATATACCTACAAGGAAGTAACATGTATGGGCAGCTGTAAACTTGGCTTCAAGATCGGATAAAGTAATCTCGAGCAGCGAGGTTAATTTAGAAAGAATTAAGAGTGTTAAAGCGCACCTAAATCCACCAGACAAACTTTTCCCCCAAGCTAGCCAACCCCCGACTATTGGGGCAATAGGTAAATAAAAAATCATTACTTATGTGGAGATATCTGTAAAGTTCTCCCCTCACCCCTCCTCCTCTGTATGAGCATTGACTTATTTATTTATTTTTCTTGGTTTCACTTTCTGTCCATTAACACACATTGTATCTGGCACCCCCCGTGGCCACCAGCATTATTGCAGCCTTAAATCATGCAAGCCTGGAAGCTAACACTGAATGTAAAACGGCAGCTCCCACAGGCATCAGCATGATTGCTAAATAATTTTTTTTTTGTTTTTGAGCAACTTTGAGCTATTGGGACAGTTTAGAGGTAAGTAAAAATTTTATAAAATGTTTTTGGGGATTTTTATTTTTGAGTTTAGGTGTGCTTTAAGAAGCAGACATACTGGTAATGAGTGAAAAAATAGAACAGCTAATAGTGACTTATGCTTTGGGCTGCTGGTTTAGCCTCACCCATTAGTTGGGGGTGAGAATAACTAACCCAGCAACCTATTGTAGCTGTAGGCCTGTGAAGAAATTGAGCTTCACCGTCTTTACGCAGTGGTGTATTGCAGGTGTCTTGGTCGCTCTCCTGGGGCCTATGGAAACCCAGAAGTAGTTTGGCCAATGTCAGCCGGCCCTCCGTTATTAGGAGATGTGATAGTGAATGGTAGCCACGTAAAAAAAGGCTTAAAAATGGGGGCGCCTCTATTGTAAGTCTTCTTTTACGTGGGAACATTTACTACCACTAGGAATTAACATGCATTAACAATTTTAGCACATTCTAGAAATACATCTAATTTACATTTACTTTCATGATTACAGGGTATTCCTGCTACAACCCCACCAAGGCAAAAATAGTGCCATTGTTTCTATAATTCCCCCTCTCAGTTCAGAGACAAGGCCAGTGTGCCTACCTATACTACCGAAGGCAGAGATACCGAATGTGTCCTCACATTCCCCTCTGAAATTACAGATTGCTAAAGATGACAAAAAACTTGTAAAATGTATATTTAATACTATTGTAATAAAGTCACCTACAGTATAGTACATACACAGCAAATGTTTAGTTATTGAAGTTGATGATTGGATGGTAAGTAAAGTCGTGGTTCCCATCCCTATACAACCATAGAATTAAAGAATTTCCCTCATAGGACTTTAAATTGGAACACCAACCCTTCCATCGACACAATAGAGTCAAAATATAAAAAAAGTTCAAGTTTATTAATTATCAAAAATGGTCACAGCAGATGCTGTACATAAAAACATACTTATATAACAAGTAGAGAACAATATACCAGGTCAATGTTGTGGTGTTCACTGGGATCCTCCAAGTCTGGCGCGTGACTCTGGAGTTCGTCTGGCGCAGCCAGACTTGGAGCATCCCGGTCGGCAGTACATTGTGCTCAGCTGGCCTTTTCAGTGGGTTGTACTTGTGCTACTCACATATACTTTTCTAGATATTTGGCAAATGAAATCCCTTTGCATCCCTATTTTCTAAGGACTCAGTGCCAGATAATGGGTTAGCAAGTTGTACCCCAACTACATAATATGCACCCTCGGTTTTCTTTCCTAAAGGCCCCCTGGAAAATTATCCGACTGACCAGCGGTGTGCCTTTGGTCCCTGCTCTGTAGGAGCTTCACACTGTGCCTCCCCCTCATTGTCCGTGACCTCCATTATACCCTACAACAGGTTTTCTTTATATTCCATCAAGGTTCATACACATTTGTCGGTTGCACAGCCTGAGGAAGCCAATCTAAGTGGCGAAACATATAGCTACGGAATACATCCGATATTTTTGATGTCTCTATAAACAGTATGTGACTACAGACTGTATATACAATTTATTACTTCACCTGGTGAACACAACAACATTAACCTGGTATATTGTTCTCTATGAGTATGAGAATTCTCTATGAGTTATATGAGTATGTTTTTATGTACAGCATCTGTGTGCATTTTTTGATAATGAATAAACTTGAACTTCTTTTATATTTTGACTCTCTATTGTGTCGATGGAAGGGTCGGTGTTTCAATTTTAAGTCCTATGAGGGAAATTTTTCAAAGCAAATGTTTAGTATCAAAGCGTTATAAATTTGTTAAACATATTATTCATCCTGCATACTACACATTTCAATCTACAACTACAAATCTCCACATTTATATGTTCCTTTATTGTCTCACAATCTAAAAATAGGAGCTTTTAGCATTCATTTTACAAGGCACAAATCGGGGCTCTGGAGAGTGTCCACAGCATTAAAGAACAATTAATAATAAGAATATTCTATCTGTCCATTCATAACATCTCTCCAGACTATTAGTAATGTAATTGATGCACCTGCAAAGAGGATTTTGTTACTCATTCTCATTACATAAACTCATTCTCTATAAAACAGATTGTTGGAGTCCAGTTCCTCTACAGCTGATCATTTTATATGACTCACAACATGAACTGATTTAAACAAAACAGTTGCAGAAATTGTCTTATAAGATTAACGCCTTTTTATAGTTTTCAGTGACACGGGGAAATGTTAGAACCTCTGTCAGGATTTTAGGTGTTCCCATTGGGGAAATTTCTCTTCATGGATGGGTAGAGGTGAGAATTTCTGAGGGTATCTATAAGACAGCAATCCTATCACTTTTATGTAAGTAGCATTCTGAAGCCGGGGCATAGCTAGAAACAGCAATAGCAAATTTCCACACCATTCCCCCCCCCCCCCCTCCTGGACCTCACACTGCTTTGTTCCCAAAATGCCCGGAACTGAGAATTAACCCCCCTGGCTGTCCATTTTAGTGCAGTTTTCTGTACCAAATATTACCTCATGGTTGGCAAAAAGGTGACCTGAACTGCAAATGAGACACAACTGCACCCCTGGCAAGTCCACTGAGAACCAGATTTCTGTACAAAACGTGGCGCATAAATTGCATTTTCTGAAATATGTCAAGGGTCTAGTAGTCATCCTGACTATAATAAAGTTTAAAACATACAGTTATGTAAAACACTAATTGTTAATTAAACATTATTAACACAAACATAATAATAATTATTAAATCATGCCAATCAGTTTGTTGATGGGCCAGGACACACTTCTCACTGACCCCATAGAGTTGCTGTGTTAATTGTTATATCTGATGAGTAGGGATGGTCGAACAAATTCACATGAACTCAAGGCTAGTTTTGAAATTGATATGTTGACATTTCAAATCAGAAAGTCTAACTACTAAAGACTAAATGAAATGTTGTTCAGATGTGCTTGAACTGAAAAGTATTGTTCAATTTTTTTTATCAGGAAATAACTTCATGCTAATTCTTTAAATTGAACAAAAATGATCTAATACAATGAATTGACATGTTCGATATACATTTGATGGTTACCAATTCAATTAAAATTTACCAACATGTCTGATAACTTTAGATCAAATTTCATTCTCTGGACCATGACTACGTTTATGGGCACAAGGATACCATATGATCATCTGACCCTATGTCACTACAGGACACAATAGTGAAGAGTCAGAGGATTATGTAAGTTTATTTTTTACATAATTGTGTTTCAAACATTAATATATTCAGGATGTCTACTAGACCCTTGTATAGAAATATTTTTACAAGTTACAGGCCTACACATACATTTTTTTCCATTAAAGTCTATGTTGCGCTTGTGGTGCAGAAATCTGGACCTCAGCAGAGCGCTAGGGAGGTTAACTACTTTAATGGTTGTGTATATACCCTGAAATCACCCATCCTATTTTACAGCAGACAACTTTACAGCCTTTCCAGACACCCTTCTGTGGCAGAAAGGGTTAATGATGCTTTTAAGCATAGACGTTTCTACAAAATGTACAATAGTGTTATAGCCTGGAAAACGCCAGGGGGGGGGGGTGGTGAGCATTCTAAATGTGATTTAGACTAACAGCATGGGGTTCCCCTATCCAAAGCATACCAGACCCCCTGCTGGCATAGGATCTGGCAAGCTCTGAAAAGGGGGGCCCACAAACAGAGTGGAGTCCTCCCTTCCAGAGCATACCAGACCCATTTTGGCAAGCTAAGAAAGACAGAAATAAGGGGAACCCCCTTCCCTGTCCAACCAAGCCCCATACCATACCTCAATGAGGTGGGAGGTGTCTTCCTCACAACCTTGTGCTTGTGGGGGTACTGGTGGGGGCTTACATAGTATCTGCACTTCTCTTTTAACAAGAGGACCCCCAGATCTCGCTTCCCACCCTCAGGAATGAGTATAGAGGTCCCATGGACATCTTACCTATAACTATAAGGGTTTACATAAAAAGACCTAGAAATAAACACATACACAGAAAGAAAAGTTTTTATTTAAGTTTCTGATCTTCTACATACTCCCTACACTGTAGATATCCAACGCTGTAATTAGTGATGGCCCGAACTGTTTGCCGGAGACCTATTCGCGGTGAACATCGCATGTTCGCGTTCGCCCATGTTCGCGAACATTTGTCGAGTTCGGTCCGCCCCCTATCTTCTAACATTGCAGAAACTTTGACCCCTGTGAGTCACAGTCAGCAGACA
>CM070036.1:30045136-30067467 GCA_036250615.1 Ptychadena robeensis | reverse complement strand
AACTTTTCCAACACTATTGTGGCCAGAAAGGGTCCCTTTGTTTTTTAATGTTTGCCTGCCAATTAAAGTCTATGGGGTTCGCCGGGTTCGCATTCGCCGTTCGCGAACATCAAATTCCGGGTTTGCGCCATCACTAGCTGTAATCCTTCTCCTTCCATCCCAGTCCAGTATCCTGCGAGGGGGATCTGATCCAGCAATGTATCGATGTCCCGCACCGTTCGTTTACTGATCCCGGTAAGTGCTGGGCATATGATTTTATATGCCAGCTGCCTCCAAGTGAATCTGCGCATGGTCCAGATATGGTTGGAGGCGGCTAGCATAGAAAATTAGATGTCCGCCAGGGAAGAAGGTCTCCTGACCCTGGAGGTTTTTTTTTTGAAAGATTGAAAAACGAGTGCAAAGTTCTGAAGGCGCTTGCAACAACTGTGTAAATGAGCCCTTACGGCTCTTTAACACGAGTGGTTGTTAACCACCTGGTAAACAAGCAATAAGCGCAATTAGCCCAATAGATCACAGGATCGCTATCAAAACGACCTGTCCACAACTTTGCAGGTGCTCGAGACAGTGAATGTGTACATCTAGTCTAATATAAATTGAAGTTCATATGTGGGTTTATCTAGTTGTTAACAAATAACTTACCATCTTGTCCAACCATTTTTGCAATGTAATCTTAAGACTCTTTATACATAGTCTGTATTGATTAACTATATTATACTGGATATTTTTTTGTGTTTTTCCTTTTATATTTGTTTTGGGACTATGTTGGCTCTTTGCTATATGGTAAAATATGTCAGTAAAAATGTATTGAAACAAAACAAAAATATATAAAATATTAATATATATATATGTGAGTATAGGAAAATCCTGGGGTTACTTATTTAAATGTTTTATTTTATTTTACAAGAGACTGAAAAAAAATGTCTGTTATTTCATTTATTTAATTAAGAAATGATCTCACAGAAAATTTCCCACCATTACGGAATAATACAGTGATTAACGATTATGTTGTTACAGAAGAGTTTGCGGGAAAGAATGGTTAGACTGAATAACCCAGACATGAGGTTAAGAAAGCAGAGCTTGTTTAGAGACAAGAGTTCAAGTCCTGTTCCCTATTATAAAGGCTTCTTCCTTTAACATACATTGTGTTTTCCTAATCCTTTCTTTGCTTCTGAGAATTGCAAGTTTTATAAATATCATCCACCACCTAAAATGCATTTCTACCACCCACATATATGATGTCTGTGGCAGTGTAAAAGTTAAAATGACTATAGTATGTATGTATGAAACCTGTTTGGTCACAGTAATAGCTAAAAAAAGGCCAAAAACTGCTGCTAATAGTAAAACAAATCCAGGGTTGCCCCTGAAACCAAGGTCAATGTATGTGCTTAATCTCTTGTCATCAATCTTTTTACTCCTATCAGTATGTTTCTTTTGTAGCTTTGTTAATACCATTGAAGCCCATATGGAAAATATTTGTGGATTGTCAATAGCTGCCATCCATAGAGCAAATCTAGAGAATCTGGAGCAGAGGAGAATTTTGTAATGGGTGATTGTAGACTTTTAGTTTATGCAATGGTGGTACAGAAGGTCAGGGTCCAAATCCATTTAAAAACACATCTCCCTCTGATAGACAACAGAAGCATTAGGCAGAAACATACCTGTCAACCCTCCCGTTTTGGCCGGGAAAGTCAAGTTTTTTATGTGGCTTTGCCGACCAAATCCCGATTTCAAGAAATCCCAAATTTTTCCTGGATTCTTGAAATCGCAGTAATTTAGCAGGGAGAGGGCGTTATTCTCCCTGCTAATGTCCCACCCCGCAGAGTAATGCCCTCTTCCTGCTAAATCAGCTGAGAGGTAAGCCCGGTCAGTGACGTCACTTCCAGTAGCGGAAAAACGACGATATGCATACCGGAAGTGACGTCACTGGCATGTCCCCCGTTTTTCTTTTTATGTTGACAGCTATGGGCAGAAAGGGTACTTATGAGACATGAACAGGAATGAAGAAAGAGAAGGAAGATTCACCAGCTGTATCAGAGTATGCAGAATCAGCCAACTGCACTGTCTTCTGGACCAGGTTTTTTCTTTGTTAAATTGGGCGATGGATCATCATCATATTATTCCTGCCATGTTTCCAGTGCTGCACATTGATTTTTACAAATGATTATATTTTTTTAAAAGATTTTGCTAAAGGTTATTCCTTAATAGCTGACTTAATAAGTCCAAATTCACATGGGTGGTCAGAATAGGTCGTTTACGGTTTTGAAATCCCTGGGAAGCATAGGGACAACATTAGGGTGGTTGGCAGATGATTGACAGCATTCCACAGAGCAGCCTGAAGTTTAGTCAAGTCATCTGATCCTGGGTTTGCACCCTAAAAAATATTTTTTTGAGGATGCAGGATTTTTTTTACTGTTAATGGACTCGGCAGTGTTAGCCTGTTTCCAACAAAATAAAGTGCACTACACAATCTTATTTACAATCATACTACGCATGAGCTCCATTGTACAATCATGTTTAGCCTCCCTAGCGCTCTTGTGATGTCCAGATTTCCATATCAAAAGTGCACCATAGACTAAGGGATTTATTTTTATGTTGTAGGCCTGTAGCTTCCCAAAATATGTCCGTACAAGGGTCTAGTAGAATGTTTGAAACACACAATTATGTAAAAAACTATAATTAAAAAAATAAAAATAAAAAGTATTATTTGAATGATAAAATCTCTTAAATACTTATTTTGTATAATATATTTCAAAACAGTATGTATTTATATTTGGGGTTTTTTTTGGAAATGTGTTTTGTGTTTCTTTTTTTACTTTATATTGTATTGGATACAGTTATCACTGTATCCAGTACAATTCCCTTTGGCACCCTCTCTCCCCTGGTGTGATGGACCTTGTGACATCACACCAGGGGAGAGAGGGTTAACTTCAAAGGGGCACATCTGAAACACACTGAAAACATTTTCTCCATCAAAAACTGTTTTCGTGCGATTTACTTTTGAATCTACTGCCGCCACCCCAATGTGCTGTGGGGGGAGAGGGATCGGCTTCTGTGCAGAAGCAAGTTCAGAATATCAGAGCCACAGAGACAGCACAGAATGGTGAGTTTGCACTGCCGGACGGCCCCATCTTATCCAGTGCAATACTGACAGGACAGCACTGGACGGAATGGTGCCTTCAGTAACACCAGGGGGGTTAACTCGATCACACTGCTTGGCGGTAAGATCGATCAATGTTAGACTGGCACATGAGAGCAAAACACGTGCTTTACACATACATGGTGTAGATATAGATATATATGTTGCATATTATATACTCCTTCATTTTATACACCATGTTGTATATTTTACATATATATATATGTTCTGTATATTGCATATTCCTGGCTGTTGAACTCTTTATACCAGGTTGCACTCTATCTGAAGTTAACAGTGGGAAAGAGATGGACATATTCATGTTTCACCATAACTACTCCACTGTTTCTCAAAACAAATGTGTTTTAGCACTCACAACAATAAAATATAATTCTCTTTTTTTGGGGCACAATTTTTTGGGAAACTGTGTTAAATTTAAGTAATAAGTCTATAATGCATCTATTATACAAAATATTAATATTATCTCTTGGCAAAAATGTTGCATTTTTTTCTCTACGATTCTTTTAAGAGTATATAGGTAGTGAAATTACAAAAAATATATATAAATACACTGCATTTTTCAGACTGTTAGATGCACCGGACCATAAGACGCACCCAGTTTTTAGGGCAGGAAGTTTTCACATCAATTGGGTTAATGCAGTGAATTTGATTAATGCAATATTCAATTCAGCCAGTAGATGTCATTAGCAGTAGAACACTCTCAGCACACATCATTCTCCACACTTATCAGGAGAAGAGGGGGGTCAACAGCTGCAGAGTGTCCTACTCTCCTCTGCCGATCTTGCTGTTACTGTGTCCGTGGTAACTGCAGAGTGATTGCAATTTTCACGAAGGGAGAGAGGGAAAGATGCCAGTTTATTTATGCCTCTCTTCATTGCCTATGCCAGCATGGCTCTGAGCTCTGCTGGCATAGGCAATTATACAGTACAGTTGGGAGAGCGGGACATCGGCCGGTATCTCTCAAGTAGCTCCTCCAGCTCCCCGGCTAATCTCCGTGCTGGGAAGCTGGCAGGAAGCCAAGGGTTGCGCATTCGGACCATAAGATGCCGGCATTTTTTGCCACCAATTTTGGGGGTGAAAAGTGCATCTTATGGTCCGAAAAATATGGTTTAAAATATCCAGAAATATGTATATATAGTATATAGTGCCATATATCTCCATAGACCTGGGTGGGTTAGGCAGGTTAGTGTTGGAAGGGGGAAAGTTCCCTAAGGGCTTGTGTCCACTGCTGCTTTTTCAAGGGACTTTTCCCTTTCTAGAGAAGAGAGGACACCTTCCTGATAAAGTAGACAGTGGCCGCGCTTAATCGTAGCGGCATGACCGCGGTGCTGTTTTGAAGCTGTGGGCTGCTGTGTCTTAAAAGCACGGCACGTGCATTGATTCCCTGCGCTGGACGTAAGGGAATCTGCGGTGGACACATGCCATTAAGATGTAATTTCAATGTTGAATTCAGAACATAGACCACTAGATAAGTAACGTACACAACGTACAAATAACATCAATGAATGTTAATAAAACAAAACAATATGTGCCGAAATTTTCATTTTATTTGTATAATTTTTCACATGACTTTCTTATAAACAATAAATTATTTTAGCTGCCTAACTCTAACGCCTCGGACATGAACACAAATAACACAAGGTATTTATTATTGCAACTGTAAAAAAAAAAAAAAAAAACATTAAGCACTACTAAAGCCCCCACACATGTTTAGATTTTTTGTCGATCTCCCAGAAGATCCTGGTCATGCCTAGAATCGTCCGCGCACCCTTTGTGTGCCGACACTTTCTTTGAACGCTGGTTCCCATCCAAAGTAAGCAGATCGATCTAAACATTAAGGACATTTCCGTCATGTATAAGATTGATCTGGGGGCCAATTTATGGCCTAAGTGAAAGTCAGAGCATTTGTTTTGTGGCCAATTTTGCAGCAGAACGATTGCTGTGAGTGCTCACGGTGGTCGATCTGTGGTGAAATTAACTGCAAATCAAAGCATGTATGGGGGGCTTAAACAGTACAAACTAGAAATGAAATCATGTGACACATGTCAATTATGTTAATGTTATATTTTCATAAATGGAGAGACATGATTTAAGTAATAAGGTAAAATCACTCACAGTGGATAAGGATATGTCATATTGAAATGCTAGTTACAATGCATCAACGTTTGTGACTTTGTTACCAAGACCTGTGTCTTAAATGGCCATTTATGGGTCACACATAGCCCTATCCATCACCTCCCAGTGCCTTGGCATCCTCCATACACAGTACATACAGTAATAAACTCTATATTGCAGGGGGAGTTTAGTCTGCTTCAGACTGTCATTTAAACCAGTCTGAATAGGCTTGCTGACAAGGAATTGGGGGGCAATAGGCTTGCTGAAAAAGGATTGGGGGGCAATAGGCTTGCTGACAAGTGATTGGTGGGCAATAGGCTTGCTGTCAAGGGATTGGGGGGGCAATAGGCTTGCTGACAATAGGCTTGCTGAAAAGGGATTGGGGGGGGGGCAATAGGCTTGCTGACAAGGAATTGGGGGGCAATAGGCTTGCTGAAAAGGGATGGGGGGGGCAATAGGCTTGCTGACAAGGAATTGGGGGGCAATAGGCTTGCTGACAAGGGATTGGGGGGCAATAGGCTTGCTGACAAGGAATTGAGAGGCAGTAGAAAAGCCCAAGGACCACTTCTCCTTCTTTAAGGACATATATATGTAGCATGAGGCATGAATGTGCAATTTAACCAAACAGGCAAAGTAAAACCAATAAATATGGCAATACAAAGTAATGGGGCACAAGTTATACCACTCATGTGTGATATCTGCTTATTATGATTTATGCATTACAGTATTTGTATTTGTATTTTAATTTAAATTTGTTAATATACTGTCTAATGTAAAAAAATGTATGTATCATTGCATATTGTTTTCTAAAAATTACAATGTTCACCCAAAGCAGATAAGCAACCAGAGCATCACTGTAGGCTTATCTTGTTTGTTTATTAGCCAACAGCAAGCAAATGAAGAAAATGAAGTTGACCATTTTTGAAAAAAGTCAACAACAAAACAAATCCTCTATCTGTAAACCTCCACCATTCTTTATCATGCATGCTCTCCTGTCACTCTCAGAGTCCTGCTTCTCCATCAATCCACTACATAATTTAAATTTAAATCAAGATAATAGCTAGACTATTTTTATTTTCTTGCTTTTATTGTTTATCTGCACTCATTGTACATATGCACTTTTATGAAATGTGTAGATATTTAATTTTAAAATAGTATGATAGTTACTGCACTTTTTTGCTTGTACCAATAACAAAGAAAAACCAACAATACTGCTCTTTATTCAGAATCGTCTGCTTAGTCTAAGGAAATAACACAATGACAGTATGGCTGTTTTGAGCCCAACCTGTTAACATACCTTCAGTTAGTTGGCTCTAATTACTAATTTACCATGTGCATAAACCCAATCTGGTGGCAAACCTACAAAGTTCTCCACCATGGGTTCATACATTTGTGAACCTGATGATGTACCCCAAAACTAGGAGTAGTTAACTTAAAGTTCATAAATGCCAGGAAGCAACACATATATTGCTAGCTGGTTTTCATGCATGAGCTACATTACCTGCTTACAAACAAATTCTCATCAATATAGTTTGATATACAGAGAATCCAATTAAATCTACAGCTGGCAATGATGGAATTTAATGGATCTTTATCATATGCAGAGCTAAGGTTTTTGCTCTCTAATGAGTTTTTTTGCACTTCACGACTTTCATCACACAATCCCATTTGCTCTCTTTGTGATCTTCTAGGAGTTTGGATTTCTTTGGTTTGTTATGCTGAAATAGTTCCTGACCATCATCATCTTCTGCCTCTGACACAATCTCCATTTTCTGAATGATCAGCTTGATGAGTTCATGTTGCTTCTGCATAATTGTGGATAGATCCTTCAACCTGTAAAAACATAGATGAACATCTGATTAGTTATGGCTTGTAAATCAATGACTGCTACAATTGGCTTAAGAGATAAAAAAACATATAAACATATAAGACCAAAAAAATCCATACACACTACCTAGTTTGTTTTCATTTAAATATGGAAAAGTCAACTGGAACCTCAGTTATGATAGAGGATCTACGTTTGGCAGATTAAGCTGCAGTACACCACATAATACGAGCAAATAATCATCTTAAAAGTACAGTAAACACAATGTCTACCGGGTCTGGTATGGCTGCATGGTAGAGGATTGTATCAGAAGAAGGAGATAAGTTATGGTGAAATGCTCACTAACACCACAACAAATGCCTATTAAAAAACCCAAAGTTAAAGATGCCCCTTATCCTCAGCTCAAAATCACCCTACAGCTGGGCTAGCATACTTTTTTCCATGTCCCTTACTGCTTATGAAAGGGTATAAGCTTAACATTGTGTGGGAAACATCACAGTACTCCGAGTACTACTACAGTCTGTAATAATAGTATAATAATAAAACACCCTTTACATAATGTTATTTTTTATCAAATATATTATTTTATGTATTTGCTAGTTAGCTATTAGTAAAGTTAGGATCCCCCCCCCCCAAAAAAAAGCTATTAGGAGAGGTGCCCATTGTTTAGAAAGAAGTTTTAAGCAGGTTATACAGATATTTACACATTTGTGACTATTTGGTCACTTCCTCAGGATAAAAATAGTTATGGTGGTCTTTTTTTACTTGGTTTCACTTGAAAAAAGTGTAGAGAACCATTGTATATCTGCATAAATGTTCCCACAACCCTTCTCTACATCTCCATTTTGACGATGATAGCATGTTCAGGGGCTTTGCAATTGAGATACAAAGTTGGTCTGCTAAATTATTGCGATTTTTATCTTTATTTGGAGTATAATTGCATAAATGTTTTTTAGTATATAAAATCCACTTGAATATATAAAATCTACATCCTAACCATAACACACATTTACCTATATTTTCTGACTGCTCCTAAATCTGTTCTAAACTTTTATATTTTTTTCCTCTTTTCTGGAAATCTATTAATTTGGAGGTCCTAATAAATCTACTACTCCAGCTAAATTGTCCCTTGGTTTGCGTGTAGTTTGTTGTTTCTACCATGTGATACTACCCTCCCTCCAACGATAGCCAATATCCAAGGAGATATTCACCTGTATGTAAGTATTGGAACCACACTCATCTGGGCTTTACATTAAGAGTTGACCAGGTCAAGCAGGTAAACCTATGATAGGTCTTAAAATGCTGAATATGCTAACCTGTTTTTTTGTTTCCACAGCTCCAGTTCCATTGTTGTATCATTGCTAGGCGCTTCAACTTTAAAGCCATCACACTCAAGGAAATACTTAAGTACCACCTGAAAGGGAAAAGAAAAATGTAATTTACTTTTATTTGAGTTGTATGGTAATTGTTTTCCATTCTCAGTTGTATTTTCAGACTATTTTGTAGTTTGTTTGTGATAATACAAACTCTACAAAATCCAGCAGATGGGAGATTGAGCTAATAGTATTTTAAAATTTAGGCGTGTTTAAGAGCATTTTGGGTGCATCCTGGTGTGCTCTGTATGTGCTTTGGACATGTTTTCCATTTGTCTTGGATGCTAGTTTTTGGGGAGCATTTTGATTACATGGATTTCTTGAAGATTTTAAATAATCCAACTAATCTTATATATGTTTTAATCTAAACTCTGTAGTTCTTCCCAACTTAAACTTTACACAACCAATGAATAGCACAGGCTATCATCACTCAGCAATAGACCACTATTTTAATTAGCAGTTACTACTTTGTCTGACTTTCTGCATATTCAGGAAGTGTTTGCATGTCATGTAGACTTCCAATATAAGCATAATGTAGTACATTAAATGAACATTTTTTTATGTAAAATATTTACTTTGCTAGTAATAAAAAGCTTATGGCCCAATAAACAAGCCCATGACTGAAATATCAAAAAATCTCATGTCTATAAGATGTATGAAGATATATGCATTTGTGAGATTGTCCTTGACACAACATCAGAAAGTTAAACTCATTACTGGACTACTTACTGAATTAATAGCATGCCCCCAGATTCTTGGACGATTGGGGTACACAATGCAGTTCTCTTCATCCACCCTCTTCAAGAACCAATATGGCAGCTTTTTCTCGAGGTTGGTGTGCAGACTTACCTATGAACGTAAAAAAATCAAAGAATAAAGATAAACGTGTTCACATATTTATTGAAAGAGGCAATATAGTCTTATTGTCTTTATAATTTTAGACATACAGCAGATATGAAAGTAATCTACATCATGGTAAAGCTATTGTTAATAGTACTGTGTGTGATTTGAGAAATATATGATGCTTACTTAAAACCAGTTGTATGACACATAGACATATAGAAATACTAAATAAACATTAAAAACAAAGGAATGTATGTACCTGCATTGCAATCCTTTTAAGTGCTGCGTTCCTTTGTACTTCTGCAATATCCCCAACAGCCAGACCAATCTGTAGTTTACATGAAAAGTGTAATCCACAAACAGAAATGTTTTATTATTTTACAACGAAGGTAGTTCAGTAAGTGACATATGATTTAACTTACATTTATGTTTTAGCTTACATTTAACCTACAAGATAACCCTATAATAACCCTTAAGCGTTACGTCACCACGCTGTGAAGAGTCGGCTACAGAACTGACAGGAATCCTGTGTGCTCCACTAACACACGTGTTTCCTGTCAGATTGTAGCCAATTAACTTGGAGGGGGAGGAGACTCCCCCTCCGAGTTAACTGCCTGCAGCAGGATTGGGCACAAAAAGAACCAGCAGGACGGATCCACGTGCGATCCGACCTGCCGGCTTTTTTGGTCGGATCCTCAAGGTGGGCTCCCCTGTAGTTACGGGCTATGGCCAGAAATCGGCCTGTCTATGGGGGGCTTCACCTGTTCTTTTGTGTGTAAAGGTCCCCATACACACATAGATATCAATGGCCGTGAACGCGGCTCAAAGCGGATATCTTTTGCGGCCACCCTTGTCTTCGTCTGTCCGACAAATGCAGTTACCCTTCAGGTTATAAGTAAACAGATAAACTCCTTTATCGAACAAATAATCTGCTGGTTTAAAAGAATAACAAATCTGATAGACTATCATGAAATTATAAACTGTTTTCATTTCTTAGTGAGAGTGTGGGAAGAAAATTACTATGTAAGGTCCTTTGAAAAAAAGTTGTAGAGCGGTGGGGGGCGCAACTATAGGCTTGGGTCCGGGACAGTTCAACATACCCATACAGGTAGCAGCTTGTGTCCATTGTGGTGTGCAAGGCTTCATGCACATGTTGCAGTCATATTTCCTGTGTTTTAGGACATGGCCTATTGATTTTTTGTGCCCACCACAGCTTGTCCACAGCATAGAGGTGCATCCATTGTTTAGGGAAGGCACTGTGCATCATTGATGGCAGTGCTGTACATTGCCACAATGACAAAGTGGGGCTCCACATAGTAAACTAAATAAAGAAAATTTCACTAATTGAAAGTGAATCCTGTCCCATGTAAATGAATATGTGTTGTGTCCGGCGGCAAAATTCACTGCAGTAACCACAAGCCATTAAATAGGTTTATTTTAAGAGCAGCCGCATTGAAATCCATCAAGCAAGGTATGCAGCACTAGGGGAGCGGGATATCCTTTTATCGAGCTACATATTACAATACCAAACAGAAGCTTATTTTGCACATTATTTTAGGGCACTTACAAGCAAGTTCATCAACAGGATTGGAATTAACAGTGTGAATATAACCAGATGGACAAAGGTTAAAACTGGATTCTCTATTTGGTTATCCAGGAACGGATGAAGAAATCCATCCTGATAATTAATATCTCCAAGCATCATGGTAAATGTTTGCATCAGAGCTAATAAAGGATTGCTGAATGGTGTCTAAAATGAAAAAACAGAAGAGTTAGGCCACAAAATTTTGTACTTAGATATAAAAATATAATAAATAATTTTGAGGAGTGCAGTGGGAGAAATCACACATAGTAAATTAATAAAAATTTGTTTTGAGTTTTATATTGCTAAAAAAAAACTTTTGAGGGAACAAGAAAGTTTACTGAGTTTATGCAATCTATTATTGGCAGATCTGAAAATTATTTCATTTTGTGTGAGACTGCATTCGTGTCACAGGGTTCTGTATAATGTCAACTGCTACTCCTCTAGCTACAAGTGGAGGTGTCTGGAAACATGTTGACTTTCATTACCCAATACTTAAAATAATTTTGAAAATATGGATACCACCAACATACCAATAACCATAATATCAAAAGTTGGTCTAGAAGCATTATTTATAACCCCTTGTAGAGGGAACGTATAATAGGATTGCCAAGCTAAGTATAATATCAGACCACAGCAGATGTATACTACCTACAGATGTATGCATGCATGCATGTATGCATAATCCTACAAACCTGTGGGTAAAGGAGTACAAAGAAGCTCAGTCCAAATGCCAAGATTAGGAAAAAGAAGAGGACAACAATGCGTATTAATGTTCTAAGGATCTCCCAAAACATTACAATATAGATTCCACATGTTTCAAACCTGGAGAGATAAAGAAAAAAAAGTACACTCTATCATATGCATTTAATATAGAAAAGTTTGCAGGCCAGATGAATTATGTCCTGTGTGGCCCAATTTGTCCAACCACCAATCTATTACATATAGGAAAAATAAAGTTGCTATGTCCTCTTGCTGTCCCTTCACAGCAATGTTTGTCAAGAGGACTTTCATCATATGAAGTGGCAAAAATATGTTACTTATATAGTATATGCTACATTGCCATTTCTTGTTATATTATAAGCTAGTATATCTATGCCCGGGGGTGCACATAAGTGGTACACGGGTACTTAAAAGGGGCCAAAAACTAGCTATGCGTACCTGAATTATTGTTAGAAAGCTCATATGCGTACTAACAACTATCTGAATATGAGCTATGTAACAATAATTCAGGTACGCATAGCTAGTTTTTGGCCCCTTTTGAGTACCAGAGTACCACTTATGTGCACCCCTGGCTATGCCAAACACTTCTCTGGGTGTCAAATGTGGCCCACAGTGCAATTATATTTGGGCCTGTAAGATTGTTTTTTTTACATTTTCTTTAAGAAATAAATGGCACGGTTGTGTATTATTTGACATTTGAAATCACATTTGTTATAGTATTACACTTTGCTTGTTCCAGACTTATTGTTAAAGTGGACCTACTACCTCACTGGGCACTTTACAATACAACACTGATGATAATTAAGGCAATCACTGCTCAATTAAAAAAAAAATGTTCCTATGTTCCGTAGAGCAGGAGGGGCAATTTTCGGGCTCTCACCTCCCACTGTGTGAGGTATCAGCCACGACCAAGTTGTAAACACAGCAGGGGCATCTGGATGAAGTCCATAGTCTAATGTGAATCTGAATGCAGCTTCACACCTGCAGAATCTAATGTGATGTAATCAAAGCTCCATCTAGTGGCCGTTTAATAGAATTACAATTCTATAGTAGTAATCATAAAGTGTGGGCGGAACTGCTTCTCTCTCCCTTAATAAATAAAATAAAAATGATTTCTCTGGCAGTGAGGAAGGTAAGAGTGTTTTGTTTTTTTTATTTTTTATTATAGAACTGCTTTAAGTAAAACTTCAATTCGTTTCCATATGAAAACATTACATTTGATGAGCAGGAAAAATTAAGTTTTTTTCGTCATAAAATATCAAGATTGCCTTGCAATTTTGTCCAAGTTTCTAGTTTTGGTCCACTGTGTATTTGAGTTTGACACCCCTAAAATACTATGTGCTACTTGCACCAATTCTTCATATCTCTATGTGTCTGTACATAGTGATACTGAAATGTATATATAAGGTTACACAATAGATGCTGTTCAACATATTTTACCTCTGTAGATAAATTAAAAAGTTGACCCAAGATGCAAAAACTGCCATCGCTCCTGCTTGCCATTGCCAGAATGTTATAAACAGAGGACTTGTACATGTTGACGACACAAACATTATGCTTGAAACATGGATTGTCCAGTCTACCAAGTTACTCCCGTCCATTAGGTAGCCGAGCTTCTATACAATAAGAACAAACATATTTTATTTGCTATATAATTATTATTTTTATTCTGCAGAAAAAAAACACATCTAAAAAAACTATACATTGATTTACCTACCACAGAGTTAACCAACCCTTTACTTTGAGGTTAATTGAAACTGGTATTTATCATCTTTTTATCTGGTAAATATACCATTATGTTTTTGTTTATTTAAGGGCAAAAACATATCTGTTATGTAAGGGCAAAAATACCTGTAGTGCTCTGATGTTATATTACTGTTACCTTGGCTTCCACTTATGTTCTAACGAACATTGTCTAGTTCTGTATTCCTGTACAAGTGTAACAACTCTCTCTCTCTCTCTTCCTATCTCTCTCTCTCTCTCTGTCTTGCTCTACCAGTACAATGCATCAACCACATATAAATACAGCTAAGCTCCAAAGTATTTCAGAATTATTCTCACATACTTACATTGGGATGTCACTACCGCCAGCTGTGTTGGCTGTATCAGCATACATTGATAAAAACCAACATGGCCACTGATATGTGTGTATGGTTCTATCTGGTGTGTGGCACTTTTCGTCTAGCCATTCACTTCTTCTTAGTCCCATGTGCCCTGTTAGTGCCCAAGCTCCTCCCCCTTAAACTATCTACATAATTAAAAAGCTAAGCTTTTTAATGCAATTGGTGATATAAGTGTTGCTTTTTCATATTGAGAGTAACATTGTTACTTGGCCCTATAATATATGATGGTTGCTCAGTGGCTAACACTGTACTCATCCAGGTTTGAATGTCCTCCTTCATGTGTGGGTTTCCTCCTACACTCTAAAGACATACCTGGTAAATTAATAAAAAATTATAAAAATTAAAAAAATAAAATAAAAAAATAAACATTGTCTCTACACTTTGTTATTTACAAATTACTATAGTAATTAGATTGTGAGTTAGTCATGAATTCATAATAATCATATAATCATCTTCATGCTTTACTGAGTTATTGGTAGACAGCACCATTATTTAGTGCAATGAGAATAAGCCTCTTTACCAGCACACTGTGGTATAGCAGGTAGCCATACACGGGACGACTTTTGCATGAACAATTTTCAATCAAATATCGACTGTCAGTCTAACATCAATTAATTGTATCACCACACAGTATGATTGGTGTGCATGCTCCATAGTTCTATCAGATACAAATTAATGGAAATACCTAGAAAATCCATCAGATACTTGTACGATGATCACTTTTGATCGATCGTACCAGGTGTGAGGGAATCGACTCCTGTTTGACACAAAAAGATCAATTTTTTTTGTCAATCAAATGGAAATATCGGACCATGTATCGGTACCTTTAGACAAATAGGTTTCTTTTGTAATGGATAGATTGGGAAAGAATTTGCTTCTTTAACATGTTTAACACCAGAAACATAATTTTATTGTCCTGTCTCCTTGGACAAAAACCTCCTATATGACTTTTGTAAGCTTTAACATACATGAGTTTATGATTTCCTATCAAAATTAGCTTTTAACACAAATACTTACATGCTGTCCCATCTGCACGATCTCCTTTAATATCCCAAAAATACTCATAAACATTACAATACCCATGCAGGTGCGTGTGAAATATGTATCCTGCAAAAAAGTAAATAAACACATGAGAAAAAGTTATTTTTGTAATGTGAATAAAGTGAACCCAAGTTTTCTATGACTGTAGTCACTTTTCCAGTTACCTGCGTTGTAAAATATTGTTCATGCTCCCTGGCAGGTACCCCATGTACAGTTCTTGAGGACTTGCACCAGTTCTTGAGGACTTTTACCAAGCAAGTCTTTGTAAAAGTAACTAACTAGTCACTGTCCCCCACTATATGCTGTGGCTTCTTCTACCATCTAATATAATGGTATATTATAGGAGAAACCACATATGCAGCTGAGAGAAGTTCTGCACACATGTAGTGGTCAGTGACTTTTAAAAGTAAACAGTCTTTGATACATTAGCAACTCAACATCTTAAATATCTACAGATTTCTATATACATTTAGAAAAATACAAAAGCCATACAGAGGGGGCAGCTGGAAGGGTTGTATGAACTCACCTTTAATGTTTAATGCATATTATGATAATCTTATGATGTTATTTTGTTCAAAGAATCTGTTTGTTGTACTTTTCCTGAAAAAGGCCCAGTTTGGGTGAAACATGTTCAAAGGATGAAAAATTTACTATTGTGAATATATGCAAATAGATATGGTGATATGGTGATCTATTTGTATATGCTGTTCATGCAGAGTCCTTTATTGTATATTTAGCTTTTTAATTGTATTTTAATATTGTATTAAGCTGTTGGTCAAATACAATAAAGACTGATTTTAACTTCTTATACCAGAGTTCAGTACCTGAAAAGTCAGTCCGCTATTGCGAATATACGATCGCACATTCGCAAAATATTGTGAATTCTTGAATGTTGGATATTCGTTGAATATATTCAAATTTTGAATATTTTCACTCAATACTAGTCATTAATACCTTCATTGGGCAAATCGGCAATTGTACATGCACTTATTGTGAACACATTGCATGGTATTTCCGGTTACTGATGTCAAATAACTTCAATATGCGCAATTACAAATATATAGCACTATATTCAAGATCTTTGTATGTGCCCAAAAAAATTTGCACTGATATATATTCCAGCCACACATACACAATAAAGTAACCACAGAACACTGAATAGTGCAGATAAATCACCTTTACTACACAGAATGTCAGTAAAAACGTATGTCGTATATAGACATGAAGAATGATGATGATGGAGGACCCCTCCGGAGAAGGATATAAGATCACCCTATTTATTAGATACAGAGATAATATTCTCATTCTCTGGAAGGGTACTCCATTATCTATCCTTGACTTTTCTTATATTACCTTTTTGGCATTTATTTATGTTGCAGGTTCAAACCAACTGGTATTGTATGGTGCCTCTTTGTAATAATACATTATATTGCTAACCTAAATATATTACTAATATTATTATTCACCAATTCTTCCTGGGGGGAGAGATATTTAAATTCATTGATTTACATAAATCCTTCCAGATCTTTCTATACAACCTGTTTTACTTAAGTTTCAAATGAGGATTCTCTGCTCGAGTTGAGGCTTTATGTTTCCTTTCATCCCTTCTCACCATAACTTTCATGGTTACTTCTCTTCAAATGAGGATTGAGAAATTCTCACTATCTCTAACATTTTTCTTTATAAGTTTTAATAAATATTTTATTATTTGTTGTCATGCTTTTAGCTCTTCTAGATTGCCTTGTTCTCAGTCATGAGTCCTCTACTGACACCTGCTGGACACTTTATACCCTTTCTATTAACATAACAGCAATGTAGATTATGGGGATTTATTCAACTTCTATGTACTATATTCTGTGTTGATGGATACTTTCTTCATTTATTTATTTACTTAATGATACAATTTCATTTTTAGTTGTTCATATGTTAATATAATTTTTCATGTATTATTTTTAGTATTTTTAGTGTAAAGTGACAGCAGTAGACTTTTGCATAATTTGTGTTATTGTTTTCATGCAGACTATGCCCTTTTATTATACTGTCATAGATAACTGGCATAAGGGGGTGTACTATGCACTACTTTAATTAATTGTGTTATTATTTTTTATTATTATTATTATTGGTTCTCTGTGCTTCATATTCTGTTTGCACCATCTGTTTGCAGAAACCTGTTGTGTCTGTTAGTAGCTACTGCCGACTCCTTTCTGTGGCTGTTAGATTAAAAGCTGTTTATTTGTTAGATGTGACAGCTCAGGGGTGAACAATATGCCTAGCACTGTTTTCATACTGCTAAAATGATTAGGGGTAAACCCACAGATACCCATTTTCTTCACTTTGGCGTAGGGGAAGGCTTTCAACCAATGAAAGTGGAGGTACTTTTCTCTATTATCTGCTAGCTCAGTCCCTTTGATGATTACCATTCCTGGACAAATTTTGACATAGTGACCCAAAGTCTGTGCAATGTTCAGTACAGTAGTGTGATCTCTACCATTGCCAGTTTGTTTGATGAGATAGCATTGAATCTATAATAACTTGTGTTTATCACGAATATTCTAATTGTTATTTTTTTGTGTGTGAACCTAGATTTATGGTTGTTATTATGATTGTAACTTTAACTATATGTCTCAACTGTGATAACTGATCGTTAATAGTATTTTTACTGTAATGACACATCTACTGGTACCTGTCAGAGAGTTAGTTGGGGGGACCTATAAAAAAGTTGGGGGGACCTATAAAACCTATAGTTCATCAATTAAATGAAATACTTTCTGTGTAGGTATTTCAACATTATACAATTCAATAATTTTAAAGTTGATGTCAAGTGTCAGGTTTGCTTCCCTTTTATGAGGTTTGTCATCTCATTTACATTTTTAAATGAAAGTCCATTGCAGACACTGTCCAAGGATCTATGTAGTGATAGGCCCTAGCTAAACCATCTATTTTAGTAATATTGTTGGGTGAAAGTTTCACAATACCTTGAGATGTAATGGTTCAGGAGGCTCAGGAGGTGTATTTGAAGTTGAATTGTTGAAAGAGTTCTCAGGTACCACAGAGCTCATTATCAGAAGAGTAAGAGGAATAAGTCCCAGTGAGTAGATTGCTAGGTTAAGTAGATGTGCTTTAAATCCATAGGCCCTCCTAAAACAGAGAAAGTTAAAAAAAAGAATCCACTGAACAATTTCTTTACACAGACACTTTGTGAAACAAGATTTTACTTTTCCAAAACTATCCTGATTCAAGAAGTGACTCCACATGTTCATCAGAACTAATAGTCCTTGGAAAAAAAATACTTGGAAAAAAAGGTGGTATTCTTGGATGAAAAAATGGATGACCAAGAAAGCAGATATAGGAGGAACAATCTCAGGATTATAGGCATCCCGGAATCAGTATCTGCACAATCTTTAACTGAACTATGTAGCACAATTATCCCCCAACGCTTGGGAATATTGGCTCCCTTAAAGGTTGAAAGAGCCCATCGTTTAGGTCCTATAAACCCAGAAAGGAAGGGCCCCAGACCTGTCATCGTACGCTACTTAGACTATGCAGATTATTCAGCTGAGGTTTCTAAAAAACGCAAATTATTCAGCAAAACTTGCTCTACTTTATACCAGAAGCAAAGCCACTTTACCTTGGCATACCCAGCTGTACTCCACATCAGTGACGACACAGGACATACACATTCCTTCCGAGACCCTCGAGAAGCAGAAACATATCTCTACCAGGTGATAGAACGGGAGGGCTCGCTGAACGCGGCCCCTTTGGAGACCACACCACCACAGCAGATGCCTTCGCCGTCCACCCCCTCCCCAACATTTCAAAATCCGCGACAGAATACGACTCGTCGACACCAGACAGAAGGGAGGAGAGGAAAACCACAGAGAAAATACAGAAATTGGAGGCATGCATATCCACGAAAGTTGTCTGTTGGTCACCAATGTCTTCAAGTACTTCCTGAATACTTGATGAGTGAAACTCATCCAACGATACCATTAGGTATCCTCAAGACTCCATATGACTGACAGACTAAGTATAACAAAGTTATCTATTTTGATTTCATTGTGCCAATTTTTTCAATTATTTTTCATTGTTAATTTTTACGCCTTGCCTAAGTCTGGACTATGGCAGAGTCCGCCAGGACCAAGGTCTTTATGCAGGGCGGGAGGTATGGGAATCCAAAGTGCGTTTCCCCCATACGGAAAAAAAGGGAGTCACCAAAAAAGATTTTTTGCCATGACTGTGATAAAGAGTTTTATGTTACAATCTCTTGTACAAGTTCTAATGTCACATTCATATATTATTTTCTTTGTCAAATGTATTATTTTACAACAGTCACATATAAGCGGTAACACAGATATCTTTTGCAGAATATTACCCTTAAACGTATATGCTTTACAGATTTCTTCTATAGGGGGAACTGAGGGTGAGTTTATGGGATCAATGTGTAAGGTGGCCCATGAAAGGGTGTGGTCAATGAGAAAGAATGCCCTTCTGCCTTTTTATAGATGGAATACTAAACACTCAAATAAATTGCAACATTGTATAGATGGTTAATATAATTTCATGGAATGTTAAAGGATTACGTGCCCCAACAAAACGTAACATGGTTTTGAAACATCGTAAAAAAAATGCGTGCAGATATAGTGATGTTACAAGAAACACACCTAGCAGAGGAAGACTCTTTTCGTATGAAAAAACAATTGGGTGGGAGAAATATTTACATCGCCAGCAAACGGGCGCAAGGGAGGAGTGATGATCCTTTTCCAGAAACACTTAAAATACGAGGTACATTCCCAAGATAAGGACACTGTAGGGAGATATCTTCGCTTACATCTTACTTTAGGGGGGACGGAAATGAGTATATACGCCATATATGCTCCTAACTCACCTACTCAGGAATACTTCTCTCAGCTTGTGTCTGCTATAGATAAAAATCCGACTCCCAACAAGATAATAGGGGGAGATTTTAACACCACTATGTTTGATCTGTTTGACCGTGCCAGGGGTAAAATAGATAGCAGTACATATAATAATAGACCATCCTCCATAGATAAACCTTCCTTACTTGAAAATTTTACTTCGACCCTGAATCTCCATGATATATGGAGAAACTTTCACCCAATTGATAGACAATATACCTTTTCTTCACAGGCACATGTCTCCCTCTCAAGGATTGATTACTTGTTGACCACAACTGCATTATTACCCATGATCACTGACCCAAACATTCACGAGCTGGTAATTTCTGATTTCTACACCAATCAGTATAGTCTTACGAAGTACCTTCCCGAGGGGATCGGATAAAATATGGAGGTTTCCTGCTCAGCTATGTAGAATACCGGAATTTCAGGCAACCATGAGACAAGCCCTAAGGGAGTACTCCCAACATAATATTCAACATCTCACAACACCAGCTTTGTTTTGGGAGGCAGCAAAGGCTCACTTAAGGGGAGTAACAATGTGCTATCTCTCTACAAAACGTAAAACTACGATGGCCAAATATCAAGAAGCATTACATAAATTGTCTCTGGCACAACTAGAATTAGCAATACACCCGAAGGTAGTCACCCGTAATGCAGCTAATGAGGCAAAAATACAGTTTGACCATTGGCTGGAGCAACAAGAACTGATCTGCCAATCGTTTTGGGAGCTTCAATTCCACAAATATGGAAACAAATCAGGCAAGCTCTTAGCAAACCTGGTAAGAGATGCCCGACCAGCCAACCATATATCATCGCTTCGCGACAAATCAGACAACATAATTTCTGACCCAAAACAGATCAACGAAGCGCTAGCCAATTTAATAAGAAACTCTATGACCAGGAGATGGTAGACCCGATAGCTCAAGAAGCACTGCTTCATACAATTAATATGCCCAACTTTTCCAAATGGAACAAATGGAACTATTAAATGCTCCAATTACAGTGACAGAAATAGCAAAGACTATTTCCTCTTTACATAATAATAAAGCCCCAGGCCCTGACGGCTTTACCTCCGAATTTTATAAACTTCTCAAAGACGATTTAATAGATCCTCTCTACAATCTATACCGGCACCTATGGTTAGAAGGTACATATTTTCTCACTGCTAATGAAGCTTATATAAAGCTCCTTCCAAAGCCAGGGAAAGACCCTACACTTCCGGGTTCATACCGTCCTATATCCCTGATCAACCTAGATGCAAAGATCTTATCGAAGATCTTGGCAGATAGGCTGGCAGGGATCCTTCCAAATATATTACACACAGCTCAGGCAGGATTCGTAAAGGGCAAGAGTGATCAACACTCGGAAGACGCTAATGGCACTAGAATATGCTAAATCACATCAGCAAGAAGACGTGGCTTTGTTGGCAATTGATGCTGAAAAAGTCTTTGACAACATTAATACACAGTGGCTCTTCCGGGTGTTGAAACAAAGGGGAATCTCAGGCCCTTTCGTACAACTTCTCCAGGCCATGTACGCAAAACTGTCAGCTAGGAGTCTCACCCTACGGTGACAGGCATTCCTATACATAAATCATCCTTACGTTCTGCGTTTCGTGCGCCTGAACAGGATATGCTTAGGTGCTACTCGAGCTCAAACTCAGTTAATGACAATAATCCTAGGGGACTAACAAACGCAACGACCACTATATTTTTGTTCCTGCCTTTCCAAAACGCTGTGGCATATGCCGACTTTCCACCAGACTTGTCCACCTCAACCCCCTTACGGTGCCTCGCTGTATCGACATCCGTGAGACAGTCCTCTTCCAGCCAACCTATGATACGATGTTGTGCTGGGATAGAGGGCGAGCTCCCAATTGTGATCTTATTTCTAAACTCCGAGAAGCCCCCTACATCAATCCCCCATAAAAGATCTCCCATGTCTATTTATTTAATGGTTCCTTATGGATGGACTACCATCTTCGGCTTACGCTGTGACCACTCTAGCCACCCGCAGTACATGTTCATGGGTACACCATGCCAAGGGGTTTACTCACAACATCTCTTTATTGTTTTTATTCATATGGAGATGAAGCAGGCCCAGCCGCATATCGCGTACATAATAAGTCATCTTTTACAAACGATGGAAGCCCATATATACCAGAGTTCTTCAACTGCAGAACGTGGCGGAGAGAGGTCTGTCTGGTCCTAAACTTTTATCTTTATTAACTTTACCTACCTCTCCCAACATTAACTTAAGTTCACCGCTCAAACAGAATATATACCCTTCCTTTTAACCTGAGGAAGGCTGTGAAGGAGGGCCCTAGGCTTCCAGGCCCCCTTCTACTGCATCAACGACAGTGAAATACATCCGTCTACTTCACCCCTTTCTTTCCTTTGAAAGCAAAAGGAAGCTTTCGTAGAGGGAATCATCCTCTACTCGCGCCTTTATATATGTGAACTATGATTTTAAATATTTTGTTAGTAACAGTATTTTTTGATCAGCTGGCTTTTCAACGCCCTGCTAGTTTTGACAGTATATTGAAATACGGTTTTTTAAAACAGCCAAGAGCTTAAAAAAACCCTTACGCTAAAAAGGTAACTGCAAATTCCTATTTTTTTTATACACTTTGT
>CM070036.1:30010881-30035494 GCA_036250615.1 Ptychadena robeensis | reverse complement strand
GAGGATGATGTGGTCAAAATACTCATTTGCCTAATAATTCTGCACTCCCTGTACACTTTAATGTGTAATGCTAGCCATACACAGCCCAATAAATAGCCCGATCAACCAAGCCCGATCAAAATTTGTCTGCGTTTTCTTGGATGATCTAACAAAAAACCCACACATAGGAAAAATGATTTTTGAATGATGTAGCAGTTTTGATCGTACATCATAGTCGGAGTTTATCGTCATTTTTGTCGTCCAAGCCGGAAGTTTAAATACGATAATTAGTAATATCGGGGATGATCGGAGTTCATTTAGTCGGGTGCTACAAGAAGAATAGAACGATGTAAGCAGACCGATTAAAATTTTCCAACATATCCGATCATGTGAGGGCCTATTTTCCGCTAATATTTGATCGGGAAAGCTCTAACTTAACTGTACATAATTCAACTGGAGAAGCCACTGAACCCATCGTCCTCAACTAAAACTCCACAACAGTTTGAAGCATGGCAAAATCATAGTGGTTGCATTCTTGATATTTATTCATTTCAATGGGTGTGTACCCGCGACAATGATTTTTAGCATGAGATGCACGGCCATCTTAGAATCATGGTGCGACAGGTCTCGTGCACATCACTGGTATACGGCCATTGCAAGTGAACAGTGTGCATATCAAAGACACAGCCTCTACAATTTTGCCGTGTTTCACCAAAACATAGTGGAGGTTTGGTCTTAAGCTGGCCATACACCTGCAGGATTCTCTGTCAGATTTCCTTCAGATCAGATCAGATCTACCAACAACCATGTAATATGAGGACCTTTCTACACCTTCCAATCACTATGTATTGTATCAGGGAGGTCACTATACTACATGGTTGTTGGTAGATCTGATCTGATCTGAAGGAAATCTGACAGAGAATCCTGCAGGTGTATGGCCAGCTTTAGGGATTCATAGTGTCATCTTCAATACAAATACAATCAATTATTAAATTGTTGCAATAAATCGAATACAAACATGTTGAAAGGGCATATTCCCTTTCACACAAAGTCACATTTTTAGGAAGCAGAATTTTATTGCTCATCCTTGCTGGCTGGATCTACTGATTTTTATGCCAGGTCAACAAGTATGCTGAGAATGCCTCAGAGAATGCTGATGTACTTTAGAGTTCCTTTTAATTAGAAATTACAGAACTGTAAGGTCACATATCACATATTGTAAAACCTTGCATGCACTAAGGCAGTGGTTCCAAACTGGGGGGCGCTGAGGTATTCCAGGAGGGGGAGCCCAACTAGGAGTCTAAGGGAGGGATAAACAGGAAACCAACCATGGAGGAACTAGCTGCAGACAGTAAGTATAGTGCTAGTAATGTGTGTTTCTGTGTTTCTCTGTGTGCGTCTGTGTGAGTTTGTCTCTATGTGAATGATGAATGTTTTTGTAGGATTGGTGTGTGTATATATGATGCATGTCTCTGCATGATAGTTACAGTACCATATCTTCAAGTGTGCCTTATTTTAGGGGGATGCCTTATTTTCAGGGACAAAGGGTATATATAAGGAAGATTTTTTGGAGGATAGTACATAGTGTTTTAAGCCGCTCATCACTACAGCACATACATCTTACCAAGCAGCAAAATGCAAAGCTGATCTTTTATTTTTGCTTTTAGAATAAAGGGACACATTAAGACCCATCAAGTTGTTTACAGAATTGGGAACTCCATGGCGACAGGCATAATGCAGGGGTGTACAGCCCTCTGTATCTTCATCACTGACAAGCAGCTTGATGTCTTCCCTCTAGTGGGTGGACACAATATATATAAATCATTAAGAATATCAACTTTTCCATATAGACACCAGTTGTTTTAACATTTAGACTGTCACATACAGTACCTGCAGAATTTCAGCATTTATGTTTTTTAAACCTCCAGGCTGCAAAACTGTCAGGTGAAGAAAATTCCGTCCATAGTTATCCGCTAGCTTTGCATTTGCTCCTAAAACGTAAGTAAAGTAAACCACATACCATTAATGATACCCTATAATTCAGGGATTGCATAGTCATTAGGGCATACGTTTCTTTCTTTGCACTAGTCCAAAATCAATCAAATTCTTAATCAGTGGTGGGCAACTGAGCTGATATGAAAGGCCACAAGTGCGGCCCTCGGCATCGCTAAAGGGCCGCACATAATATTTTCAATGTACACTGACTTGCATAAGCATTTATACTTTAAAACAAAATGTGTGTTAAATTATAATTCAAGCATTAGTTAACACTGTAGTATGGTAATGCACATAAAGACAATTAGCGACTGGGCGAAGACGAGTCAGCTGGTGATCGGTGGACACGGGAGTTGCTATGCCCAATGCATTAACATTTAGGTTCTGGGGGCCGCTGAAAAATGCCCAAAGGGTTGCATGCGGTCCCTGAGCTGCAGGTTGGGTACCTGGGTTCTAAACATACACAGTCAGCTAACTGCAGATTATTTTATTTGCCAGTAGGGGGCTTCTGTTTTCCAGTTTCTTGCTCTATTGTTAAAGCTTTCTGTTCACAGAGCACAATAAAACAAGCTGTGATACAGAAAAGGGACTCCTTGCTTCTCTCAGGGCTCTCTTCACACTATTTCACACACTTGAGGCACAGTTGCATTAATGCTAACATGTCCATTGCAGGAAAATAACACCATGCGGTCTCACACACTAGCATTATGGAGATGCTTGTGCTGCGGCAGAAAATTCATGTTGCAGTGAATAAACATGCCGTGTTAGTGCATCGATGCAAGCAGCCAAGTCTAAATAGTTTCCAATGGAAATCTGTGTACTCTGGGTGAACGCTACCACATGTATTGAAAATATGTAAGTGCTTAATTAACTGGTATGGTTAATTAACTGGTATGGACCACCTTGGTTTATAAGGGGAAACTGACATTTTGAATTTTTTTAAATCCTCACTGGATTGCTTGCTCTGTTATATTGTCCATTGTCCAGTTATTTAATCATATCACAAAAACCTGGTCTTGCTTGTTTTTCAGTGGCAGTGATCAGAACTGCCATTTATGCCTATTGCAGATAGATGTGCAAGTTTCATCTATCTCTACCCAGAGGGTAATTTTTGCCATCTTTACCTAGGGTGGAAATGGGGTGCTGTACTTACTACTTCTGATATTTATCAACTTCCATATTTTGTGAGCTATAAGACGCACCACAATATAAGACGCACCACTGTTTACAGCTGTATACAAAGGTGTGTGTTTTTTCTCTTGTAACTGAAGCTGGTGGCTGGTAGCACATATCTAGGCACAGAGGCAGAGAAAAGAACCATCCATGGGCATACCTGCCAACCTTACAAATAAGGGGCAATGTAAGAAAGTGATGCATGGGATGCCACTTCCGGTAATTTGTTGCGGTTCTTCTGTGACATCACATCGGGTATCCGGAGATTTAAGTCGTCTCCCTCCTAGCTGCCTAACTTAGGAGGGACGGGGTGTTACTCTCCCTTCTATTGTCCCACAGCGCCCATCATCTGCACAAGCAGGGTGGGAGAGTAACGCCCCCTTTCTCCTAAGTAACCCAGATTTTAAAATCCTGGGAAAAATCTGGGATTTATTGAAATCAGGGTTTGGATGGAAAAAAACACATAAAAAAACTTGACCATGGGCAAATTCTTCACCTCCTGGAACTCAAACCAGTAACTGGTAGGCAAAGGAGAGCACCACCCCCCTCCACCTCTGCTGGTGGGCAGATTGTGTAGGCATGACCATCTGTGACTGAATAATCTTTCACGTCATGCGTGGATGCGAATTCAATCTATAATATATAGCTCTTCCATTATAGATCTAAAGATTCAGTACTGAACCAAAGTGAATGTATTATTCTGTGTAACAGTAGAGGGAATGTTGATTTAACTGCACTGCTTAAATAAGTTGCTAAACGTATGCCTTCTAGATGTGAAACGTGTATATCTTATCACTAAAAACATAATAGAATGCTGTAATGATTGTATAAATACCCTTCAACCCACCTTCAAACATTGTGTAGACGCTATGTACTTATTCTTAAAACATTGATTGGCTAGTTGGGTGGCTGGTATTTAACTTTAGGTATTAGATAGATGGAAGTAATCGTCACCTTTTTATTTAAGGCCAGTGAGTTAAGATAAAGAGCTTCCTCATGTAAAAAACACAATTGAAATATACCGCATTCAATATAAACAGTGGCTGCTTAAATCAACAAGCGCTATTTACATTCACTATACGACAAGAAAAGAACCGTTTTGTGATCATTCATAATAGAATGGTACTGCAAGTGTCATATATCAACCAGTAAAGACATCTATACTTCCACACCATCATTCACAGCAATAAATGGGGAGAGATAATCCAACACAACTGAATCATATTGACAACAAGTCATTTCTCAAAAAGGTAAATGGGTAAGTGAGTAGTGAAAGGAGCCATATGCTGTTGACAGGAGCCTGCTGTGACTTTAAATGGATATAGAGTATAAGTACTTTACGAAAAAATACATCACCAGCTTAAAGCAACAGCAAAATCCTGGCAAGGCCTTTAATATTTTTAATTCATATAAATTTTTAGTAAATACTGACGTTTATTTGGATGTGACTTGACCGACTGTTACATCTAAAAATGATTTACATGCTTGCTGATAATATAAAAGGTTACCAAGAGAACTTGTAGTGTAGTGGTTATATGCAATAAAGGTTAACCCCTATTTTTGGTACTGTAACTGGTTTTGGGGTCTTGAATCCTGAGTTCTTGTTCCAGCTGCTGGTTTTTGGGCCAGAGTGGATTCCCTGTGTGAGACAAGTCGAGTCAACAGCCTGTGGGACTACAACAATCAGACAGCATCATAAGTGTGTTGATGACCCTACCTAGCCTGGAATAAAGTACAAGTTATCCCCTGATACACAGCCATAGGTAATATTGCCATTAATGAAGATCTGCGCATGTGAACAATGCTATATCAGTAGAGGCATATGCTTAGCTAAAGCAATAAGATTTTAGTGTAGGGAGACTGGGCAGTGCAAAGGGTCACTCATCAGATGCATTGGGCTGTAGAGCGAGAAACTAGAGGTCCAGGTCTGCCTGGAGTGGCCAATGAGGGTCTGCGCATCCTGGGTTGCATCTGATGAAATACCGCAGGAGTGCAGAAGTTACCTATATGTCACCTCTGCACTCCTGTCCTGCATAGCCTTCCTTAACTCAGGTTACTACAAACCACATAAGAGAACAAACAAAATGGAGGCTCTACATATCTCCCATGCATTTCTCCCAGTGTAGGTACAGGAAAAAGCCACCCAAAGTAAAGACCACAAGTTCAGTATGTCTAAAGGTAGCCATACACTCGATTTCCCACTTGATTCCTGGCCGATCGATCACCGGGCGCGTGCACGCCGATCGATCGACGAGGAATCGAGTGCAGCCCACCTTGACCGACCGACCCCGCCCGATCGACTTGGCCCCCAAATCGGATCGGCCAGAGAACCAACCTGTTGGTGTTTTCTGATCGATTGAGCAAACATCAAGGGGCGTTGACATTTGTGAATCGATCGGGAACAGAATCGTCCAGGAATCGGTGGCCTAGGGTGGTAGGCACAGACTTGATTGGGCGATCGATCGACGCCTGTGGCTTCACCGCAATCGATCGGATGGGCGATCGATCGCTCACGAGTCGACACATATATGGCTAGCTTAAGACAAAAGACCACAGGGTTCACCAGCATCTAAAGAAATTAAATTAGTCACATCAACAGCTTCCTTGCTTCAACTTATATAACTCAGAAATGTATAGGCATATATGGAAATCAAATCAGATGTATTACTCAAGCATGAATACAGAACAAACATATTGTTAGCCTAAAGTTTGCAGGTATGATAGTTGCCTTACATCTGGCCTCATGTTTAAACTTTCCATGTTCTTTAAGCAACACCTATACATACTTCTCCCCAATAACACTGGCATCCCTACTATCTGAAGATTTTTTTAAAGCACTTGTTCAATACAATATATTTAAACCCTTGTCATGAATGGTTAGACATATTGTAAATCTAAAGCTCTGTTGCATGTATTAAAAAGGTCTAATAAATATTAACATGACAACGTTTAATTAAAACAAAATACATGAGCCAAAATGCAATCATTATAAAGATTATAAAGAACAATCTAATATAAATTGAATGATTAAACATTACATTCCGATTTATAGGCCAACAGGAAATTAAAGATTTTTTACATGGTGACCTTTAGGAAAAGTTGCTGAATCATGGGGGGGGGGGGGGGGGGGGGGGGGGGGGGGGGGGGGGGGGGGGGGGGGGGGGGGGGGGGGGGGTGATTTATTAAATAATATCAAAACCTTTTATTTTTATATATAAACTAAATCAAATTAAATAATATTTGGAACCCGAGAATTAAGACGTATAGTTTGACACAACAACATTATTGGATTGAGTGTACCTTTTTCAAGAAGTAAATTCACAACTTTCCAAGAAGAGCATGAAGTGGCCAGCAGCAGAGGTGTACGGAACTCCTTATCAACACTGTCAATATTTGCTCCCTGTAAATAAGGGAAGGAGGTAACTGAGTACACAACGGAGCAATGCTAAAATAAAACAGGCAATAATCTGTCTCCAGTCTGTGGAAAGAATATGACCCATGATTACTAATGGGCTAACGGCTACACATTAAACCACAAAATTACCTTATGCTTTGCTTAATATAAACAGCACAACTATTTCTGGGCTTTGATGGTTTTAAATAAATTACTGCTTTTTTTTTTACCATATCCCATAAGGATATAAAGATAAAGACACATCAAGCAATTTGGATAAATAAGTAACCAAACTTTATAGTATAACTTAGGCAAAACTCTTTTATTTATTTATTTAATGCTCAAACATATTCTAGGTAGTAGCTGGCAGGTGAATGACAAGTGAATGTTTTGCATCTGTATGTTAGGGGTCTAGTTAATAAGCAGGACTGACCGCTGAATAAACAATCTGCACCAGCTGTTTACTATGGTGTAGGATACAGTGGGGTGTCAATTGCTCATCCTCCCCCCTTACAACGCTCCTGTTCCCTCCTAGAGCGCTCTTTTGTTCTCTAGGTGCTGTGAATGATCACAAAAGATCATTCCCAGCAAAGAAAATGTAAACTATGTATGCTATGTATGTTGTTGTAGATGTAATGGTGAGAGGTTAGAAGCACCATTTTCTAAACCTAGGGAGGGACAAACTCTATAAATGCAGCATGACTGCATCAAAAGAATCAGGTCTTCTATTCTACAAGGCAGGGTTGTGCTGTCTGTACAGTTGTGTAAATTTCTGGGGTTGCTGGACTGATATATGTTATCTGTTAGTTCTGAATGTGGCGTCGCTATCAACTATTCATGGCAAATTAGGCTTCATAAGACCACTTATTTTCAATTTATTTTTCACAATTATTTTCAGCTCTGATAGACTTCTGAATTGGTTAAATCTGTAAATGACGCTCACTGCAGACCCAACAAGTACATTTAAATTAGTTTTTATGGATAGAATGGAAAATGTGTCATATCCTCTTGAAACAATTAGAGATGGCCGAATTTTTTTTCCAAAATTCGACCATTTCGACGGTTTCGACTTAATTGCAAAGCCTGTGAGCATGGTATCATCACCAACCGTACTGGAGATGTAGAGAAGGGTTGGGGGTATACTACAAAAAAGAAAGTATGTCTCTAGCACAAATAGTTTTTTCACAAATTAAGTTTAAATCAAGTAGAAATTTCGAAAATCGAAATTTCGACTTTAACTTTGAACTTAATTTCTCTACATCTCCAGCAATTTTGATTTTGATGATACCATTTTCAGGGGCTTTGCAATAAGCTCACAAAGTTAGCAAGTCGAAAATTTCGACCATCTCTAGAAACAATATCCAAAATCGAATCCAAGGAACTACTCCACTATGTACTAAGAGGCTAATTTACTAAAACAGTAAAATTTATTGTGAATTTGAATTTACAATAAATCTGATCATAGATAGGTAGAAGGGTAATTAGAGGACATTGTACAAATCATACCTTCAAGTTATTCACTTACCTAAGTAAATATGCATTTTGCAACCTCAAATCAACCCCTACTTTTGTCTACATTACTCCCAGTGTCATTAATGAATAATATATATTAGAAGGGGATAGAAACACACACCATTGGTAAAGCATACTACACACCAATTGCTTTGGATCTACCAAAATCTATATAGTGCAAGGTCCTTCCTGCATATTTAGACATGATTGAATTCTGGAGAATTTGAGTCTTTGTAAATTTCAAATCCTCATTTCTACGGCAACATTTCTACCACCCTGGCAGACTTTTGATTTAAAGTTTTTTTATTAAAAATTTCAGAATACATGTTTACGTATAAAAATGGCACATTATTATGGTAAAAAAAAGGGCACAATCTATTACATAAAAATGAAATTTAATAAAAGGAGTATTGTTTTTGTGTCTTCCCTCTATCCCTTTCTCAGCTATCAGGAGGTTGGTGGACACCCCAAACTTGGGGGTTTTCTCTAGATAACACTGCTTCTAGCAGACCTCTTCTTTTCTCCCATTTATCTTAGAGCCAGAGAGGTAATTATATCCAGCTGGTAATACATTGGTATCCTTTAAAATATAGTTTAGAGGCTCCCCTCAGACTAGTCCTCCTAGTCCTTTAGTGCCATTTGTATACACACGAAGCAGTGGTATCTAGAGGAAGTGTGGGGTGTCCACCCTCCTGATAGCTGACAAGGGGATAGAGGGGAGACATGGGAGAGTCCCGATCTATCTACCTGACTTTAAAGCTAGGCACACACTCTGTAAATAGATTTGAGTACAGTCGAACAATGTGTGCGCCCACAGAGCTTGATTTTGCTCTAATTTATTTACAAATTTACTCGTGTGTGCCTTCCTTCAAGCGGAATCAATAGTAGAAACTCGATTAAACGGGGTTCCAGAATGGCACTTGATTGAGCTTGAATCTTTATTACATAACATGGAGACATGAATCTCCCTCCAAAGTATTGGACGTGCTGCTGCAGCCTGGACTCCGCTGTCAGTGTGAAGGTGCGAAGCCAGCAATCTCTCTGAGGCTGTGTTTTGGCTCGCTTCCTTTCTCCCCAGCTGGAAGCCCATGTTGTGTTGTTGTCGCTCTCTCACAACACAAGGCTGGAGCTGGGGAGAATGGGTCCCCATTGAACAGGAATCTATGTGCCCATGTGGTGACGTCGGGGGTCGATTGCACGGGAATATACCCGTGTGTGCCCAGCTTAAGGCACTCCAAACCAAGTCCAAACCAGGACACTGTGGCAACAAAAATTATTGTTGGGTCCACTTGACAAAGCGTAATGTGAAACGTGTGGTGAACTGACTCTAAGCTATTGGAATTATTTCCATGTAAACTGATGTACTGACAATGGGCTCTATGCATTTTAACATTCTTGATTTATTTATGTTTGTGAATAATAAAACATTTTAAAGTACATTCAATAAAATGTGTGGACTTAAAAAAAAAAAATAAGATTATGGATATATCATCATGTAGATTGTAAGTAATTCAATGGTGAGTGGTCCACTCTAATTTCTTAGAAAACTATATTAAGAACTTATCAGTTAGTGTGTTAAATTTTTTTATTCTCACTTATGTACAGCATCCTGGACTGAAAAGCCAATAAGAGGTGTCCACTTGATCAATGAACATTTCTAGAAAGGCATATATAAAGATATTCACACATTTTCCTCATTGTAAATGTTCATATCCTTTTATATATCATACTATTATCCTAAATGTTCTTTAGCATTAAACCATAGAGAGAATGATAGTTAGAGCGGCACAACTGTGTTTTTGAAAAACTGCCAACAAAATCGATTATCAAGGAAAAATAAGTATTTACCATCGATATTAAATATTCTGCCAGGTCAGCATGGTCAAACAAACATGATCTGTAAAAAAAACACAAAAAAATTATTTTAGGAATAAACTATAAAATAAGATAAGGAATGCAAAACACGTGAAAAAAAATTCACAATGATAAATGTGTTTCTTATATGTGCAACACAGTCTACAAAATGTGCTGAAACCAGGAAAAAAGCACGACTAAAAGGTGAGAGGGAGAATTATATTAATAAAAGTCCTAATTTATTCACAGTTCTGTACCAAATTGCTACAATTACTGAGTAATCTTTTGGCCCCCGCATGCCTCTGGTAAGGATTTGTGACTATGGTCCTGGCAGACCGTCCATGTCCCTGTCATCACTGATGACATCGGGGCTGCCCATGCCTATGCTGTATTATCTAAGCAATGCTCAGATAATTAGAGATGGTCGAATTTTTCAACTTGCTAACTTTGTAAGCTGATTGCAAAGCCCCTGAACATGGCATCATCACCCAAATTGCTGGAGGTGTAGAGAAGGGCTATGGGAACATTTAAAAAAAAGTTTTACTCTAGCACATGTAGTTTTGGTATAAATCAAGTTAAACAATAAAGTTGAAATTCCGATTTTCGAAATTTGGACTTGTCTTTGAACTTCACTTGTGGAAAAACTATTTGTGTTAGAGACATACCTTCTTTTTTGTTGTATACCCCCAACCCTTCTCTACATCACCAGCAAGATTAATATTGATATCATTTTCATGGGCTTTGCAATTACCTCGAAATCATCGAAATAGTAAAAATTTTTAAAATTCTACTATCTCTAAGCAATAGGTATCCCAAAAAGCTCCAACCAGAACCAATCACTGTCCGGCATTGCAAGAGGGTGTTGGGGGGTGGCGGGGAACAGGTAAGTTGCCCAGAGTGTGGCTCAGTGTTATAACTTTTTGCATTGGAAATTAACCTGGAGCCACAATATGGAACACCGCCAAGGAAGTTAATGGAGGCCCCCAAATGTAACACGCTGATTGATCAACAAAGAGGCAATTAGAGATGCTCAAATTTTTCGACTTGCTAACTTTCAGAGCTGATTGCAAAGCCCCTAAACATGGTATCATCACCAAACTTGCTGGAGATGTAGAGAAGGGTTAGGGGAACATTTGACAGAAAAAGTATGTCTCTAACTCAAATAGTTTTTGAATAAATTAAGTTCAAAATTAAAGTTGAATTTCCGAATTTTCGACATTTTGACTTGACTTTGAACTTAATTTGTGCAAAATCTATTTGTGTTAGAGACATACTTTTTTTCTTTCAAATGTTCCCCCAACCCTTCTCTACATCTCCAGCAAGTTTGGTGATGATACCATGTTCAGGGGCTTTGCAATTAACATGAAATTCTCGAATATCTGAAAAAACTTTGATCATCTCTAGAGGCAATAACACACTAATGCTGGGCATATACAGATAGAATACGGTCAGACCAATGACCAGACACCTTCGCGATGCGCTCGAGCTCCCACAATATCGAGGCACAGTACTACTGCATCATCGATATCAGGTGCTACTTTGGATGGGGATCTGTGGTCCCCATCCACAGTAATGAAAACCGAATTGGGTTTTCCAACATGCTGGAACCCTTTTCAGACGAGCATTTCAACCAATCCCGCTGGAAGGAAGGCTGGATGGCTAACATTTTGTAATAGATTTGAGCACAATCGAGCTCCGTGAACTCACATGGCACTTAATTGAGCTTGAATCTTTTACAAAATCGAGCAGTGTATGCCTAGCTTCAGTTATCACATCCATTCACTCTCTAGTCTGCATCTCTCCTACTTGGTTCCTTACATTGTCACTCCCTCTTTCAGTCTTTGTGGTAATGTAGAGAGTTGTATGTAAAAAAAAAAACTTATATTATTTTGAAAAAAACAATTGTATTATATTAAATTTCTGCATGTTTGCCTGGAGTTCCAATTTTTTTAATTTTCTACTATTTAGTTCAGAAGGCTCAAAATTTATTTTAAGAAAAATAGAGTTGTTCAAATAGGAACAGTGCAATACTATGAGCTGATATTTCCACATCCCCACTATAAACTTCTAACAGATGGACAACCAGGAGATATGGTTTATGAGGTATTAAACCATAAATGTAACCTTCTATAATTTATACTACAATCTTAATTAGTTTATTGATAGGTTATACCTAGTGAAGTCATTAAATATTTAATTTAAATTTTTTATCTCATCTGCTTCTCCTCTCTGCAAATCTCTTCACTGGCTTCCAATTGTCCAGAGAATCAAAGTCAAAATGCTGTGCCTTGCTTTTAAATCACTCCACTCCTCCTGTCCCACTTACATGTTAAACCTTGTACATATTGCGGTCCTCCTAGTTATCACATCACCATTTATAACATCACATGTGTAACTCCAAGACTTCTTAGGGCCGCTCCTACTCTCTAGAACTCCGCCCCATTAGACTTGCTACTTTTTTAACACTTTAAAAACTGAAAACCCACCTCTTCAGTCTGGCCTACCCATCTTCTCATTCCCAACGTCACCGCCATGCCAGTCCCATCCCCCCAACAATTGTATATTCTGTTCCCCAACCTATTAGATTGTAAGGCCAATTGGGCAGGGTCCTTAATGCCTCCTGTGTCATAACCTGTACCATCTGAACAACTATGTTGGTGCTACTGTATATAAATAAAACATAATAGTAATGTTTCTTCCACATGAAGCCAATGAGGTATTGAATGACATACTACATGGTAAAATATTTTTACCATGGACAGTAGTAGGGGTCACAAACTGGATTCCTATTTTTACACCATACAAGCATTTTTGCTTATCTCATATATGGATTGGAAATTTACCTATACCTGCTAAACTGTCATTTGTATTGGAACTGTATTTATTTATATATTTTTAAGGAGAGAACTCACCGAAGTAGGCCCTAATATGTATATAGGTAATTCCAATCAAAAGCAGGGTACAGGCATGTAGATTTTGGCCTGATTGATGGCCGCTTTGAGCGCCGTGTGCACTCACTGCCATCTATCTGGCCCACATAATATGCGGCCATCGCTGTTTCCTGCTCGAAAACAGCCATATCAGACATGACCATTAAATACGGCTGAGTTGGAAAGAGAGCTCCGCCGATATCTGACAACAGCGTGATGACATCATCACACTGCTGCAGGGAACATCGGACAGTCTCTTCTCCTTAATAATAGTCATTCACTAGTTGAGTTCCATATAATAATAGGTAAAATGAAAATATGGATAATGTAAACCTAACAATGTTCAACTTGAGGTAACTACCATATATACTCGAGTATAAGCTGAGTTTTTAAGAACCCAAAATGCTGGAAAAAAATTGCTAATGAAATCACCAAAATTTTCAGGTGGACTTTCAGAGCCCCTGAACATAGTACCAACAACCAAAACTGCAGGAGATGTAGGGAAAGGTTAAAGAAACATTGCTTTGGCGCATGTAGTTTTTGTATAAATTTAATTCAAGGTCAAGTCAACTTAGTCAAAAGCTACATGTGTTAAAGCACATATTTTTACAAAATTTTTCATGATATCATGTTCAGAGGCTTTGCAATTAACTCACAAATTGGCTAGTTGAAATAATGACATCTTGAAACAAAGGCACATTTGCTGTGTCTTTTTGTGCCTAAGCTGCTTCATTTTATACACTAGGCTTATACTTGAGTCATTCAGTTTTTAGATTTGTTTTGGTATGTTTATAATTAATATTTGTTTAGGTTTTATGTTTTCAACAACTAAACTAAACATACTTACTTATGTAGTGGAGTTTCATCATTTCCATCCAGCAAATCAACAATGTTATTTTCACCAGTGTATGATGAGACCATAAACTTGACAATTTCAGTTGCTCCTTGGGTAGCAGCAAAATGAAGAGCTGTGGCATTATCATTCTGCAGAAAAGATAAGATAGTCAGACAGATGGTTGGTTTTATGCAGGGGTTCCCAAACTGGGGGACAAACCCCCCTGGGGGGACGCGAAGGTATTGCAGGGGGGCACTGCCCCTCATTCCTAACCTGTGGTTGAATAGGTAAGGGGGGCTCAAAAATTATCTTTAATAGAAAAGGGGGGCCCTGCAAGGAAAGTTTGGGAACCACTGGTTGTATGAAACATAAAATAAACGCTGCTATTTTATCAGACACCTACAACAAGAACTTAAAGTGGATGTAAACTCTACAAAAAAAAAACATAAACAAAAAAACATCTACACATAACTCACCTACATTGTGTCTTCATCCAGGGGCTGCGACCCCTAAAAATAAAAACTCACCTTTCCTGGCTGCTCGCTCTCGCACCGCCATGCCTGGAGCATCGGATCCTCCAGGCTACAAGATGGAGGATCAAGACTCTTCCGGTCTCACTCCCTCCACCGATCCAGATCTGAATCCAGTGACACTCACCCGATTCAGATGTGGCTGGCTGCTGATTGGATGAGTAAAGTCCATAAAATTAACTAAACTAAGGTAAATGTCCCTAATAAAATCAACATGCATTCCTATGCTAGTAAATCAGAAACTATGTTATAAAGCTGTGTAAGTTCAGGGAAAATAGCAACTACTTGTTTGAGGTCAATCTTTGCTCCGTATTCAATGCATGCTTTTACAACTTCCAGACGGCCATTTTGAACGGCCACATGAAGCGGGCTGCTTTTCTCATTGTCTGTGAAGTTGATGTGCTGTTCAATATTGAATCCCATTTCTTCACCTGCAATATTAAAAAGTATGACAAGAAAAAAAAATTGTTATTAGCAAATTTACCAGCTTTCACAGATCTGATCCTCAGTAACTGCAATGAAATACCTTTTTTTAGTAATAGGTCCATGCATTTTAAAGAGCCAGCAAATGCAGTCATGTGTATAGGATAACATCCAATCTTATTTCTTTTACACAGCTTTGCGGAACGTTTAAACTGCAAGACAAAAGAAACATTGGTTATAATGGAAAGACAAGCACATTTTAAGACATCTTCACTTTGCAGGGCCAACATACCAGTTTAATTTACAAAATGTGCTCCCTATTGCTACAGGTAATACAAATATAATGTTGTGTGTAAGCTCCAAAGTGCTGGGGTCATGATGTGAAGTCACATGGCTCAGTCACTTTTACCTCCATACCCAGAAGTATCAGGTATTCAGAAATTAACATCAGACTATAAGAAAAAAGTATTATTGTTATTAACTTTTATTTATATAGAGCCAACATATTACGCAGCGCTGGACATTAAATTAAAGTTGAGATGCAACACAAGATAACACACAGGTACTGGTTTTTGACACAGGATTAGTTGAGGACCCTGATCAGGCTTACATTCAAATAGGTTAGGGAGGGGGTGAGCTGGACTGGTATGGTTGTGATGTTAGGAATGAGAAGAGTAGGTCCGACTGAAGAGGGGGGGGGGGGGGGGGGGGGGGGGGGGTTTATTAGAATTTTTTGAAAGTGTTAAAAGTAGAAGCCAGATTAATGGGGCGAGGGAGAGAGTTCCAGAGAGTAGGGGCAGCCCTAGAAAAGTATTGAAGCCACACGTGTGATGATGTTTTGAGTGGGGATCTCATTAGTAGGTCATTGAAGGAGCTGACTGGGTGGTATATTTGGTGGGTATATTTATGTACAAGGTTGCAAATGTAAGAAGGATAGGAGGTGTGGAGTAATTTAGAAGTAGTGATGGCCGAACTTTGACCATGTCCCTCTGTGAATGGGCGGGTCCGACTTTAAAAAAAGTCCGCCGTCCGCCCATTCGCGGGCAGATTCAAATTCCCAGCCTCTAGGCGGAGAATTTGAATCTGACATCCCATCCGGCACCTGGAACGCATAATTCCTGGTTGTCAGTGACGTCACATCCGGGTTTACGAGCTGACTGTTCACTGAAAGACTGGGTTCCTGCGGCAGGATCTCGCTGGTCCTGATCCCACCGGAGGAAGAATAGAGGGCTCCTTCTCGCCGGGGGGAACAGGCCGTACTGCTCGCTGGCGAGTAGGAGGGCAAAAATGCTTGTTCGCGGCCAAACTGTCCATCACTATTTAAAAGCAATACTGTTTGTGAACAAACAAATGCAAATTTGAAAATTGTGAGGTGGCTAGCCTCGGGGGATTTCGGGTGCTTAGGGACATCACATTCAAGACACATAGTGTTGCATAGATAAGACTACAACTTTATTGTACATGTTTTGAAAGAACCAAGTTCATATCGGTAAGATGTATTAGTCCACATAAGGCTTGACAATACACAAAAGATAGCCCAACATGGGGTACTAAATTTAAATGGTACATGAGGAAATGGCGCATTTTGTGGAAAAAGGGGGGGAACACAAAACACCCCCTTTAGAATCCCCTCAATACTTTTTGGCCTTCAAAAGGTTGGCCTCCTCAGCCGGGAACAAACTCCCAGCTTGGAAGCAGAGATAAATCAATTGAGATTAATAGCATGAATGGTGTTTTACATATCTTGGGACTGCACAGATATCCTGACACCTTATCACCTTAATAGTTGTAATGACTGCAACTAATACAGTGTTTATATTCATTAAGATCGCTATGATATCGGACAATCACAATTAATTTATTAATGCTTTCAACTGGGCATTTGTCCCCTGCTGAGGAGGCCACCTTTGAAGGCCAAAACACGTTTTGTGTTCAGTGAACCCCCCCCCCCCCCCCTTTTCCCCCAATTTGTGCCATTTTCTCATGTACCATTTAACTTTAGTACCCGTCGTTGGGCTATCCTTTGTGTATTGTCAAGTCTTATGTGGACCAATACATCTTGACCGATACGAACTGGATCCTTTTGAAACATGTACAAGAAAGTTGTAGTCTTATCTGTGTAACACTCTTTGTCTTAAATTTGTTGTCCCTAGCCACGCAAAATCCCCTGAGGCTAGCCACTTCATATTTTCAGCTTTCAGTTGAATTTGGCCTGTGCTTGTCTAATGATTTTGGGACAGTTGCCTTTATCTGGTATTGCTTACTATATTATTTTATTCCTGTCCAAGTCTATTTATTTGAAATATACTGTTTATGGTTTGTGTTCATTAATGATGGAGTACACCTAGTAATATGTAGAATTGTCATTTTTATCTGTCTTTGTTTTGTTTATGGGGGGATGAGATTGCCATTTTGGAATGCAACTATACCATGATGTCTTTAGCATAGCTCCAGAAGAAGTTTTTATAATCAGATCAGAGCTAAATTGGACTGTTTATTTGTACCATGTCAAAAGTCTACTTAAAGTTTATTAAAAAAAATACTTTATCAAATGGTTAAGAGTGTAAGCTACATGTTCCTATACCCAGAAATATCTGGTAAAACTGGGAGAGGTACCCTGAACCAATATGGCTACCACAGAATTCTGCAGTGCCATGCAATACCCTCTGGTATGCAGCTAATTGGTATTCATCCTAAGGTGAAATAATGTTCTATAACATAAGTCAGGATTATGAAAAAACATAGGTCCAAGTTATCAAAAAGCATAGGTGCAAGCTATAAAAACATGGGTTGGCCAGCACAGTCTCCAGAATTTAAAGTCTACAATATGATATATGTGATAATAACAGGATATTTAAGGATGCAGAGTAGTGCAAAGCAGTGCATACATTTTTGACTATTGGAAAATACAAAGTGTGTTTCTTAACATTTTATTTACATTTTAAAACACCAAAAGCTATTTATGTTATGCTAAAATTAATATTCTGTCATACAATACAGCATTTAATTTGTCCTGGCAGCTACAAGACAGAGAGATAAATACACTTACCAACATCATAAGCGCTTCAGAATTGTCCTTATAGCAAGCAAACATAATCGGCGTGTTCCCTAGATCACCTTCCAAATTAACCTCTGTAGTCATATGACTTAATAATTCCTAAAAAAAAAAAATTTCAATAAAACATGAAAGTCATCTACATACATGATATACATATATATGTTTGTTCTTAATATACAATAACATTTTTTGTTTGTCCATCCCAATATCGAATGAAAATACATTCGGAATTACAACGACAGATAAAAATTTACCATCATGTTCGATGACCGTTTGAACAACTTTTTGTTCGAGGTCAAACAAAATGTATCCATCAAACAAATTGGTCATTCTAGATTTTTGTTCAATCAACCAAAAAACCGTTCAATCTTCATTGATTGAACGAAAAAATCTACACGTGTGAACCCACCTTAAAGGTGTATGGGGGGGGGGATTTACTGTTATTTATTGTAACACACATTAAATTACAGTACATTAAACTAAATGAACTCCAAATAACCTTCTTGTATTGTCTAAATTTTCCAAGGCACTGTCTGAAAACCTTTAAAGATAATGCCTAGAGTACCCTTATATAATACCACACTAAATTCTAAACACCCAAAGGTTGCAACAACACTCAGCAGAGTTATGAGGTGGTCCCTATAAATATCTAGTGATAATAATGTTTAAAGTACCCCAGCACTTCACAAAAAAATGTTACCCTAACAACACCTGTGATGAGCTTTTTTTTGCATTAAGGTGGGAACTAGGATGGTCTTTCCTTTTGACACTTCTGCTGAAATAGGTAGCCCATGAAGGGTAAGAGAACCTTGTATTTTGACCAAGGAATGCAAGCTACACCACCACAGGCTCCTTTTCAGCTTTCTATTAAACATTACACACCACCTCTATAGCAAAACACTTGCAGAGAGTAAATGGGTGCTTGAGGAGGGGCTTAAATCTACGTTGGTTTGGCTTAAAAAAAAATTTCACACTACTAAGTCCCAATGTAGCCAGGTACCCATTAATTGTCCCAATGTAAAATCTACAGAGTCAGAGTGGTGAGCTCTTTGTTTTGACAGACCCTGCATTTTAAGTTATAATAGACTAAATGTGGGGCCCTATGCAACAACTGGGCCGGCCGGATGATAGCACAGCAACACCCCCCCCCCCCCCCCTTAACAACTCAGCATCAGCATGTAATAAGACTTGGCTAAATATTCACTATAGTTGTATCTGGATTCCTGATATATAACAGAATACCAGTAAGTAATATGGTGTATGATGATATGTCTATAATTGCTAATGACTGTACCGTATATGCCGGCGTATAAGACGACTGGGCGTATAAGACGACCCCCCAACTTTTACAGTTAAAATATAGAGTTTGTTATATACTCGCCGTATAAGACTACCCGGGGTGTAAGTAGTAGTAGGTGAGAATTACTGACCCTGAAAGTTTCATCATTATACTACAAATGGTTTTTCTGCTATGAATGTAAAAAGGTTAAAACAGCTACAGCCTGTGTTCTCCGTAATCATTGCATAGCATCATGTATCCATGGCAACACTGCCCTGTTCTTCCCTTGCTCTGCTCTGATACAATGTATCATTAGTCAGCGTGGCAGATTCAGGCAGCACGGAATCGTACAGACAGTAACGGCTTCCAGAGATGGTCCCCTGCACCCCCCAGCCTGCAGCACCCGGCGTATAAGACGACTCCCGACTTTGGGGAGGATTTTAAAGTACTGAAAAGTCGTCTTATACGCCGGCATATACGGTAATTATCTTCTAGTAAATACTTTTTTTCGATACTAAAGCCATATTGTCATTGTCCTGCAGACTCTGGGCAGATACTGCATTTATAATTGTATGATAAGCTATTTTAGATTTTCACTTCTCCAGACCCCTGAACTTAATTACCGATTCATTTAACAGTGGAAGAGGAACCATTCCATTGATGTGCAAGATACATATGGGCATTCATGAAGTGCTAAGAACATAGTGCATGGAATATGCAGTGCAATAACTATCTAGAATGATGGAGTCACACAATGGAGATGATTTACTAAATGAGAAACAAATGCTCATCTTAGTGAATTAGGTTGAGCCGTCTTCAGCCATTCATAAATAATTGATTGATTAATAAGCATACACATATAAGCAAAATGTGTCTCAACAGTAACCATAGGATGTGGCCAGTTGGGGTGACACACCCCCTGCAGAAAATTGACAACTGCTGTACAGACCGTATGAAGTCTTTGCAGTCTTTATATCTTCTATCGTTATTATGAACCATTACACAATGGCACTAATAAACCAACAAAATGTTCCTATTTAACTTATAATTGTTCTTTACAAAGTACAATTTCGTCATGTACATAAGGTCAAGGTAGTCTTTGGTTGTTAAACGCTAATGTTGCTTCCTGTGAGATTCCCTTACCTCCACTATCGGGTTATAATGGAGTTGAATAGCCAGATGAAGTGGAGCCATCCTATAGAAATTCAGTAAGTTCGGGTTAGCTCCTCGGCTCATAAGAACTCTGACACTGTCCACCTGGTTCATATGTACAGCCCAGTGGAGTGCTGTACCTCCTTTATCATCTTGAGCATTAATCACTGTAATTAAAACAAGACAATTAGTATATATATTTACAGTTGGCTACATAGAACATATAGTTTAATCTACATCTGATAGTACATACACATTTTATTTATGAAGAATCTTTACAGTGAATAAAAATACCTCACATCATATTTCTTTATCTACCTTTGTCCACCATAGAATGAACTCCATGTTTCTACCAGGCTAAACAGAAACCTCAAAATTCTACTTGTGGGTTTCCCATGGTTTTGGAAGACGTTTTCATTAAATTAGCCAGCTTACAGGGGTGAAATTTAGGTAGTGTGTAGGGAATAGATTGCATAGATCTTCTCAATATGTGGCACTGGCTATATTCGGGCATCACTTAGGGCTTGAGGGTCGGAAACAGATTTGGTATTCAACTTGCTCTACTAACTTGCTGGCCATTGATTAAGATGTCAAGCTTTGGTATGTGATACGTGGTTTCACAGCACCTTCCTTAAGTTGTCAACCTCATTTCCCAAGCACCCTCTACCATATCTGGTGAACCTGCCCTAAAATTAGAAAATTTCTTTTATTTGCCATATACCATTGTAGGTTATAGAATACCCTAAGTCCCTTAGCAAATTTGTCTAAATCTCAAGCCACCTAATCCTAAACAATTCCGCTTACCAATGTTTTTGTTTACTAGTGTTTAACAGACTTTGGCTAGGGCTTGGTGGTTCACTACTCCCACTGAGTTCCAGGTAAAGTCAAAAGAACTTTCTAATAAAAAGATGGTGGCAGTGTTAACTAATAGAGATGGTCAAATTGATAAAAAAAACATATATCCCTATCGAAATTCGATTTGACTTAGAAATTCCGACTGCATCTTTCAAATTTCTATTTTTGTTTAGATTTTTTTCTTTACATGGCTTTATCAGTTGATGCAAAGCCCCTGAATCATTGCTATTATTACCAAAATTACATAAAGATTTAGAAAAGGGTAGTGTCAAAGTCAAGTCAAATTTTCATCTTCGACTTTGAACGTAATTTATGCAAAAACGAAATATGCTAGAACAATATTTTTGTTTTCAAATGTTCCCACAAGCCTTCCCTAAACTCACAAATTCAGCTAGTTGAAATTTCTACACTACTCTGTTTCATGTAGTCTAATGATCTTCTTACCGATTTTTAAGGCTGAACACCAGCTTTACCTTCGAACTAGCAGTCCCTGTTTCTCTACTGTACAGAAACTGTGTACTGTAATTCTACTTTTTTGTAAATCAAAATGTGCAATTAAAGCTGAAGCAAATGAGACAGAGCTACTGATAAACAGCATCCTCTCCATGACCTTCCTGAAGCACAGACACACAGTGACAATATTCCTGGGTCTTATTTAAACATATAATTACCATGTTCATGAGAGGGGAAACAAGGAACCAGGGCAGGCAAACTATAAGCAGATTAAACGTCAGCTTTAAATTAGCCCAGAATATATAGAGCTTTGCATTGTTCACATTTCCAGTTGTAATCTCTATCTTCCTTCTAATGTAGTCATAGAGCTCACAACTCATATAAAAGTCTTTAACCGCCCTAGCGGTCAGGACGGCAGCATCTCGTCCAGCGCTGCTAGTGCTACTATAGTACTGGACAGTACAGTACACATCGGGGCACCGATGTGACATGCTGCCAGCATGCCTTCTTCTCTCCTCCCCCCCCCCCCCTTTGAGTGACGTGATGACGTCACATCGGGGAGGCGGCGGGAGATTTGAAAAGTACAGTGCATGAAATCAGTTTTCTATGTAGAAAACTGATTTCAATATGCTACTATGTACTAAATATCGCCCAAATAAAAAGTCACTCGTGCCCCAGATGTGCCCATATGCAGTAACCCTCTCTAACCTGGTGTGATTTTATCACATCCAACACACCAGGTTAGAGAGGGTTAATTGCAAATGGGCACATCTGGGGCACCAGAGACTTTATTTGGGCGAGATGTAGTACATAGCAGCAAAGCTTTTTGCCCTGATTTTTGTATTTTCTCATTAAATTTATTTTAAAAAAAAATTTATTTGACATAATTGAGTGTTTCAAACATTATTATATTCAGGATGTCTAATAGACCCTTGTATGGACATATTTTGGGAAATTACATGCCTAGAACATAAAGAAAAATGTACCATTGAAGTCTATGGTGCACTTTTGGTACAAAAATCTGGACCTCAGCAGTACGCTAGGGAGGTTAATCAATGGTAACCAGAACTATGTGAAGGTTTAAATCACATTTTAAATGGATGAACAGGTTGCCATGGAATTATCTTGTCATGTTTCTTTATATTTGTTAGTTGCATACGTTTATTATCTTAAAGGGCATCCATAAAAATACCTTGTGAGAATGGCAGCTGTTGGTTTCCCGCCCTAAGAACAGACATATATCTCTAGTTTAAACAGGAAAGCAAACACCTTCTTATCTACAGATACGAATTACAAAGTAATGCTCGTGTCTATGTCTCAATTCCTGTGTATGGTTTCTAGTTATTCACATTGAAGAAATAATAAATTTCAGGCTTGGGTTTGCCTTGTGTTTGTGGATCCATTGACCAGAGTCTAAAAAAATCTGCAGCACCCCTAAGATATAAAACCTCATTACCTTGTTCTCTATAGCCCACTCTAAAAGTTAACCTGCACATGTAACATGTTAACCCCAAAAATATACCTTTAACACATAGGCCACTTCCCCATGAACACATTTTCAATATATACACATTATGGAACTCTTAATAAAAAAAGCCATTTAATGCACATTCCCAGTGTTTATATACAGTACAGTATATACAGTAGCTGAATTTGTTTTGATTTCTGTCTTTTGTGCCTTGTGCTTCAGGACATATTTTTCGGTCTATATGATGTACTTTCTCCCCCCAAAATTGTTAGGAAGATATATTTGCATCTTATAGACTGGAGGGCCTGATCAACTATGGCCAAAAGACTATTTACCCATGGGTGGACTTGCCTTCACAATCCGCCTGCTGGTGTGCCAAGTGCTCAGTTTAGCCGGTGGAGGCTGTCAGAGCAAAGATTCTTCCCTCTGTCTCTCCAACTCCTGTAACTTTCAGCATCGGCTGAGCTTGAGTTCCAGGAAGCAGGAACTGGGACATTCTTCCCTCTGCCTCTTCTATCTTTGCTACCAACCACCTTCCAAGTTTAAGTTGCAGGTCACAGGAAAGCTGTCAGAGGGAAGATCCTCCCATTGGTGGGTCTTCCCTCTGTTTCTCAACCTCCTGAAACTCAAGCATTGCTGGCCAGACATGAGGACAGGAGGAAAGTGATTGCAGAGTAGCCAGCATTTCTCTGTAGTTGTAAAAACTGATCCAAAAAGCACATACCTCTGTATACAGCTGTATATAGGGGTGCATTTTATATTGCATTGTGTCCAAAAGCAGTACTTCCTAACATCCAAATGTTGACTCACTATACCGTACCTATGGATCAGCAGTGTTGCCTCTGTAATAGAATCACTTTCTAAAAATCATTTTCTTTTTTTTCTTTTTTTACTTTAGTGGCAGGATATTGAAATTTTTGATTTATCCAGACACAACAAAACTACTTATAACCCGTTTCCATAATCAATCATAAACACTTGGCATATTCCCTCTAGGGAGCCATATGCATTTAACATTTTTGCGCCCTTCACTGAAACTTTAAGATGAACCTAACACCTGAACTAAGCCCTTACACCAAATAACTCATACTTTAAATCCATCATTTTGAGATCTTACAGCCCCAAGATTTCAGCAATCGTTTCACCATACTCATAACTAGACATTATCACTTCTCACACACTAGAGTGAGTTTGTTTGACTGATGGAATACCTACTAAAAGATAGTTTGGTTTGAAATATGCTTAAGATATATAATGTGACATTCATGGTTGATGAAACGCAGGTCTGGCCATGAAGTGTAACTCTACCTCAAAGTAAGAAATAACTGATAATTCTGGACTTGCTAAAAGTTCCAATGTTGTTTATGTTCTTTTATATTTCAGGACTTACAATAGTTATGGTAGCTTGTTCTATTTTGAAATAAAACTCAGCTTTCTTGACTTAGCCTTCTATTTCATGGTTTCTTGATTTTTATAAGCAGGAATAAGCATTAACACAAAGTCCACATATCCAATGCACACAATAATCAGTTGTGCTATAAAGAGGAAAACTAATAAACATTTTCAGGGAATATATTAAATTAAACCAATTGCTGACTGACCTATGAGTTAGCAAAGGTGGAAATAATAATAACTACATCCTCATACTATTTCTTACTATATGCACTGCAAGTTTGGAGTTCAAGTGATACCGTTTATTGGCTAACTGAAGTCATTAGAGAAG
>CM070036.1:29982374-30010781 GCA_036250615.1 Ptychadena robeensis | reverse complement strand
CTCCAAACTTGCTGTATTTATCGATGGCTAACACGGTACAACACTCTACTATTACTATATGCACTGTAACAATTCTCAACTTTCAGGATACTGTGCACACAGGTCCTTATGGATGATTTTGTGTAGTTCAAATATTCATAATATATTGGACCAGTGGTTCCCAAATTGGGAGGTGGGCCCCCCTGGGGGGCGCCAAGGTATTCCAAGGGGGGGGGGGGCGCTGGCCCTCATTGTGTTTGAATAGGAAGGGGGGCTCAATAATGTTCCTAAATAGAAAAGGGGGCCCTGCAAAGAAAGTTTGGGAACCACTGTAATAGACAGTTGTTGTTTTTTGCATGGGACCATATAGCTACATCATTACTCTTTGCAAAGAATCAAAAACAGACATTTTCAGGTCACCAATACAAAGGACAAAGGAATAAAGGAAAATAAACCAACAATACAAGTAGTCTTTTTCAATGGTCCAGAATTAGCTAAAATGTACCTTAAGACCTTACCAAGCTGTAGCATTACAACATATTCAGTAAAACTTCTATGTTAATAAGTTATTAAATAAAGCGTTGGCAAACCTGTTTCAATCAGATAATGAAGTAGAAAAAGGTATTAATACAGTATATCTGTAGTGTTTAATTCAAATGAACTGGACTTGCTGTGTTTTTTGAAGTCGTTTCGCTAGTCATCCAACTGGCTTTCTCAATTCAGAGTCCAGTTGATTTGAATTAAACACTACAGATATACAATGACCTGGATGAATGAGAACCTTCACAGAGGTATTAAAAGAGGTAACACCTAATAAAAACTGCATATAGGAAATTGTCATTTTTATGTGAAAGTTACAGTAGACATACATGGGTCACTTTTGGGTCACAACATGTTGGTAAGTCCCTGGTCGATTGCCACTAATTTGAATGGTCCCCCATCCAAAGTATTGAACGAGATTCGATTATGCAAAGTGGTGCGTATCGATTCACCGTTCAATCGACGAACGCTCAAGCACAGCATGGTGACATAATCACCCAGGATGCTCTTAAGATTGTCCCACCCCCTGCCAACTCTGCAGTCCCCACTGTCGAAAAGGCCACTAATACCATTAAATTAGTGAAATGAAGGTCTGCGAGAGCTTTAGAGCCATCTTTGGCAAACATGTAAACATTAAATAAGCCATTTTAGGTGCACTTTATCCCAAGGTGAGATTTTAGGCCTATTCATAAAAAATCAAGAATATTAAGAGTTCACAACATAACTAAATTGTGGAACTTTTTTCTTAGCCATTTACACAGCATAGGATACAACTAATATGTGTCATGCTTTTTTAAGAGTGTAGACACAACATTTTTCCTCTCTTTGTGAAGAAATGTAATTTTACCTTCATCTGTTCCTTCATTGGCTATCATGTAAATGATTTCCAGGTGTCCATATTTTGCAGCGTAGTGCAGTGGTGTGGCCTCTAGATTATTTCTGGCCAAAAGACTTGCTGGGTTTTTAAGTATAAAGCTCCGCACACGGCACACATGACCCTCCTGAATGAGCTGCAATAAAATGACAATAGCAGATAAACTTATTTGATCTCTTTGAATGATAAGACAATGGTGACATTTATCATCTTTAAAATCATGCTTCTATACGCAATACACAATAGATCCTATCTCTAAGCTCAGACAGGCAGGCCTTTAACTGCTGTGTCACCCTTACTGTTTAAAATTTGCAACTAGCTACTCAATTTCTACCTTAAATATGATCTTTATTTGCTTTTCAAATGAGTATTGTTTTAACCTTGACTTTAGAAAATAGGTATAAGAGTTTCATGCAAATGAAATAGTTTTTCTTAATGCATTGTGAAAATATCTGGTGACACATATGTTAGGACAAAGAATTTGTATGTTTCATGTATTTTATTATTCTATATTTCACCTATCTTGACCTTAACCAGTGCAATCTTTAAGGATGAAAGGTATTCCAGTATACACTCAAGTCCACATGCAATCAAAAACGGTGTCTATTCATGTCTATGGGCGCGATCAGGAAATGGGGACAAGCCCATTCAAAATAGTGTGCATTATTGACGGCGATTCCGCAGGCGATTGAAAATCGCGAGCACCAGGTGATTAATCGCCTAAGTGGGAATATAGCCTTAGTGCCACAACCTCAATAAAGTTAAGAGTAGACAGGTTTAATGTTATTACAGGATGGGGTTTTAAGGCACTCTTATGATTCAAACATGAAAATAAGTTTCCATTTAAAAAGTATTTTTATTATTATTATTATTGGGACCAATACATGGAATAGAAATGGAATCTTATATTCATGTTAAAATCATAAGTAGTATATAAAAGGAGTTTTCTAACTGAAATTCCATCTTCCCCAGTAAAAATGAATGAATAATCTCCTAGATGGCGCTGCCGTGCCTTTTGTTTACATTTTGCCAGCTGATGTTGAAAAGCTGCCGATAGAAAATTTAATACACATTGGACCATTCAGAGACTGCCTGCGCCTGTGGGGAGACCAGCCAACACCCAGGTAAGGGGGGTCCCGATTGACCCTGACTCGAGGATAAGCTGAGGGGGACTATTTCAGCAAATTTGTTTGGGCTGAAAACTTCAGCATAAACTCGATCATATACAGTCCTTCAGTCATTTGCTGTTTGTCATCCTACTTCTTCTTCTTTGGGCCAAGGCATTGGAACTATGCTTGAAGATGCTTACTGCTATTGTCTAGAGCAGGGGTGTCAAACAAGGTCCCAGGGGCCAAATTTGGCCCATGGCGTAATTATATTTGGCCTGCAAGATTGTTTTTAAAATTTAATTCAGGAAATTATAGTCACATGTGTCAAAGTATTTTTACAGTTCCAAATTCAACGTTTAAGCACAACTGAAGTTTGTTTCCATATGATAACGTTCATTGTTATATGTCATCCATTCTTAACATTTTAGACATCTTTTGTCTAGTTGTGAAGTACAGTCTGCAACTTTGTCCAAGTTTTTAATTTGAGCATAATCTGTGTTTGGGTTTGACACCCCTGGTCTAGAGTGTCTGGCCTAGAAGAAACACAGCTCCAAGTGTCCCTCACAATATGTAAAGTGAGTAACTAGTTTTTGCAGAAACCTTTGTGTGTTGGTCTGCTATAAAATATAAGGATTGTGACATAACATGTGTGCTAAAAAAGAACAGAAAAAGAATTTGTCAGAAATGAGAGACTTAGAAGATATAAGAACCATGGGCATAGACGTCTTGATTTTCCTGCGTTCGATTTTTTAACCGAATGACCATCTGATTCCAGAATCGATTTCATTTGCAAAATCGATCGCAGACTGCAACATATGATGTCCTCAATTCCTGGACGATTCTATCCTGAAAGCCTCAATATGTCTTGCACGCACACATTTATGGGTTTGGAGTGGTGTTAGCTGAAGAACTGGCCAGTGACCAACAGCACACAAACAAAGGTCATTTCCACAAGATTCATAGATTGATCGCTTAACACGATCGCATGAGACAACTAACAGCACTTGATTCATGTGCTTTTGACTAAATTTTTCAAACGGATCCGTGCACGATCGATTTTACATGCAATGCGATTGCGCGATCAATTTTGTTAAACAATCGCACTAAAATTTAACAGAAAATCGAGACGTCTATGCCCAGCTTTAGGGATATTGAGATAATTTGTTCACAAATTATGCAATTTTCAAGATCTTGTTTGCACCACAGCAAGTGACTAGTGTCTACCATTTATGCAGCCTACAAAAAACACTATTGCCATGCTAAACTGATTAGGCCATGTAGATGTTTGTCATCGGGAGAACTTCCCTTTAAAGTGCCCTCTTCCTAAGAATAATAACTTTTAGGATTAGGAAAAGTAATTGCACACTATGCTTAGCTACAGAATTAAATGTTTAAAAAAAGAGCTTTTAAGCTGGGCATACACGGTCCAATTCCTGCACGATCCGATCCCCGATCGAATGCCATGCGCGCTCCCGCATCCCTTAAGGAATGTGCAGGAATTGGAGGCTGCAACTGATAAAGATTGGACTGAAATCAGCCGTCCTGTCTCGGCAAATCTTACGGTAAATTCTAGTCCGATCCCATTAGTTCAGCTGGGGACGGCTGCCCCCAGCCGAAGTAATGAGCTACAGAAGCAGAGTGCCGTCCGATTCTTGGCAGCAGCGGGCGGGCGTGATGACATCATCACGCTGCCTGCTACTGCATAGGATCGGACAAGGAATAGACGGTACATCGTACCGTCTATTCCCAGTTTAAACTTTTAAATTTTCATGCAGCCCTGCCCACTGGGTATACATATAAGTGCATGTATTGTTGACATCTACTTACCTGGTGCATCTTACATATGAGAATGTTCACAAGAAGCGATAATCTTTTGAGAAAGTTGCAGTTACACTGAACCAGGTGCATTGATTGATGGACTCTATGGCACCCAACCTTGAACCATTACTCCCCCCTTAAATTATATTGTTCATATTTTTCTATAATATGTCATTGCTGGGCCAGTTTAAGGATGGGAAGAAGAATAAGTGTGCTATCCAAGCCTTTAGTGATGCATGTCTATAAAGATTCGTTTGTTGAAGACGTTTTCTAACCATTCCAAGCTATTTTTTCAGTTCAAATGAGTTCTGGCACCATACCCGGGTATTTATACACACAAAATACAGACATGTTAATACAGTCACTAAGGGAGGTGTGTAAAATGTGGAACCACCCAGTTCTACTACATACTAACCATGGCTAGTATCAGCAAGGTGTAAATGTGTAATCCTATGATTAACATGTCTGTAGCTGTGAGCTTTTGACAAGTCTATGGGGTAGAGATGTAAAAAAAAAAACATTTTATGTGGAAGACAAATGACCATTCCACTTTAGGGGACTTTGTTTTGAGGATAAGTTCGCATTCACATTTGGAGAGGACAACTTAGAAAATGTGTAAGGGCTCATCTACACTATTTCCACGAAAAGCCTTTTACTAATATAAAGGTCCCCATACACGGGTCCGATTCCCAACGGATTCCGGGACAATCGATTCGGGGCGCGTGCACGCCAATCGATCGTCCCGGAATCGCGTGAAGCCCACCTTGTCCGATCGATCACGTCCGATCGATCGGGGGCCCAGAATCGGATCTGCCAGAGAACCAACATGTTGGTCTTTCTGATCCGATTCAGCACACATCAGGGGGAGTAGCCATTTGTGAAGTGATCGATCGGGCACGAAATCGTCCATGAATCGGTGGCCCAAGGTGGTAAGGCGCGATCGGACGGACTTAATTGGCCGATCGATCGGGGACGGACTTAATTGGCCGATCGATCGGACATCCGATTCCCACTGACATCGCCAGAATCGATCGGATAGGTGATCGATTGGCCATGGAATCGGAACATGTATGGCTAGCTTTATACTTGTATGGGAAAAGCTTGTGGAATGTTTCCATTAACCCATATAATGTCATTTTAGATATGAATTTCATAGGATTAGACCAATGGAGTTTAATGACACCATATGAATACCGATTGATACTACACAGTGTGATCAGTAGACAACCAAAGTTTGGTTCTTTTCCAGTTATGAACAGAGATGGTTGAATTTTTTGACTAGCTGACTTTGTGAGTTGATTGCAAAGCCTCAGAAAATTGTATCATCACCAAAATTGCTGGAGGTGTAAAGAAGGGATGTGGGAACATTTTAGAAAAAGTTTTGCTCTAGCGTATGTAGTTTTTGCATAAATTAAGTTCAAAATCAAAGTCGAAATTCAGATTTTTTTAAATTTTGACTTTGAACTTAATTTGTGCAAAAACTGTTTGTATTAGAACCATCCTTTTTTATAGTAAATCCTGACCCTTCTCTACATCTCCAGCAAGTTTGGTGATGATACCATGTTCAGGGGCTTTGCAATTATCTCTAAATCGTCGCCATTGTTGAATTTTTTTAAATAAATTTGACTACCTTAAGTTATAAAGAAATGTGTGCCATAATATGATCCATACAAATCTGTTGAAAAACCCATCAGATATTGTCAACTCTTAAGGTAGCCATACACGGGTCGATTCCGCACATGATTCCTGGCCGATCGATCACCGGGCGCGTGGCCGATTGACCCTGCCCGATCGACATGGCCCCCTGAATGCGATCGGCCAGAGAACCAACATGCTGGTCTTTCTGATCGATTTAGCACACATCAGGGGGAGTTGCCATTTGTGAAGTGATCGATCGGGCACGGAATCGTCCAGGAATCGTTGGCCTAAGGTGGTAGGCACAGACTTAATTGGGCGATCGATCGGCCATCTGATCACCTGTGGCATCGCCGGAATCGATCGGATGGGTGATCGATCGTCCATGGAATCGACACATGTATGGCTAGCTTTAGGTATCGTTCATACAAAAAGTGCGGAAGCCCGGAAGACATGACATTGATCTTTGGATCCCTTTTCAGGCATTCACTCAATTAGGGAAATCTTTCATGTCAATGGAACCTAAAGCCTCCCAAACACACATAGATCGCGACAGCATGATGACATCATCTTGCTGCAGCCATAATTCAGAGGATGAAAGTGCCCTGTTTGTGTGCGCTATGGTCCCTTCCAAAGAAATGCGATGGCCCAGAAAAAAACCAACAAGTCAGATAGCCATGCCACCAACTTCTGCGACCAACTTCTGGGATCCTGGTCAATCGTTCCAAGTGAACACGTTTGTTGTTGCAGGCAATCGATTGGCAGGGACCACTTTGATCACGCACTGCGATCGATCAGCTACAAAATTGCCCATGGATCTATGCGTGTATGGGGGGATTTAGAGATTTTTCTTAAATGTTATGCTTGTTTTACATCACTTTTGGTCCATTGATTCATTTTAAATCAACATATTTTTACAACAATCAAATGGAAAACCCACCCCTTTATGGCCAGCTCAGAAGTTAAACCACACAAAATGAACCCTTAGTATTGTTAAGGGATTTTATAGGTAGTAAGAAGTTAGCTGCAGGGCTTCTCACTCCCTAAAGTTAGACATGTCAGCCTGCACTGTGAAATCATGATCAAAGTGGTAATTCATATTGGAATTGTTTCAAAAGACTCTGGAAACTGAACGCAAGACATTGCCAAATGCAGACATGATATCAAATAGGCAGTGCTGTAGTGTGATAACATAGGTCACAGTGTGTTTCCACATGAACTAATTGTAATCCTAGAAGGCACCGCGCTGAGCATTAATATCATCTTTATCTCTGAAGCCATCATAGGCAGGTCAGTTGTTTTTTAACTGAATCCTTTAACAAGAAGTGATTAAACTTGAGCAGAAAAGTAAAATAGCATACATGGTACGGTTGAAAAATTTCAGTTGATTGTTCAAGTATGTGACATGGTTTCTAGATGTTTTGTTATGTATCAGATTGGGTCATGAAGCATGCACACTAAACTTTATATACATGTCTGGGAGGGAATTAAAGGAGTCTGTTTTGCATTAATTATACTTAAGCCGGTCACATACACATTGATTTCCGAATGATCATTTTATGATTGACAGTGGCATGCTAAGGTCGCATTTGATGAACGAGCGTTTAAAAAAAGTTCAGCGATTAGATGCGATTGTTTTTTTTTTTGTTAAAATCAGCATACTGTATATGTGTCTAGCAATAAGTTGTTTTACTGTGTTTTTGCTGCCTTACCTCCATCTTTTTGCCATTTTTCTTTTCCACCTTTCTGTAAAATATTTTTTTGCTAGCCCCCATTCTTGTTCACAGCAATAGTATGTATGACACTCGAACAGGGAATCATTTTGTGGGATATTTTGTGCTGTGTCCAGTAGAACAATTGCAACATCTTGGGTGGTTAATTTGACATCCTAGATGACAGTTATAGCCTGTCAAACTAACCATGGGCAGGACACATGAAGGAGGGGTTAGGGGGGCATTGACAAAAGTTCTGAAATGTTAGTAATTAAGGCTAGGTTTCCACTGCGTTAAGGGCTGTATCGATACCCCCTGCATTAATCATATGCCTTGACAGGGGATGGCAACACTGCCCATCCATATACATGACTTACTGCCCGCCTGTCTCCACAGTGTTCAGCTTGCGATTAACACAGGGGGAAGGACAGGTTTCTGCCACTACAGAATTATATGCACCCGAATATTTGTCTCAAACTAAAGTGGATTGTATGAATATTAAAGGCCCCCATATACATCTAGATTTTCTGTTCAATCAATAAAAAAAGAAAATTTTTTGGGGTCAGGGAAATCGGTGATTGATTGATCGAATTCGACAGATATTTGATCAAATTTTTTTGGAATCGACTGAAAGCGTAATTGAATTAAGGTTCAATTTCAATCCAACCGATTAAAATTTTCCAGCATGTCCGATCATTTTTCAGTCTAATTTTTTGCAAATTTTAATTGTTTTAGGTACATCTAACCATGTGGGCTGCCATAGATTTTCAATCAATCAACAAAAAAATTGATTGTATTTAGTTGATTGAACGAAAAATCTAGAAGTGTATGGGGGTCTTAAGTGTATTGGTAACTTCAATTTCCATTGTTGTGAAGCTGAGTATTTTGTTTAAGCATTTTCTAGCAGCACAGGTACTCATGAAACTTTACCATGCATGTGCAAATATTGCAAAATAGTTTTGTTACTCCACTGCACCCCCCATGCAATAAAACCACATACATGTGTCCTTCCACATACCTTAAATATGATCTGAAGATCTTCTGGCATAGAGGCGTAGCTATCAGAGCGCAGGATAACCCCCTCGTATGGGCTGTCATCCTTCTCCCCTGCAGGAGTAAACATTCGTCTAATTGACTTCCTCATGTTGTATATTGGAGTTCAGGCTGCACTGCTTTCTTCTTCCTGCAAGGTGACAGAGAGACTCAGAGTTGTGACACCCACGACTCTACTTAGGAATATCACCAGTTTATTTATACATTGCTTCGTGTTTCAGGACTTGACCTCCAACTTTTCAGACCCAAGGAGGCAGCCAACAGGAAATCACAGAATGCTGCAATCTCAGCCATGTGCTTTCTGTTTGCATAGAAGACTCCACAATAACAGCCATTGTACATACCATATGCTAATAGGAATCATTTGGGAGGTAGCATTGGAGAAACACCCACTGCACTTTCTCCACCTCAATGACATGAAGAGAAGAACAGGAAAGAAAAGAAGCCTGCTTGGAGCGAGTTCAGACAAGCCATGTGTGCTGCCTACAGAGCCGCTCTTACATCTCCAGGCTGACATTATTAACACAGCACAGAGTTAAGGCCCCCATACACCTTACAATCTTTCCATACAATTTCTGTACAATCAAATGTTGTTCTACCAAAACCATGTAATATGAGGACCTTTCTAAACCTTCCAATCACTATGTATTCTATCAGGGAGGCCACTATACTACACAGTTGTTGGTAGATCTAATGGAGATTGTAGGGATAGATCTTAAGGTGTATGGGGGGCTTTATGGAGCACATAGACGATCATTAAATCATTTCCTTCTTCTTTTCATGAACAATAATAATAATAATTGGTAAAATCTCAGTTTCCATACTTTTCATTTAAAGTGGACATTAACTAAAAAAAAGTTATGGGGAATATGTCATTTGTGGCTAAGCTTCAAATATAAACATTTTGTTATCAATCTCTTTGGAAATATATGTGTTCTTTGTAGTGATGGTCACATGTGGTATTTATAAAAAAAAAAAATAAGAATTCGCAATGCATGACCACACACTTGAATAGCGAATATTCGAGAATGCGTATATACTCTGCCATATTCTCGACATTTGCGAATTCTCGAACAGCCGATATTTGTTGAATATATTCACAATTTGAATATTCAAGCTCAATACTAGTGCCTGTGCCTACAGCCTCATAACTGTGTATAAAGTGTGAATCCATAATACCCCTGCCTCTGACAGATTAGGAGTAAGTGCTAAAGCTGGCCATACACAAGTCGATACCTGTTCGATCGATGAATGATCGATTGCAGCGTAATGACACAACGGATCACCTAACGTCGAACGATGTGCACCACTTTGTGCGATCAATTCCTGGGACCCATGTCGGACATGCCGGATCCCTGTTCGACATTTTTTCATAGGGATCGTTTGAACAAGGGTTTTCATTGACCTTCATTTTATGTCATTATGCCGTGTCATTGATGATGCTTAAGATATGAAGGGGTGGGAGGGAAAGCGGGGAATTGCGGCAGATTAGAAAACGCTCAGGAGCTTAAAGCAGGGAACACACATCTATCACGGCCATCTATCTGGCCCATCTTTCACGGCCATCTATCTGGCCCATATCATAAGCGGCCATCCCTGTTTTGAGCGGGACCAATCAATCAAAAACAGGGATATTGGACATGACTGTAAACCACAGTCGATGTCCATCGCTTTGCATGGAGACCACGGGTCTTCATGCAAAGCATCGTCGGAGCAGTGCTGTGTCTCCAGCTCCTCCGATATCTGGCAGCAGTGTGATGACGTCATCACGCTGCTGCAGGGAACCTTGAATGGCTCCAATATCGAGCCGTCTGTTCCCTGCTTTAGAATGGAGTTTAGTGAAAGGAAAAGGGGCGGTCCAGTGAAGGAAGCTCTTTTCTAATTTTCCGGTCTCTGTTTGTTTTTTATACATATGTAGTTATGAACTGTTATTTCATGAACCTGGCCATGGATCCTTTTCCTATGTATAAGACCTGCCGAGTCTTGAAAACTCAATAATTTATACAAAAGCAAAGTTTTGCCAACATTCTTGCAATCTTCATTTGCTCAAAATGTCAAAGTCAGTAACTAAATCACAGTGGCATGTGTTTACTTGGCATTACTTGATGACAAATATAAAAAAGCAGCAGGCAGTGTATCCCAGAAGACATGTCTTAAACCCTAATTACCTCTTTAAGGACTTTTAAGCACTGCTAACCAGATCCATTCATAAATAGCCAACACATAATAGACCGCTATCAAAAGGGTCTGGTTTGCAGTAATACGCAGTTCAAAAGGGAAATTCTTTGCAAGTTTACAGTTGATAACTGTTTTCCCTTATCTAAAACTATTGGTATGAATAGAGATGGTCGATATTTTTTAATTAATTGCAAAGCCCCTGAGCATGGTATCATTACCATACTTGTTTGAGATATAGAAAAGGGTTGAGTGTATACTACAAAAAAAGAAAGTATTGCTTTAACACAATTTTTGCATTGCAAAGTCAATTTGAAATTTCGACTTCAATGTGGTTGGCAGTACTGTAAATCTCTTCCTCACCAGACACTAGCACACAGTTCAGTTGGCAACTATGAATTCCAGAAACCATCTTTTCCACCATTTTTTCAGTTTTAATATTTTTTGATAAAAAATTATGTGGTATGTGTGTATATCAAATTTTTTTATTCAGTTGGGAATTGGACAATATCTAAAGTCTCAACTGTATGATGCCTTCCCACATTTTTTTCTACTTGTAAATGTATGTTTGCTGTTTTTTCACTCATAAATTGGAACTAAAAGTGACAGTAACAAACAATCAGGAATAGAAGTGTTCAGGACCCCAGGCTTAGGTCCTCCATGGTGCCCTTTAAGGCCACCCCTGGGATGCTGGATGGAAGCAGTTTTAGTTTTAACTGCATTTCTATATTGGGAAATGCGAATATTCACGGTATGACCATGCATTGTGAAAATAATATTCGCATCGCAAAAAATCTTTAAAATGAATGGTCACATGCAATGCTTATTTTCGCAATGCAAATATTATTTTCGCAATACATGGCCATATTGCGAATATTCTGAATTGCGAATATCCGCCGACATATTCAAGATATTGGGCAGGTTCTTGGCATCCTCTACAATGCTGTGCATGTCATAATCTTATATTAAATTATATTTATAACATTATGAGCAAGAAGAGGAGAGGCAGCTTAGGGAGCAAAGGATCAGTTTAGTAATACCTTCCAGTTGGACACAATAGTTTTGGGATGGTTGTTACTAACTGGCAACCAGTTCCCAAAGTACGCACACTGCATACAACCTTTGCATACACTGGCAGGGTCGCAGTTTTAGAGCCGTCCTCAAACCTACTTTGTGAATTAGTCCTTAATCTTCTTAACCTTAAACCTAAAAAAAAAGCATTATACCCTCATAGTGTGGTAGTGTAGGAATGGGAGGAGGTGTCACTGAACATTTTAATAACATTTTATATAGTTCAGCTTTATAAATGGTAACGGATGATGATAATGTTAAATACTGTTTGTGTTTTTATTATACAAAATAGATTTTTTATACATGATGATACAAAGGTGTAGCCAACTTTCAAGGGTTTTTGACTAGTAAAGCAAACATTCTCTGTCTGATATTAAATTGTATTTATTATTTTATAAGCTAGAGAAAGCGCAGCTTAGAAGAGAAATGATCAGTTTAGAAATGCATACCAGTTGGACACAATAGTTATGGGATGGTTGTTAATAACTGGCAACCACTTCCCACTTCCCACTTCGCTGGCAGGGTCACAGTTTTAGAGCCGTCCTGAAACCACTTTCGTGAATAAGCCCTTAATCTTCTGAACCTTAAATCTAAAAAAGCATTATGCCCTCGTTGTGTGGTGGTGTAGAAAGGGGAGGAGGTGTCAGTGAGTGTTTTAATAACACTGTTTTAATTTAATTTTATCTTGTTCAGCTTTATAAAAGGTAAAATATCATGACAATGTTAAATACTGTTTGTGTTTTTGTTATACAAATACTTTTTTATTCATGATGGTGCAAAAGTGCAGCCAACTTTCATGGGTTTATAACTGTAGTAAAGCAAACATTCTCCGCTTCATAGCACTGATAATAAGAAAGTTTTTATGCAATCAGACTTATATTTACATCAGAAGTCAACTAAAAATACAAACAGTTTACACATGGACAGGAATTCTGCCCAAACCAAACTTCTGTTGACATTTCTGAAACAGAGTAAAGCAGGGAGCGATTACTTATGATTACTCATTATTTGTTTTCTTATTACAGAAAACGCACAACATTAATAACCTGATCTGTTGGATACTAAATTTAGAACTGTCAACAAAGGAAATGACTTGTGCTTTAGGAAAGTTTTATTCTCAAGGCAGATAAAAATAAATCACACAGACGTGTGTTTATAAAAAAAAAAAAAACCTAACCTGAAGCCCAATTAAGGTTTGCGAATGTATTATTGCAATGCTGTCAGGTACGCATACCGTAATAACACATTTGCCCTAATTCTTTATTAATTGTTTAAATTTTTATAACTAATTTTGTTACCTAGCCTTGTGATCCAGCATAGGCTAAATGATCTGATGCTCATTTAAAACTCAACACAAAGAGCAGTGGTCTGAGCCTACAGTTGTCTGACACACCCCCTGTTCACGGGAATCGATCGATCCATTCGCCTCTCCATTATCTCTACGTGGCAATGGACTTCCTTCACCAGGCCGAGGGACAACAGGAACTAGCAGCATCATGTGAGTGAGCTTTCCACATAGAGACCGGAGACTCCCCTACTTCCAATGGCCTAGAAGCAAGCTTTATTGTCCACCATTCCAATCAGTAACTCCTGTCTGGGTTAGAGCCTCACATTTCACAAATTATTCTCAGCAAGTTTGGAGTTCAAGTGATACCATTTATTGGCTAACTGAAGTCATTAGAGAAGCAAGCTTTCGGGATATCGCAGATCCCTTCTTCAGGCTAATACAATTCTGGTCTTTGAAACTTACATTTATACACAAAATAACTTGGTCATAAATATTTGAACAAAAGAAACAGTTTCTTTTGTTCAAATATTTATGACCAAGTTATTTTGTGTATAAATGTAAGTTTCAAAGACCAGAATTGTATTAGCCTGAAGAAGGGATCTGCGATATCCCGAAAGCTTGCTTCTCTAATGACTTCAGTTAGCCAATAAATGGTATCACTTGAACTCCAAACTTGCTGTATTTATCGATGGCTAACACGGTACAACACCCTACTATTACAAATTATTCTCCAAATATTAAAAAATTCAAGATTATTATGTATTGCGAAAATCAGCACTTGTACATGCAAATATAATGTGTGTTGTAGTGTAGTGGCAGAATGTGAAAAATCAGCTGCAGTGTAATTACTAGTGATGGCCGAACTCCGGCCATGTCCGTCCGCGAATGGGCGGAGCGGACTCTTAAAAAAGTCCGCCGTCCGCCCGTTCGCGGACAAATTCAAATTCCCCGCCTCTGGAGTTTGAATCGTAAAACCCAGATGTGACGTCAGTGACGTCACATCCGGCACCTGGAACGCATAGTTCCTGGTATGCTAACCGGATGTGACATCACTGACGTCACATCCGGGTGTGCGAGCCGAGATGTTCACTGAAAGACTGGGTTCTCTACCCGGTCTTCAGTGAAAAGATTCTTCCTGCGGCGGGATCTCGCTGCTTATGATCCCACCGCAGGAAGAATAGAGGGCTCCTTCTTGCCGGCGAACAGGCGGGTTGAACACCCGTACTGTCCGCCAGGCAGAAGGAGGGCGAACATGCTTGTTCGCGGCCGAACTGTCCGCCTTGCGGGCAGTTTGGCCATCACTAGTAATTACCACATGAGACAACATCATCTTCGCTTGTACATGCGAATATTGTGAACGCAATGCATAGTACTTTCCCTAGAATCTTGAATATGTTTTGATTACTAAGATATTGCACTATATTTGTGATATTCAAGAATTCTTCAAGTGCTGATATTTTGTATATATTACTGCTGTGTTTATACTGAACTGCTTGCACCTTCCAATGAACTGTACCCTATCTCTAGGACCACAGATGCAACTGCGCCATTTGCAATTGACAGTCTTGTCTAAAGATCCTGGTTGAATCCCAGGTTCCCACAGCAAAAGGAGTGAGACAGAATGAGGGGATAGAATCCAGAAAATCCAGAAATGTATCTTGGTCATTGCAAACAAAGGGGATATAACAGAGTATTGGGATGAACTTTTCATAGTGACCAAATACTTATTTTCCACCATAATTAGCAAATAAATTCTTTAATATGACAATGTGAATTCCTGGATTCCTTCCCCCCATGTCTCATGGTTGAGGTGACCTATGAAAACAATTTACACGCCTCTCTCATCTTTTTCAGTGGGAGAACTTGCACAATTGGTGGCTGACTAAATTTTTCCCACTGTAGGTGCATGGTCAAATACTCAAACTAGGAATATAAATAAAAGGATTAATCCTATTCGGATTAATCGGATTCGGATTAATCCTTTTATTTATATAATATATATATATATATATATATATATATTATAGTGTGTCCCTTTAGTTCCACTTTAATTACACAAGAAAAAAACAAGAATACAAAAGTGGACATATGACCCTAATCAGCATTACTGTCATTGTTTATCTTGTAATGCCACAGTGACGCCATCTTTATGGCCTTTCCTTTCACCTCCTAATACGTGTGACCACAAAACAGTGTTATCAGTTTTATTTAAAAGATAATACCGTGAGAATGAGTTCGGTGAAATGCACTTTTATTGTTACACTTGTCATTTGCTGTCAGCACCTTGGAAGGTATAATACATATGATACTTTTCAAATAGTCATCTTTTGTTCTCATGGCAATAATAAAGTATCTCTGTATACATATATTATGCAAAGAAGAGTTCAATATACAGCAAATGTGTGGACTCTGTGGGTTATGTTACCTAAAATAAAAGCAGAAATGCAATGTGATATCTATGTAGTTATTGGTAATACATGTGCTGTGGGTTCACATAAGAATGTGAATCTTTGCTCATCTAGTGATTATAAACTCAGTGTCTGGTTAGGTGATATTATATGTATATGTGTTGCATAAAGGTAGGCGTGTGTTAAACTCTGCTGCCTGTATGCATGCATCTACATCCCCCAACCCACATATGCAAAACAACTGTGACGTGTTTGTGCCTTCTATGTAAAGGTCCTCATACACTGCACAATTTTGCGTTCGATACCTTGAGCATTACATCCCAATGAAATGACGATCGAACAGGGATCCAACATGGTGTTAAATCCCTGTTCAATCTCCATTACTTTGATTGGGGACCCTCGATCCCTATCCAAAGTGTCAGCCAGGGATCAAGCACCCGAAGTAGTGCACATCAATTCGCCGAACCATTGTTGAATCATTGGCCATCGATTTTGGTGTAATACAACATTCGTTTGGTGTATACTCAAAATCAAAAAAATATATATGTAAAATTAACAAATTAATAACTTACCTCTGAGCTGGTAAGTATATCCCCCAAAAATATACTTACCTGCTGTTCCCTGGCATCATATGAAAGATTCCATCCTTATCTGCCAGGCTTCCGGGGGAAAAACTCAGGGTGCAATATCGCAATTGGCCACTGAGTGCATTTATAATAAGTTTTCTATGGGAAAGTACATCTCAATCAGTTTAATGCAGAGCCAAGATTAGAGATTTACCCGTCTATCTTTGCAGTGAGCTCCGGACTGTGCCAAGGCACAAGCCAGGTATGGAGAAGGGGCTGCGAGGGATATTCTTAAATTATTCCTTAGAGGTAAGTTTTTTTTGTTCTTTTTATGCATTCCTCCCCATTATGGGCACTTCATGTGTCATTCATGAAATGATTAATTTCTGGTTGAAGGTCCGCTCTAAGTACCTTGTTAAAAAAACAAAACTTAACTAGCTAACTAAATACAACTAACATTCAATCTACACGTGTAAACCCACCTTTAACCCACACTAACCATAGGGAAAATAAACTCAAGTACATCCCCTAGTTCCCGGGATTTTAGAGGTATCTTATTAAATTCACCAAAAATACCTCAAATATAAATGTATTTATGAATACAATGTATCCATATTGAAAACAAATGAACCCCAAAACAGCCAACAGAATTACATACAAGAATCTGAAAATAAGAATTGCCCAAATATCAGGGCAGTCCCATCGTCCTCCGCATCAAGATATCAGCTTTCATGTTCATTCTCGAATGGGCCATGACACACTAGAGACTATAAAAAGATACTAGACATTTCCAGTCTTTTTTTGTTGCCAAACAACACTAGATGTAACAGATCCCATATCCCTGGCTTTCTCTTCATATCAAGAGCCTCTGGGCACCTTCTCCAGGGATCTGGCACCTGAGACAATCGCAAAATGATTGGTAAATCAAGATACCTAATGAGATGCCAAAGTTCCATTAGGATGCAAATTACAACAGCCTAAAGTTGAGCCAAACTCTGCAACCCATGTACTTAAATGTTTAATTTTTTTGTATTTTGCATGTGAATACCCAATTTTGGTATTTCATTAAACATCTCTGGTATATCAGTTCTTTTAAATGTGTAACAGAGAGTGTTGTTAAGAGTAAGGGTACATTTTTACAGTTTAAAAAACTACCCCACAGGTCAATCGGGCTAAAGCCTGAAAACCGGCCAATGGACGCCTCATATGACGTCTGCCGGTCATTGAGATTTTAGCTTCTTTACCGGGCGGTAAATGTAGCCTAAGGCTAGGGCTATACTTGCACTAAAAACGGTTTTCTTTTTTTAAGTTGAATACATATTGCCAGTTATCTGTTTGGACATGAAAGATCAAAAAGTGTTATTGGTGATAAAGAGCACCTCAACTAGCCTTTTGTATTGCATGTCTCTTGCAGCCAAACCCCACATTATAGGGGTATCTGTGGGGGAAAAAACTAACCATAATGCTATAAGTCTATCTCTTGTAGCTCCTCCTGTTCTGAACCTGTACTGTTGTGGAAAACACACTGCCATGGAGATATGTTTTTCCCATTGAAAGCCATTATCTGGCATTATCCAGTGGCCACTCGCAGTATTTAATTAACCCCTGGAAGGCATCTAAATATGCAACCTCTGGAGAATAGGAGGTAGATATATATGTTTTTAAGATTGTGGAGCACTATGCCACCATTGTGCCAGTTCAGAAGTCAATGTTTCATTTTTATTTTTATTATTCATCTGTTTTAAATAAAAGACTAGTATATGAACAGATTGAACAGATATGAACTTTCAAGAATAAGTTATATTATCCTTATTGGGGGGTTTACTTACATATTAGAAGATGGAAAGTCTGGACTTCTTGGATACTTTATCACCCAAACTAGCATTAAATCTTGATTTTCTATGCTCAAACCTTTGCTTGCATGGTTGCACATATGTGCCTGGCTGAATCTTTGTATACTGTGCTGCTTGGGTAATATGGTATGTAGCCTATTCATTTGAGAGGGCACTGATGGCACACCAGAGCTGTTATAACTTAATTGTCACCTTCTTTGCTGCATTTTGGGGTCCTGCAAGACATAGCCACTGGCAATCTGTGTTGTGTTTAGAATAAATGGCACCACAGACCACCATCATGGGTTATATGTGTTATCATGTGGTGCAGTGCAATAGAAGCATACCTTACTGTGCACATATTAATAAGGTTTTATTAATAAAGCTCCAATTTGGCTTAAGCAATCTATCCAGGCAACACAACACCAATGTTGTTGCCTACATTGTTTGTATAATCTTAAAGCAGAACCAAACCCTACAATTACACTTAGAAAAAGATTGATATCATACTTGCATTGCCATGTAATTTGCTCCAGATGTTTTCTGTATCAGAATGTATTTATTAAACCAAACGTAGTACTTGATTTGTAAAAGATGCCAACTTGTGTGTTGCAAATAGATCTAGCCTTCTGTAATTGGCCTTTTTCGTGCCCATGTGACTGGTTGATGTTAATGTCAAAGATGTGACTAAAAACAAATAGTGCAAAAAATTCTCCCAATAACCTATTATCCCATAAACTCTAACAGTCTCCATGGCACTGCCACAGCAATTAATGGCTAAATTCAGACTGGTAGCAGGGTCTGTGTTGTTATGATTGCCCACAAACCACAACTTGATGGGGTTGTCAGCATGGGGGCTATGTTTGATAACCACCCATGCCAACACAAATTTGCTCACTTCACTATCTGGTGTCATCCACTGTATATTGTGTTTTTGCAACCAAGGTGAACATGAGTTGTTTATGTTAATTCAGGTTGGCTGGTATGTTTCAGTCTTAAATGTTATGACTATATCTATGCTAAACACATTTCTTTCCATCCAAATTTTCTATAGTTCCTATTTTCCTTATCCAGGTGCACTTAATGATGGTAACCAAAATCTTGCAGAGTACCTTTTTAATCTATTCAAGATAATAGGAATATTTATTTAAACTTTTGATTTTACACTTCCTTCTATTTGTTTATACTTCTTTTTACTTCTTCTACCAAACCATGTAATACGAGGACCTTTCTTAACCTTCCAATCACTATGTATTCTATCAGGGAGGACCCGGCACTACATATGGAGTATGAAATTGAATGGAGTTTTCTAAAGGTATATAGGGGGGGTTTAAGATAAAAAAAATTCAAATCTTAAACTACATAAAATCACTGCACTGTGTTAGAGCTTCAGAAATCCTCCACCAGGCTGTTTATCAGTCTCCTCCTGATATACAATATAAAGTTTTAGCTGCACCTGATGAACTAACATACTATCTCAAGTGCACATGGTCAAAGTACAAAGTACTTAATAACTTTATATGGTTAATAAAAAACCCACTGTTTACTAAGACAAATAACTATTAAGCTCCTTTGTTGATTGAACTGTAGAAGGTGCGGATAAAAAGGAAGAAAGGTGACTGGACACACAGAGCACTGATGGACTTACACTTCAGACATGCATAAAAACAGTCCAGGTGTATGTACCACACAAAAACTGTACTTACTGAGTGTATAAGAAATGGTAACTTAGTTTTGACCAAGGTATGTTGTGCTTAGAGCAATATTTAAGGGGCCAGTTCTCCTGCACCACAGTGAGCTAGAACATACACGGCACCACAGTGCATGTAGATGTCAGTCCCAAAAAATGCAACTTTTTTAGTGCATTGGGACTATGAAGAGATTGCCTTAACGCAATGCATGGTAACGCACCATTGAATGTCTGGTAAAGCTCCCAGTCATTTCTCAATCAGTACACCCTTAATAATAATGAGCATTGTGCACTAAATGAGAGATGTGTTCACAGTGATGTTAAGCAAAGTCAATCAATTTTACAGGACTGTGTTTTCTATAGATAAACCCATTACGTTCATGTAGAGAAAGTTTTATGTAACTTTGCATTTTTCATACTTAAGTTATTTAATCCCCGTATAAGATTTGTCAGGACTGTCTTTTACTCAGTTTACCAACCTGTAAGCTTTTCATTTTTCAAAACCATTTTCTAATATGCATGCAGCTATTCTAATAGGAGACACTTTCATTAGGTTAAGCTGAATACATTTTACATTCAAATGAACGCTGCTTTTCAAAAAAACATGCAAAAACAGTGAGGAGAGGTGGAGAGATTTCTGTAGATTAATTTATTAAAGAGAACATTCATATTTAATAAATGTTTTAACTTTTTCATTAATATTGAAATAGTTAACAGTACTTTCCCACAATTATACCATTATATATGTGTGTGAGTGTAGAAACATATATATATATATATATATATATATATATATATATATGTGTGTGTGTGTGTCTTTATGTATATATATCTAGCTCCTGTAAAAGGAAGAGAAAACTTACAGTTGTAGCAGTGTGTTGATTTCATCCCGTTCTCCGTCTGTCTTTAGAAATACAATTCCAGACATGAAATGCTTCCTCTTGCACAGATCCTCCTCTTTTATAGGGCTATGCTGTCCGTCAGTCCGAGTCACTAATTGTGTCACAGCGTTAATCATTTGTGTCAATATTTTTCCTGTGTATTTGAGATGCCTGTTTTACAAACAAGATAGGAGGAGGTGATGTATAAAAAGGGAGGCACTTAAATGTCTTGGGAGAAAAAGATGCATTTTCATAATGACTTTTCAATGTTCTTTTTTGAAGTACAAGCCCTCGTTAAAATTCCTTTTAATGGGATGTAGAGTGGGTGGATTTTGTTACAGACACTTAAGAGGAAGATTTATTATTATTTGTTAGATTATGAGACAATTGTCTATTAATGCAGCAGTCAGTGTATTTTGGTCCTATTTTTTCCTACTCGATCTTAAGAAGTGGTAAATGTGTTACGAAAATGCTAATTGTTAGGAAAAGATAGAATTAAAGTCAGTCTGTGCTAAGACATTATCTATCTCTACCATAATAACTGAACCACTGATACACTCAGGAGTTGTTTTTAGCATATACATTTTTATTAGATTTTCAACATAGAACAATAAACATAAACTTTGGAATTGGGACCCAGTACCAAAATATCACTTAAATAGGTTTACGTCACAACATGTCATCCAAGTCCTCTCAAATCCACAGAAAGTTGAGTGCAATGCTGCTGGTTCTAATCAAAAGCGTTGGTTCCCCAGCTAACCTGACTGCGGGTCATGTAGTAAACCTTACCCTGGAGGAGGTATATTGGCTTCCCAATGTGCTCAAAATTGCGGTTGCCTAACATATAAACAATCAACAAGTTCCGCCCCTCCCCACCCTCCACCCCCTGTTGCTGCCACCCCCCCCCCCCCCCCCCAACACTCAAGTGTTTTAAAGAGGGTAGGTGGCTGTGTGGGGTTGAGTGGATGATCAATGGCTAAAGCTAGCCATACACACATCAACTTTTGCTCAATCAATCTTATATTCTATCGGCTCATGCAACTGAAATATGGATAGTCAGTCTAAAATCAATCAATGATACCACCACACCATTAGTGATGAGCGGCATAGGCAACATTCGTATTCGCAGCATGCCGTGAATTTTATAGAAAACATTTGGAAAATATTCGCATTGGGCAATATTTTGGGTTTTTTTTATTGCGAATATCGGCAGTTTTTATTGAATTTCGCACGCGCAATATATGTTTAACATGGCGCGAATTTATGTGCGAATTTTCAAAAGTGTAGATTTTTGCAATATTCGCATCACCCCAATATTCAATTTAAAAACTGTTGATGGTCACAGGGAGTGTTGCTTAGCTGCCTTCCCATTTGTCCACTTGCATTGAGAGGCATGTGTAATGGAAAAAAAATACCGAATATCTGGAATTGCGAATGTTCAGCAATATATTTACCATCTTCACGAATTTCCGAATTGCCGATATTCGCGATTAATATTCGGAATCCGAATATTCGCGATCATCACTACACACCATGTGATCTGTTCTGTGCACAATACCATTGAATACATAAACATCCAAATACCCCCCAAAAAATCAGATAATGAAACGCTTAAAAAGGGCAGCACATCTAATTCAAAGTGATGTCTTCATTGTTTCTATCTGATTGTCACGGAGCAGCAGGTGTGGACCCACTGTGCCACGTGTCCTACCTCCTCTAAGGGCGTTGTCTAAGTGAACCCACTCGTTCTTCACAATACCCCTGATGGTGGGGATAGACTTTCCCGAGGGGAACACCAGGTCGCTACCTCTGGAGGGACGGTAGGAACACAAAGCAGCTGGTCCAGGCCACAGCAGGGAGGGCTCCAGGGACACAGGTGTTGTCAGCCAGACAGTGTAACAGAGCGGGCAGTGCAGGTACAGATCAGGTAGCAGGAGAGTGCAGCAGACAGGTAAGGGTTAACAAGTATCAGTCTCAGAACACAGGCAGGAGTCTATCTCACAGGAACAGCACAGGCAGTCAGTGCTTAGCATAACATAAAGACCTTAATACTGAGGCAAGGCTAAAAGGGCAGGGTTCCTTATATAGCTGCAGGAGGTCCACTTTTGGTCAGCCAGGTCACATGACGAATACCTTAAATCCCAGGAAATGACACGCGCTTGTGCATATTACTATCCAAACCCTTGGCAGGTGCCAATTGCACATGAGTATATTAACTCGTTATATAGATTATTGTAATGTATCAACGTGTCATCAAAATTATTTTATTACTGTTTGTAGTAATCCTTGATTTTCTTTCTTTGTATAATGCTGTTTTTCTACTTCTGTCCTCCATAGCCTCCAGGAAGGATTTGTTAATACAAATCATCTCAAAAGCACACACTGGAGCCGTGTCCAAACCACTCTCCTGTTACTTTTAATTGAATGTTGAGAAGTAAACATTAAAGCCCCCCATAGACAGGCAGACTCCTCCATGCAACTTCTGTACAACCAACTTTTCTTCTACCAAAACCATGTAATAGGAGGACCTTTCTACACCTTCCAATCACTATGTATTCTATCAGGGAGGTCACTATACTACATAGTTGTTGGTAAGTCTCATGAAAGTTGTATGGAGGAGTCTGCCTGTCTATGGGGGGCTTAAGGATACATTTCCAGCAACATTACAAAAATATAAAAGCCATGTAAACACAACACTAGCAATGTGCTGTGCGGAGGTATGTCAATGTGCTGTGCGGAGCTATGTCACCTCCTATTTAAAGTGCATTTGCTAATGTGACTGGTCTGCTGTTAGAATTTCACCTGAAATGATTGTCTAGGTGTATGAACAAACCTTTATATAACATGTAATCTGGTAATGCTGAAATTGGGAAATATATAATAAAGCCCCCCATAGACGGGCCGATTCCCGGCCATAGTTGTAGCAGACCAACCGGCGTGCTCGCTCCCGCCGAGCACATAAAGGTTGGTCTGCCGCAACTATAAGGGAGCCCACCTTGAGTTTCTTTGAAAAAAAGCCGGCAGGTCGGATCGCACACGGATCCTTCCTGCTGGTTTTTTTTTCTGCCCTGCTGCAGGCTGTTAACTTGGAGGGGAAGTCTCCTCCCCCTCCGAGTTAATTGGCTGCAGTCTGACAGGAGTCCCATGTGTTCGTGGAACACACAGGATTCCTGTCCGTTCTGTAGCAGACTGATCACAGCGTGGTGACGTGGTGACTGCTAAATGTCGGCCATAGATCGGGACGCCTATGGCCGGCTTAAGAGTTTCTTCATATATTTGTCATGTATTGTAGTGGTCACTTTGTAAAAACCAACAACCATTTGAGTTCTCAGTATTATTATTTTTATATTATTTTCATATTATTATTATTATAATTTTCTAATGGCATATCTATCAATACCCACACCCAAACCTTTACCATAGTAGATAAGTAGGAGAAGTATATACTCATTTCTTTGACTTGTTCTTTATCCACAATTATAGTCATCTCATGATGGATGGTTAACTTTATAGAGACATTAGAATACTTTGAGTTATTGAGTTGGGGGGGGGGGAGTATTTAGTCAGTCGCCAATTGTGCAAGTTCTCCCTCTAGAGCAGTGATGTTTTGGGGCAGTCGCTGGTCAACACAGACTTTCAACTCCATCCAAAGGTTTTCTATGGGGTTGAGATCTGGAGACAGACCCAGCCATGTTTCATCTTCAAAGCCCTTGCTATTGGAATAAGGTTTTCACTCAAAATCTCAAGATGCATGGTCCCATACATTCTTTAATTTACACAGATCAGTCGTCATGGTCCCTTTGCAGAAAAACAGCCCCAAAGGATGATGTTTCCACCCCCATGCTTCACAGTAGGTATGGTGTTCTTTGGATGCAACTCAGCATTCTTTCTCCTCCAAACACAACAAGTTGAGTTTTTACCATATGACTATATGACATTCTTCCATTCCTCTTCTGGATCATCCAAATGCTCACTAGAAAACTTCAGACGGGCACGGACATGTACTGGTTTAAGCAGGGAGACGTGTCTGGTACTGCAGGATTTGTGCCTGGCGGCATAGTGTGTAACTGATGGTAATCGTTGTTACTTTGTTACTCTCTGCAGGTCATTCACTAGGTCCCACTGTGTGGTTCTGGGATTTTTGCTCACCTTGTAATCATTTTGACCCCATGGAGCTCCAGTTCGAGGGAGATTATCAGTGGTGTTGTATGTCTTCCATTTTCTAATTATTGCTCCCACAGTTGATTTCTTCACACCAAGCTGCTTGCCTATTGAAGATTCAGCGTTCCTAGCCTGGTGCAGGTCTACAACTTTTCTGGTGTCCTTCTTTGGTCCACAGTGGAGTTTGGAGTGTGACTGTTGGAGGTTTTGGAAAGATGTCTTTTATGCTTATAAAAAGTTCAAACAGATGGCATTAATATAGGTAATGGCCAGTGGAGCACAGAGGAGCCTCTTCACCTCAGTTGCGTTCTGCCCATACCGCGCTGTTTTTAACGCCGCGGTACGGGCAATCATGGCAGTGTACAAAGTACATTGCAGAAAATTTCCACCCTCCCCCTGCGCCTGTCCACATCGCCGCAGTTATTAATGTGTGGGCTTTTTGCCCCTACTGTATGGATTAGTGATGAGCAGCATAAGCAATATTTGAATTTGGGACATTTCACAAATTATTCTCAGCATATTAAAAGTCATTTTAAAAAGCTTAATTTCTTACTCCTAACATACCACTTTAAAAATTAATTCTCACTTAACTTAGTGAATGTAGTAAATAAGTTCTGCCAATTTTTCAAATTAACGAAAATCCTGATTTTACATTTTTTCCTGGCATTTACAAATTCCCTGGGTTTATTTAAGATCCATTACTCGTGTCCACAAAAGGCTTTGATTAGGGTATATAATTTTATAATTACATATATTAACCCCCCCCCCCCCCTGCCGTCCCAGCTCGTCCAGCTTTGACCTGTCAGAACTGCAGTGGACGAGCTGGGTTTGTCAAGCAGAGATCGGCGCCACAGGAGAGCAAACTAAACCATCCGTGTGGCTCTGATCTAATGAAGAGGCAGCTGCAGAAAACGGCTCACCCCCCCCCCCCCCATGCTCTCCTATGTAACCTGGCAAATCTGCACTGCCATCTAGTGGTTGCAGTGCTAATTTACCTGATACAGTGAATTATTGAAATATTCATTATCTGATATTGTGAGTTATTCACAAAGCATCTGAACATGTTATAGTCAGGATGTCACCAGACTCCTGTATTCTGTGCACTTTGGTACAGAAATTTGTACCTCAGCAGTGCGCTAGGGAGGTAAAAATATTCTTTACCTTTTCAAACACAGAAAAGTGAATGTCCCAGAAAATTTACTTAAAGCAGATCTACAATTATATGCTTACCTGCGTTTCCCTCTTGCTCCGTGTTGCCATCTCTAGTCCTGGGAAAAAAATTATATCTGGGAGTCTTGCGGGGTTAATTAACTGCACTACCAAGAATGGGCAAAAGATGGTGCTAGATAATGTTTTTTAACGCTGAAAACTTATCACCACTGGCTTGGGAAGGGAAAGTTATTATGTTTCCCTAACCAAGTCTCTCTGCGCTTAATAAAAGAGACCTCACTGCCAGCACTTCATATGAGAGGATGGGGGGGGGGGGGGGCACTTGCGATTTACTCATTACAGATAAAAGTTGTCTTTATTCAGAAAGAGCAGATAACACTGTCTAGGATTTTGCATTGTTAGCATGCTGCTGGAATTTAAAAGCTCAGTGAGCTTTTTGTAGGATCGATTGGCACTGTAATGCATTTATAAAACAGATATAACATAATGATTTTAATAATATATCTGTCAGATTGAAAAAAGGACAAAAATAAAATGTTATTGTTTGGTTTTGAGTAATCTTTAACTTCAGCCCATCTTGTTAGTGCAGGATGCAGCTCCTGAGATTAGTGGAGAGGAAGTTTAATTAACAACAGAGATATAGGCTGCTTAGCGGCTACAGAAATGATGATTCTATTGCCATGGATCTTGCATTAGCTAAAAGAGCAGATGGATTAGTAATAATCACATTTCCAGGAAAAGTCATTAATCCCATCAATACTCAAAACAACTCAGTTGTGATCTATCTAGTATGGAAACTTTTAAAGCATGCAGTAAACTACTCCTTGTCCTTGGAACACATTTTGTGGTTAAATAAAGAGAAGAGTGTGAAATAAAGGTATTAGCAGAAGTAGAATATTTGTAATTGTGGAAATGGCTCTCTAACATTTTTTTCTAAATCTATTTAACCTCCCTGGCGGTTCACTGAGGTCCAGATTTCTGTACCAAAAGTGATAGTGTTTTGCCTTTCCGCCTCCATCAGCATCACCGAAGACACCAATGGGGGCGGAAAGGCTCTGTTTGCCTGCAGCTCTGTAGAAATGCTGCAGGCACACAGAGAGCCAGCGGTTGCGCCTGATTCCGGCACGGGCGCAGTTTGATTCACGATCAGACTGCGCCAGTACTTGCTTCGGGTATAACGCTAGGGAGGTTAAACCGGCCATAGACGCTATGCTTGGTGGTCGTTTATCGAACAATTGACCGCAGCATGATGACATCAGCATGATGTAATACACCATTTACGATTTGACAACCAATACTTTGGATGGGGACCCTTGTCCCCATTCAAAGTACTGGCGATCGACCAGAGAAAAACGTTTGTTCTCTGGCTGATCAAAGTTTTGTACGAGTACGAACGCCCGAAAGTTAAAGCAAAAATATTTAAAAAAAAATTTCTTCAAGACCGGGTCCAGCCAGACCAGGTGAGCTCCCACACTGTGCCCAAACCCAGCGCTCACAGTTCTGTGCTGTCCCGGTGTCCCTGATGTGACATGCTGGCTGGCAGCATATACTCCGTCTCTTCTCCCCCCCCCCCCCTCCGAGTGATGTGATGACATCACATCGGGGAGGCGGCGGGAGATTTGAAAAGTACAGTGCATGAAATTTCAATGTGCTTCTATGTACAAAATCTCGCCAGAATAAAAAGTCTCTGGTACCCCAGATGTGCCCATTTGCAGTAACCCTCTCTTCCCTGGTGTGATTTTATCACATCCATCACACCAGGTTAGAGAGGGTTAACTGCAAATGGGCACATCTGGGGCACCAGAGACTTTATTTGGGTGACATAGCAGCAAAGCTTTGTGCACTGATTTCTGTGTTTTCTCATTTATAAAAAATTATATTTTACATAATTGTTTGTTTCAAACATTATTATATTCAGGATGTCTATTAGACCTTTGTACGGAGATATTTTTGGAAGTTACAGGCCTACAACATAAAGAAAAATGTACCATTGAAGTCTATGGTGCACTTTTGGTATAGAAATCTGGACCTCAGCAGTGCGCTAGGGAGGTTAACCTGCAGGAACATCAGCTGCTGCAGATCGTTTAGATCGTATCCCCTGCATCCCCAGCAAGGAGGGGGTGCTGATAGGCACCCCCTCCTTGGTGGGTATGCGATCTGCTGAGCTATCTAGAGCAGCCGATGTTCCTGCAGCAGGAACATCGGCTGCTGTAGATAGCTCAGATTGCATCCCCACCAAGGAGGGGGTACCGATCGCCCCAATAGTGCCCGGGAAACCGCCATGCGGTTTGAATTGAAAAATCCCGCCGCCATCCATCACACCTGGAGGTTTTTGAATTCAGACCGCAGGGCGGGAATTTCAAATCGTTCTGGATTTCAAAATAACGCGATTTCAAAATAACCTTGTTTGGTCCTCTCCCTCCCGGTGTGAGGACCTGGTGACTT
>CM070036.1:29970632-29982077 GCA_036250615.1 Ptychadena robeensis | reverse complement strand
AAAAAAAGAAATTCCATTACAGTCTATGGTGCGCTTTTGGTACAGTAATCTGTACCTCAGCAGTGCGCTAGGGAGGTTAAAGAGAAAGACTTTGGATAATCTAAACATTCTATTGCAGACATGGGCAACTGATAGCCTCTAGAAGGAGAGCATAACAATCATTCTCTAGGCATTATCACCACTTTTTACAGGAAACAAGCTGAGAGATGCCAGTGCATCTTGACACCAAGGTCCATTTGGGGAATTTCTACTTGGCTTTGAACTTAATTTTTAATTTGGTGATGGTACCATATTCAGGAGCTTTGCAATTAACTCACAAAGTCAGCTAGTCCAAATTTCACAAAAACTTTGAATTCATCTCCATTGATCTTCTGGTGTGCTGGTCAGGATTATTTAATCATACTAAGCATGAACATCTTCATGAGTTCTCTTGCAATAGAGCTTTTCCTTAGAGAATTTCCCATCCCTAGTAATGACCAGGACATTCCTTTGTCCTTGAAACTGCAGTTACAGAGTAATAAGTGTATAAAATGTATCTTAATAAAAGAATGTTTTCAGCAAATAAAATGTAGTGCTTGCTTTCACCTATGCTTTCAAGGTATTTAAATTAATAGTTTTTAGCTTTTTTTTGTATTCTGTACAGTCTGTTTAGCATTGTCTCTCTTGCTTGTAATATAGTATCTGCTTTATTTCCTGCTCTGCATGCGTCTATAATATTAGTTTAAGGCACTGTGTTTCCAAGGCAGTTAATGTTATTACATGCACTACAACACATATTTACACTTGTAATAAACCTGGTTAAAAAGAACTTTACTGAGAATGATTTGGCAAAATGTATGTCGAGAGATGCATAATCGTATTGAAAATTGGGTTTTTGCTTGTAATATAATTTGCTTCAAATTTTACTGATTAAAGAAATCCAATTTCCTTCACATTAACATTAGATATGTAAACAAAGTGTTTGATCTGAAGCATACATTGTTCTTTGCCGGTAATGTGGTGAAGATTTCCGTTAAGAGAGGGTTTACTGAATGTTTAATGAGCCCATACTGATTGGCTACTCAGTTTACTTGGTTTAGAAACCATTTCTGGCCCCTAAAACTTAATCCAGTCAAAAAATATTTTTAAATATACTAAACAATTTAACAAACAAAATAGCATTGTTTCTCTTCATAAAATGATTACGGTAGTTTTAACCCCCTAGCATTCCTGACGGCCTCATCTCGTCCAGTCTTATCTGCACTGAACAAGATGGGGCTGTCTGTATAAAAGTATTTTAGAGATTTTATCATTCAAATGATAACTTTTATACATTTTTCTTTGAAATGTAATTTTAATAAAGTAATTGTGTGTTTCAAACATTATATTCAGGATGTCTACTAGACCCTTGTAAGGACATATTTTGGGAAGTTACAGGCCTACAACATTCCATTTACATCTGTGATGCGCTTTTGGTACAGAAATCTGGACCTCATAAGAGCCCTATGAAAGTTAACATAGGAAGTACAATGGACTGTCGTGAACTTAATGCATTCTTGAAGGTTGGTTATAATTCAAGACTATATTTCTAGCCTATAAGAATGAGAAACAATGCAAATACCCATAATGCATTCTGAACCTCCCAAAGCATTCCTTAACTTAACTTAAAGCAGTTGTAAACTCAAAAAAAAAAAAACACATACATTACATTCACATAATACTCACCTCCCAGTAGTATACATCTGTGAAAACTGCTACAGAGAAAAAAAAGGTACTTACAATCTTCACTTCCTCATTTCCTAAGGCACCATCTTAAGTACTGGCGACCTAAAGCCACTTCCGCCCATTCAGTTTGACAGTACTAAGGCGCCCCTCCCCTGCTGACATATTAACCAATCCCAAAGGGTTTGGTATGGGGGGACAGTTCGGGTCCTTCCAGAGATCCATGTGCATGTTGCAGTTTGCTTAGGAGACAGGATTGAAGCTGAAGGAGGACACTGTAGTAGACAGGTGAGATGGAGACTGAAGTGAAGCAGAAGGATGGGGATGACACTAGGTGACAGGAAGGGATGGAGATTGGAGTGAAGTCATAGGATGGGGATGACACTAAGTGACAGGGAGGGATGGAATTTGATGTGAAGCAGAAGGATGGGACAAGGAGAGCACAAAGAGAAGGAGAGGATGGAGTTAAGTGGTTGTGAAGGGGTTCAGTGTGGAGGTGATATGGGAGTGACATGGATTTGGGGGGGCACACTGGTTGGCTGAGAATAAGGTTAGGAAGATAGGAGGTGATGGTGGAGGGCACAGAGGATGATTTGGGGTGCTGCACTGACAGAACACCTCCTTTGTCATTTTTAACATGTTCCTTCTCTGCCTCTCACACAGCTCCCGCTCTTCTTATCAGGCAAACACTTTGATAGCTGGGCAACACAAGAACCCCCCCTTCCCCCAGACTCATTGGAGACAAGCTGAAGAAGGGGAAGGGAGGGGGGATTTCTTGTCCTGATAGAGAGAGGAGAGAGGGCTGCAGGCAGCTTCACAAAGTTTCATGTTCCTTCTCTGCCCCTCACACAGCTCCCATTCTCCATCCTCCTGCTCTTCTTATCAGGCAAACACTTTGACAGCTCGGCAACACAAGAATCCCCCCCCCCCAACTCATCTGAGACAAGCTGGAGAAGGGGGATGGAGGATTTCTTGTCCTGACAGAGAGAGGAGAGGAGCTGCAGAGAGCTTCACAAAGTCCTGCGACTGTGACGTCACAGGAGACAGGCAGAGAACATGATGGAGCCACAGAAACAGCTGGGGTTGATTTCCCGAGAGCCCTTTCAGCTATGACAAGCGCCTAGGCGTGACGTCACAACGTGGGAGGGGCTACCTTGGAAAACTTGCCCCTCTTGCTTTCAGATTTTTTATTTCTTTATTTTGGACAGTGTTTGCCTTAGCTATCGGCAGCCTGATGCCGATAGCGGAAAGTAACCTACAACATGGTAGGTCCGCTTTAACAAATTCAATTTGACATATTTGTCTTGCAGGAAATGGAAGGTAGTTATTGTTGGGAAGAAGAGTCTCCTTTCATAAGAACATCAGGAATCCGTCTCTCTGTGTCTTTCTCTGTAGCCTTTTGTAGATTGTCAAGATGGTCAATGTTTGACATGCTGAAAGTTATTAGTAGTGAGATTGGTCACATCTTCACTAACATGTTAGTTCCCTGTTCAATTGACCTTTCCTTGAGTGGGAAGAAAGGATGGCCACATTCGATTGATTGCCAGGAATGCGCACAAGGATAAATTGTTCATGAATTGAACAAAAATGTACCTGTCTGTGGATACCCTTACCCTCCCATTTACCCCAACCCTCATGCTAAAACCCACAAAGTAATTCATGCTTACCTTCCTTGTACATTGATCCACTGTGCCAGTCAATGTCTGTGTGCTGTTAGATGTCAGCACTTGAAATGTACAAATAATCTACCTCGCCTTTTCAGAGTTTAAAAGAAAGTCAGATCAGCCAAAAGAAACTTGAGAAATTGGGTGAAATCAAAATTCAGAAAATAGAGCCCAATACAGCTTGAACTGCTTAGGCTTTTATTTTGTGAATGTCCTTTATTTGCCCTAAATTGCCTAAATGGACATGGTTTCCAAGCACTAGAATATTTCAGTAGTTTTTTCATATCCTGGTTTCTTATAAGCTCTTCTGTGAATTTCTAATACTGTCTGCAATAGATATAAAAGGTCTTTGAAAGGCTGTGGTTGATGTACCGTAATTATCTGTTGTTTTGTATGACATGCTGGAACCAGTTGTAGTAGAGGAATGTTTTACCTTTCCTAGTTGTTATATAAGAATAAATTGTATAGGAAATTAGCTAGTGGGAACACTGCCCTGAGACACACATATTTTTTTTGTAACATATTTAATATGTATCACTATTTCATACAAAGTAAAGGAAGCCTTAATACTAACTAGGAAACAGTAGAGCCCTTCCTAATAAACCTTATACACAATGGATACAGACTATCGATCTCCAATACACACCTACCCCAACTTATACCAAATCAATGTCCTGCCATGAAATAACTACAATTACAACCTTCCATGTCCTTTAAAGTAGTGATGAGCAGCATAGGCAATATTCGAATTCGTGATTTTTCGCGAATAATTCTACTAATATTCGATTCTATATTCGGAAATTCGAATATTCGCGGTAAACCATGGATTCGCAATTGTATTCGCATCGCGAAAATCTTTAAAATGAATGGTCACATGCTATGTTTATTTTCGCAATGCGAATATTATTTTCGCAATACATGGCCATATTGCGAATATTCGGAATTGCGAATATCCGCCGAGATATTCGATATATTGGCGAATTCTCGAATTGCCGATATTCGCGAAAAATATTCGGCATTCGAATATTCGAGCTCAACACTACTTTAAAGCAGTGGTGGGCAACTGAGTTGATATGGAGGGCCACAAGTGTGGCTCTCGGCATGACTAAAGGGCCGCACATAACATTTTTAATCTATACTGACTTGTATTATGCATAAATACAGCAGGCATAGCTAGAAGACAATATTTTTTCATCTTTTAAATAACAAAACTTTTTAAGTTTTTAATGATACTTCAAGCATTAGGGAGCACTGTAGTGCGGTAATGTACATTTTGTGTCATATATATATCATCAAAGGTTATGTGCCTCTATTCTGAGGTTATGTGTCACATACAATAATCCCCCGTTCGTGGAATAGTGGGAGCATAGGCACACATCTTATTAGAACAGGATATTCTTGGCGAGGTGAGGGACTTGCTCAGGCTCTGTCTGGGTTGCCGAATGACTTTCATGTGCTCAGCCAGAGCGAGTCCCTCTCCTCCTCTTCCCTCCCGAAGAAAATCCTGGGCTAAGACAGGTGAGTTGCTATGCCCTATGTTAGGGTTCTAGGCCTGCAAGTGGAAAACCAAGGGGGGCCGCTGAAGAATGCCCAAAGGGCCGCAGGTTGGGCACCTGGGCTTTAAAGGCTGTAATTATTTTTGGCTGCTAAAACATCACACTAGAAATGCAGTATGATTTTGTACTTTTTTTCCATGTATGAAAAGGTCTTATCACCTGTTAGATTTAAGCAGCATATTTAATAAACTATATAGAATCTTACATTTTATTAAAAAAGTGAAGTTTGGTTGGTTTGGCATAAGTATATGTACTATTATGTGTAATGTAAACATAATTTACATCATTAGTTTTTAGTAAATTTCAAACAAAAAGTTGTGGCATGAAGGTCCTTGTCTATGTCCCTAATTTTTGGAAGTATTATGTCAGCTTGAGCAGTTAAAGTATCCAGACATCAAATAAACAAGAAAAAAAGTTAGAAACAGTAACAGTACATAAATTTCAATTTTTCTGGCATAAAACACCCGTGAGCTTCCCCCTACCGGAAAATATGGAGATATTGTCTAATTGTCTAATTGTAGGAACAGAAGGCATTAGATATTTATGAAAGTTCTCCAGGTCATAGTATATTTTAGTATATTTGCAGTAGTAAGTCAGCAATTGAACTTCCTGATGTTTTCTTAAAGACATTGTCTTTCATTCTCAATTCAGAAATAAAGAATACTGGTACATAGTTTTTTCCAGCAACAGTGTATATAATTTACAGGAGTTGAGGGGAAAAACAACAGTAGCTTTTTTTGTACTGTTAAGTAAGAACCAGAGAAGATAGAAAGCTAGAAATAGAAGTTTACAGGAAACCAACACATAGAGACCATGCCCAGATAGTTGACAACCATCACCCCCTAGACGTCAAGCTAGGCATTATCAGAACCCTGCATATCAGAGAAGATCCCCACCAGCACAGAGACCATGTCCAGTGTTGCCCCCAGCAAAACCATTTGCAGAGGGGACTCTGACAGACAGACAGATAATTTCTTAACAACTCAAAGTCTTTTAGACATGGATGAGGATATTTCTGATACAATATAGCAAGCTACTGTGCCAACTGAAGAGGCCTGAAAAAAATTCAACCTGGAGAAGCTAAACTTGTTGGTTATCTACAATACCGAGATAAAGAATCACTGGTAAAACATTAAAAAAATATGTATTATGTATTAAAAGTATGATAGTTGTTTTTTCAGTTTATTCTGTTGACTCCTTTAACAGATTGTAACAGATCCAGTGTGATGAAATTACAGGGGTAAATTGTAACCCTTTGGTATGCTGCCATCATGGTACAGGAAACATTTCTATTTATACCTTTCTCCACAAATTTTAAACAAATGTCCTTTTACCAGGTGAGAATCTATACCTTTTAGACAGCAGATGTCTGCCTCCAGCTATTGCTGGACTGATTCCCGGGATATAAAATCCTAAATAAATTTTAATAGTCATAGTCAAACACACTTCATTGTGTTAACATTGACAGGCATTTGTTATTCTGGATTTCTAGACTTAAATGATTGTAGCTATTTCTTTACAGAGCAGCAAGCAGGCATCATCAAGGTATATTGATGTGTTCAAAGGTATTTACCCTACTCTTCATGAATTTCTGATCGTGGGTTGCGGTCGGCTGCTGGCGATCGCCCCGGATCACACCCATAGACATGAATGAACGCAATCAAATCGTGCCTATTCATTTTCTATGGTCGCGATCAGGGGTTATCTGGTTAGGTTTTGTTTTTTATTTTGTTTTTTTATCGCATCGTGCCCGATCACGGCCACCCCCAATTGTCGCTTACTTTTTTAAATCGTGTCACGCCGCAACAAATCGCTCTAGTGGTAACATGCCCTTACTGTGTAAAAGGAAGAGCATTGACACCCAATCAATGGCAGTGCCCATTCAAGGATCTACGAGCAGGATCAGCATGTATTTGTATACATATCCTATGGGTACTCAGGAAAAGAGGAAACCCTGGTATTGGTTTCCTACTTCATATATTTATATCAACAGTGTAAAATTAACATTACTTTTTAAAATAGTGAACCAGATGGAACTGTCTACAAAACAAAGAACACATTTTTACCTTATAGTTCGTTTTCTATACAGACCATACAGTTATTATGATGTTTAGGACCTGGTGACAAGAGAACTCACATGACAATAAAGATAGAAATTTAAACTACGGATGACTTGTGTATTCTGGATTTGAGTTTTTAAAGTGATAGATGATAAAGACTTTAAAAGGAAAGTAATGTACGATATAGAATAACCTAACTAAATATATATTAAATTTAATGGAATGAAAATACACACAGAACACCAAGATTTTTAGTAAATAAAAAAAGAGAGAAGTGAGGGGATATGACCTCTCACACAGATCTTTCCCCTTTTATAAACAGGGGCATGGGGATTTTTTAGGCCAAGATTAATGGGTCAAATAAAGGTGCATTAAAATTGCAGAGTTTAATAATCATGAATATACATTCAATGGCATTGTACAGGCAAACATACAACTGCACATCTATTGCCAACTGAACAAACTCTTGTAAAGGTCAGGATGGAATTGAAACATCCAGAGAGGGGGGGGGGGGGGAAATTGTGTGAGAGGTTATATCCCCGCACTTTTTTTCATTTATGTTTTTGGGATGTTGGCCATACATTATGATTTCAGAAGTGTAGTATAATTCTTTCATTTAGTAGAATAATGCCAATTAGATTTAGACCATATTTATGTATTATGGAGTTTAGGGTTTTAGAACATTCACTTGTCTTTAAATTGAACTAATCTCTATAGCCATGTTATGTCTATATTCGGGATTACTTTTAGAAAACAAAACCTTTTGCCAGCATACACAGTATTAATTAGTAAAGTTAATCTGTATGTTACCTTTCAAAGAAATGATAACTTGTGGTTCTGATTTTTTTTAAACAGGGAATGCCTTTCATAAAACTCTAAACAGGATGTCCCATGAAAAGGAAGTAAAAAAATAGACAAATCACTTGAAACAACAATGGATACGTCAGGACTCATGTTCAGTTACGGCTAAAATTAAAACAAATAGATTGTGTTGTTATATCAGGAGTTGCAGGTATTAAAATGTCATCAATGCTTTTTAATAATGTATGTATAACTATTGTAATAATACATTTATCATAATAATGATTTGCACTTTTGTTAAAGGTTACAATTGGTTTAATAAATTGTGTTGCTGGTGTTAGATTATAACCTTTTTTTGTGGACATTTATTAGCTAATTTTGTGTATTTGCTCCACTTCCTATCAGTCTCCGCACTGATAGTCAAGGAAGAGTGATTGTGATGTTATGTTTTTTGATCAAATTGCCTGAATCCACCTCTGCATGCATGTCATTATGGTGGTGGTTTTAGTCATCATTTCAGTCATCTTGTTTGCAATTAAATAAGTGAGGCACTTGTAAGTCAGACAAATATAACATAACATTAATAATGAAATAACCACAAATGTCTCTTCTGTGCTCACATCATTATCACTTTTATTCAATCCCCAATGACATTCATTCTTAGTACTTAGTACAACATCCTTTTCCAGTTATAACAGCTTTTAAACGTGAAGCATAGCGTGACACAAGCGTCTTGCAGCGATCTATGGGTATCTTAGCCCATTCTTCATGGGCAAAAGCCTCCAGTTTAGTCACATTCTTAGGCTTGCGCGCTGCAACTGCTTTCTTCAAGTCCCACCAGAGGTTCTCAATCGGATTGAAGTCTGGTGACTGCGATGGCCACTCCAAAATGTTCCAGCCTTTAATCCACAACCATGCTCTAGTGGACTTGGAGGTATGCTTGGGATCATTGTCCTGTTGAAAGGTCCAATGTCTCCCAAGCCTCAGGTTTGTGACAGACTGCATCACATTTCCTTCCAATATGTCCTGGTACTGAAGAGAGTTCATGGTACCTTGCACCCGCTGAAGCTTCCCTGTACCTGCAGAAGCAAAACAGCCCGAAAGCATGTTTAACCCCCCATGCCTCACAGTAGGCAAGGTGTTCTTTTCTTCATAGGCCTTGTTTTTCCTCCTCCAAACATAACGTTGATCCATGGGCCCAAACAGTTCTATTTTTGTTTCATCAGTCCTCAGTCCACGGAACACTATCCCAAAACTTTTGTGGTTTGTCCACGTGACTTTTGGCATACTGCAGTCGACTCTTCCTATTCTTTGGAGATAGCAAGGGGGTGCGTCTGGGAGTTCTGGCATGGAGGCATTCATTACGCAGTGTGCGCCTTATTTTCTGAGCTGAAACTTCAGTACCTCAGTACCTTCTGTTCAGTACCTTCAGTTCCTCAGCAGTCACACGGGGACTTTTCTCCGCTTTGCGCTTCAGGTAGCGCACAGCAGTCGAAGTCTGCATCTTCTTTCTGCCACGACCAGGTAGCGTATCACTAGCTATTTCCATTTTATTATGGTGTTTTCATATAAATGGCCCACCCTGTACTTCTAGGATTGTTCTAGAAACATACTTTACTTAAAGTAGTCACACCATTAGCAACAAAAGCTTCCCTATTCATATCTTTCCTTGGTATAATTGTTGAGATCATAGATTTTGACTGTACTGTACACTTTTGAAAGATCTGTCACACTCATACAACTCTGATATTTCTGCACAATTTCTTCTTTCTGCTCAATTGTAATTGTCCTCTTATCTCTCTTCTATTTATCCATCTGTCCTATGTTTTTGGGGGCCATTAAGCACTGAAAATGCACTGATTGTCTTCAGCACAGAGGCAAATTTCAAGAAACGTATGGGGTCCTTGCACTGGTCCCAAAAAGCCTCGGTGAAGCCTTACCCTTACTGTATCTGCCTGACAATGTTTTCATTACTAAGATCACATGTTTTTATAATGAGAAATCATTAAATTTTTTTTTTTCCCTGTGATAATTAAACCATAAGAATGATGTCTTGCAGGATTTCACAGATACTGATACTGCAGAAGATATTTACTTTATTTCTTAAAGATTAATATTTAAGCAAATAGTACTTTGTTGTGTATGTTTTAAGGAAGTTTATCTCAATGGCATTGTTTTGAGTTTAAGTGAATTTTCTTTTCTATTTAAAGTATTATTTCCAATTCTTTGTTTTGGCAGCAAGATTTCCAACCTTTAAAAGAAATGTGACTCTCTAAATTATTCAACTAACCTACAATTAATTCTTAGATTGCATTAGGAACAAAAACTATTTGGTCAGTCATAGAAGGATACATCCTGCATTACAAAATCTCAGCTACCATTGTGGTTTCAATAATGGAAATGTAACAACGTAATAACGTTGTAATGTAATAACGGAAAAATAAAAGAGCTTTTGCACTCGTTGTCCATCTGCTCCGGTCCAGATTACTTCTAAAATGTGTTGTTTAGATATGTGTATACTTACAAAAAGCATTGTGAATGTTGCTTACTATGAGTTATCTTAAATTGTGCCAATGCAGGGTTTATTAACTGCCTATAGATATGAATTATTCAAAGCAACATTAAGACAGCATTGTATTCTCGAGCTATATGTTGGTAAACTAGAAAAATAAAGGCTAAACTGTGTCAGCACAAATCAGACACTTATTTTTTTGAGAAAAAAATTTATGAAATAAAAAGAACAATACATCTTTCACCTATGGAATAGCACCCATTATCTTACATCTTTCACCTATGGAATAGCACCCATTATCTTACATCTTTCACCTATGGAATAGCACCCATTATCTTACATCTTTCACCTATGAAATAGCACCCATTATCTTACATCTTTCACCTATGGAATAGCACCCATTATTGTTATAGTTTTGCATACAACAGTATAACTAGCACATGTTGAGAGCAAGCATGTAGAAGTAGAGGTTAATCTCTACAGGTCTAGCTTACACAGAAATATTAAGTGGTCTATATGCAACATATCTAAAGTAAACAGTTGTTGCAGTCCAACAAAATAGTGAAAATGTGTATCAAAGCATCCATATTATGGTTCATGAATATTTGGTCCATTTTCAACCTCCTAAGGCTCACTAATGGCCAATGATGATGCTCATCCCAACAATGCTGCAAAAGCTAGGTTTAGGCATTTCAACCAACCTGGCATATATACATTTGAAGCAGGTAGACCAGGAAGGTGACATTACAATTGGGAAAGTATTTTACATTTGAAGAAATTAAGCAGTCAGCATAAAAAATATTAATCTTGGAGCTAATTATAAAACAATGAAACTCTAGTTTCTTCTGTTCTTCATGTTTTCTGAAACTATGGTGACCCTAAGGTTGACACTAGCTCAGGGGTGGGCAAACTTTTTGACTCTTGTGCTATATTGGCTTCTTAAAATTGACAAAGGGGCCGAAACAAGAGCCTGTAATGACCAACCCATCATTGGTGTGCCAATTCCATGCATCACCGGCATCACTAATGGTGGCAATGTGTGGCAATGGTGACAGGTACGTTGTTATCTTTTAAAATTTCCTGAACTTAATAACAGCAAGTTTGGAGTTCAAGTGATACTGTTTATTGGCTAACTGAAGTCATTAGAGAAG
>CM070036.1:29938961-29959203 GCA_036250615.1 Ptychadena robeensis | reverse complement strand
TGTCCTGCGATCTTCCAGGAGATTGCAAAGGCAATGCGAGTTGATTGTAGAGGTGTGTTTGGGGTTCTTGGGTTCTCGATATTGTGAACACAAGACTAATTGTATTGCCAGGATTGTATTGTGCCATATGTGTTAATGGTATACAAGGTAAACAATATATATTTTAAATATTAACCTCCCTAGCGCACTGCTGAGGTACAGATTTCTGTACCAAAAGCGCACCATAGACTTTAATGGAAGAAAGTTTTTTACATTGTAGGCCTGTAATTTGACTTGAACAACTCATAAAATTGGTTAGTTAATACCGTATTTTTTGGACCATAAGACACACTTTTTCACTCCCAAAATTGGGGGGGGGGGGGAGTGCCATCCCGCCGCCGGTGATCGCAAATTGGCTCTCGACATCTCTCCCGGCAGATAGAAGAGGAGTTCTGGTGGCAGATAGAGGAATTTAGCTGTGTGATCTCCATTGACAGATAGGAGAGAAGATCAGCTGTGTGATCTCCATCGGCAGAAAGGAGAGGAGATCAGCTGTGTGATCTCCATCTGCCGGGAGAGCTGTGGGGAGCTGAACTGTATTGGCTATATTTGCAGAGCCCCGCAAATATAGCCAATGCAGAGTGTGTATGTGAGGAAAGCTGCACTGGCTGGCAGCTTCGTCACACAGCCGTAGCAGAGAAGGGTCAGGGAGACCAGTGTGCAGATTCCCCCGTGGTGGGGGCTCCCTCTCCCTTCCCTCTCTGTGCTCTATGTGAGGAAGAAGAGATGCTGAAGTGTGCTCTCTAGTGACACCATTTTAGTGGCTGAAAAGGGGTACTGCATGAGATTTTTTGACATTCAATTAAACAAATGAAATATTTTTTTTCTGATTTCCTGCTCTAAAAACTGGGTGTGTCTTATGGTCAGGTGCGTCTTATAGTCCGAAAAATACGGTACTTTAAAAGAAACTGTATCAGGTAAATTAGCACTGCAACCACTAGATGGTGCTGCAGATGTGCCAGGTTACATAGGAGAGCATTTTAATACATTGACGCCAGTGTATTACATTCAGGAACAGCATGTCTGTCACATCGGCAGAGAAGCAGGAAGAAGACAGCTGTAGGAGGACATGGGGACACCAGGTCATTTATTCAGGTGAGTATTTTACATACGGAATTATATTGAATAGTGTTTTCAATGCAGAAAACACTATTAAATATCATATAACTATTTATAACTATTAAATAAGATTTTTATTTAAAACTCCTGCCCGCGCCCCGATGTGACATCGGAGGGGGAGTTATCCGTTCTCCTGCAGCTGCCTCTTCTGATTGGAGCCACACAGATCAGTGAGTTTGCATTTCTGTGGCTACGATCTCTGCCTGACGAACCCAGCTTGTCCTGTGCAGTTCTAATAGGTCAGAGCTGGACAAGCTGGGACCGTCAGGAACGGCAGGGGGGTTAAGCATACTCCATATTTATATCAATAAAAATATGTTGGTAGATGTCAATGATGTTGGTAGATTTCAACGTTTGTTATTTGAATATTAGCTTGCAAGAGAAAAATACTGTAGTCCCCCCTTCCTCAGGCTTACTAGGCCTGACCTATCCTTTCATTCTTTGGATTTTAGTGCTGTATTTGCCTTCTCATTATAATTACAATGTATCTTACTTTCAGTTAGCTGATGCTTTAAGTTTCTTGACCTGATCCAGGGCGAGTATTAACCTAATGTTTATGCTTATAGGAAATTGGATCACCTTGCAAACATTTGGGGGCCAAATAAACTCTATGAAGCATGTTTCAATCTTGGGAACTAGATTCTTTCAGCAACCTTATTTTAAAATAAGAAAATAAAGACATAGCACTCTATCGTTACTACAGTATCATTGCTGCCATGTGACATTCCTAATAAAGTAAGCCTACGTGTGTCTCCTTTCAACTACAGTAAACGATCATCAAGTCACTGTGAATGGGAAGTAATGTCAGTATATACTACAGTATATAGTAGAATATCCTGTCCAGATAGAGAGGAGGAAAGGGAATTAATATTTTAGGATGAAAGTGGATCTTCAACAGGGGTTAGGTCATGTATTTAAGACAAATATCCCCTAATTACTTAATTGACACTGGTATGTCATATGGTAGGCCCTATAAACTAGGAGAATATGAGAATATAATAAAAGAAAGTTTAAATTAACCTCCCTAGCGCACTGCTGAGGTCCAGATTTCTGTACCAAAAGTGCACCATAGACTTCAATGGGAAATTTCTCTTTATGTTGTAGGCATGTAACTTCCCAAAATATCTCTGTACAAGGGTCTAATAGACATCCTGACTATAATAATGTTTGAAACAACCAATTGTGTAAAATAAAAGATTTTTTTTTTTTAAATAAAAATAATGAAAAAACACAAAAATCAGGGCACAAAGCTATGCTGCTATGTACTAAATCTCGCCCAAATAAAGTCTCTGGTGCCCCAGATGTGCCCATTTGCAGTAACCCTCTCTAACCTGGTGTGATGAAATCACACCAGGAAAGAGAGGGTTACTGCAAACGGGGCACCAGTGACTTTATTTGGGTGATGTTTAGTACATAGGTGCACATTGAAAGCAGTTTTCTACATTTCATGCAATTTACTTTTCAATTCTCCCGCCGCCCCCCCGATGTGACGTCATCACGTCACTCGGAGGGGGGGGGGGAGAGAAGAGACGGAGCTGGCTGCCTGCATGTCACATCGGGGACACCTGGACAGCGCAGAACTGTGAGTATGCGCTGCCTGGAGCCCCGATGTGTACTGGACGGCAGCATCTCATCCAGTGCGTTAGAAGCAGTAGCAGCGCTGGACGAGATGCTGCCGCCCTGACCGCTAGGGCGGTTAATGAATGAACTGTCGAGATTGGAACCTATAGTAGGAAACCCATCTATTCCAGTAGAATGGACAAAGAGGAGGAAAGAGGTATGGAAGGAGGGTGGAATTAAACTTGTAGGTGATATGATATTACCTACGGGGGAGTTTGAATCGTTTCAGACACTAACATTATCGAAGCATCTTCCTGATAGGAAAAGGTTTACCTACTTCCAGGTCCGCCACTACTTCGATGTAAAGTCAAAGGCTGCCAAATTCCAAGAACTAACGGTATTTGAAAGGTTGTGTAGTCGTGAAGGTAAACGGAAGGGTTTGGTTGCGGCCATCTATAAGATGCTGGAAGAAAATGGGGAGTGGAGGCCTCCATACATGAGTAAGTGGGAGAGAGCGATAGGGGTGGAAAGAGATATGGAAAAATGCAAGTAAAACGTCAATATGTGAAACCCATAAGGAAAATATTTACAAAATAACAATCCAGTGGTATTATACTCTAGATAAGCTCCATAAGATCTATCCCCAGGTATCGTATGAGTGTTGGAGATGTAGGAGAGACAGAGGAACAATTGAAACTATATTCTGGACATGTGGTGGGAGGTGAAATTGGATTGGATAATGAAACTCATGTATTGGGGGCCACCATTAATCAGTAAAGTAAGAACAAGAAAAAGATGGCATAACAATAATAATATATATAATCCTTAAATAGGAACGAATGAAATTCAAGCAAAGTACATTTTGAATGTAAATGTAATATTTGTGTATCTATTTGTATGAAAATATTTGTTTTAATAGACAATTACTTAATTGACACTAATTCCATAAAAGAGACATTCTCTGCTCAACCACATGTGTAGCAAGGACTTATGGTACAGCTGTTGCTGTATATCAATAATGTCAATATATATATATATATGTCAATAAAATGGACGGAAAACTTTTCCAAGTGCCGTGGGCAGTGAAATTTGAAATATGATCATCGAAAGAAGTGCAGGACCTTGGTAGCAGTCTGCATTGGTTTTTAGGTGTCGGCTTTAGTTTGGAAAGCTTCCAATGAAATGTGCTATTGATATACTCAACCACATTATAGCCAAAACCCCAATAACACCTTTTTGTTTAATTTAGTTTATTTCTACCTTTTGTAAAACTAGCTATCAATCATTTGACAGTTCAATAGATGGTGCTTCTCCTCTATGAACTATAACCTGTTCTCTGTTATGGCACGTACAATAGCAAAATGCTAAAATGCCTGATTATACTAATTAAACATACAAATTTAAAAAGTGTAAATATATTTTCCTGATAATTATTTTCTCCGGACCACATTTTACTAGAGAGGAAATAACAATGAAACTGCAGCAAGGAAACAGAAAAAAAAATATTTGACAAAGGTTCCCTAACATTTCTATTTTTTAGTATCGGCAATAACAGCCTAAAACCTTTAACTCATGGACATCAGATGCTGGCTTTCCTCCTTTTTAATGCTCTTCCTCAAGCTTATGAAGTTGTGACTTCTTTAGCTGCCAGGGAAGCTGCAGTAACATGAATTCCCACTAGATGGCACTACAACATGATTTTTGATGTTGAAAACATATCTCAACCAGCATCCCCATCCAAGGTAAGTGCCTGCACACAAAAGGGTGCTCAGCCGATTCTCGGCAGGACCGGTCACGAGTGATGGCGTCATCACGTGCGGTCAACTTGCCGGGAGATCGGCAGCACATCTAACCGTGAGTGGGGGCTTTAGCACTGTAGAGAAGCTGTCATTGCCACTACACAGGAGGAGCAATTCTGGACAATCAGGATATACTTACGCCAGGTATTTTTTTTTTACATTTTCTTTTGACTTGAGGCACAGTACATTAGGTGAGTATAAATCCACTTTAACCTCCCTGGCGGTTCACTGAGGTGCAGATTTCTGTACCAAAAGTGATACAGTGTTTTGCCTTTCCGCCCCCATCGGCGTCACCGATGACGCCGATGGGGGCAGAAAGGCTCTGTGTGCCTGCAGCTTTGTAGAAATGCTGCAGGCACACAGAGAACCAGCGGTTGTGATCGACCAGAGAAAAACGTTTGTTCTCTGGCCGATCAAAGTTTTGTGCGAGTACGGTTAACTCCAACGTAACGGTTGCTCCAGGTGGGCAGCGTTCATTTTGCGATTGATCACCAAGCGATCACCCCGAATGCGCATGGTGATCATTCGCAAAATGGCCACAGATGGAAGCGCTATGGCGGCTTTAGAGGTACAGAAATTATTTTTTTTTTTTTTATAGGTTTACACTTGTTTTCTTTTCTTTTGATTTGGATTGGATAAAACATTTATAAAACATTTATAGAATCCAATCAAAATAAAAACAAATGTAAAAAAAAGAAAAACAATTTTTTTTTTGTACCTTTAAATCTCCCGCCGGCCGATGACGTCATCGGCACACGAGCGCAGATCACGGAGATAGCCGGAGACCGCGGCTATTTTCGGATCGGCTCGTGTGCAGCCGAAGACAGATCTCACTAACAGAAATGCTCATGCTGCTAGCGGGATCCACTTTGAGCTGGATTATAGAAAGACATTTCTATAATCCAGCTCAAAAGTAAAAAAAAAAAGATTTAAAAAAAGACCGGGGACCGGGTCCCGCCTCCGTGACGTCACACGTCACTCCGGGACCCGGAAGAAGCTGGAGATGAAGAGAGAAGATGGCGGCGGCATAGCAGGTGAGCTCCCACGATGTGCCCGAAGTCAGTTCGGGCATATCGATAATTGCAGTGTCCCTTTGCCCGAACTGACTTCGGGCATATCGCTAGGGAGGTTAAGATTGCAGCATTAATTAATAGGTGTGCAACCTGGTTGACATTTGTTCTGTCTGGAAGATAGTCAAACTTGATTTAATCTATTGCTTTCTACTGCCATCTGCTATCCTTTTAAAATGCACAATTATATTAAAAAAAGCCTTTTCTAACTAGGGTCCAATTTCATGTATCCCCTTTATGTGCAAATTATGTCACAAAACCAATACGGCTCATTGTTCTGTGACTAGTAATGTTCCTGTTCCCAAACCACAGACGACACTGACCTATTGAATATCGGCTTCGTCTGCTGGTGGTAGTAACAATAACATTTTCTGGACTTCCTATTATTCTTACCTGGAAGTCCTGACCCATCAGGTCACATGACCAAATATATAAGTTCCTTGCAGATTATAGCTATCTAAACAAAGAGGTTCTCTGCTACCGAGCCTCTGATTTTCTCCGATTGCTGTTAACTTTACTGACTTTTTGACCGTGCAATTTGCTGCCCACCCTGACCTATTTCCTGCTCCTTTGACTTCAACCTTTGTGTGGTGCTCTGGTGAATACCATGGGACTCCTTAAACTCTGCACCTTGGCCTACATTTGCTTGGTGACCTAATGGATCCACTGCTCCCATGGTTTTTCTGTGACAAATTACTTATGTCATGTTGTTTTTAACTCCATCAGACTGGTTTCTGCCCCCACCATTTCAAAGATCCTGCCCTCACCAAACTACTCAACAAGTGACAGCAAAGACTAGACTAGAAAGTTAGCGGGGGTACAACGCAATTAATGAGATAAAAACAAATCAATCATATTCTTAAACATTACTTTAAGTATGATTTGCTCATTTCTTTCACTAATATTAATACATATATTTATACATGTTTTAATGTGTGTGAATAATTTGTTTCCAAATCTTTCCAGAACCCTTTTCTACATCTCCAGCAATTTTGGTGATGAAACCATTTCAGAGGCTTTGCAATCAGCTCACAAAGTCAGCTATTCGAAAAATGTTACCATCTCTAGTCACTAGGTTGCCTGTTCCTGAGAAGCTAGAGTGTCGTCTAATAGAGTAGTATGTGGCACATCATGGCAAAATGTGGGTGTGCCAAAATTAACTTATCAATGGGAGGGGCTTAGGGTGGTACATTTACTTAAACTACAGTGCTTTGAGTCAATGCAAAATGCCCTGCTTCTTGCATTTGATTACCATAAGCGTCTCCCATATACTATATAGCACATTGCAAAGCCCCCGAGCATGGTATAATCAAAATGTAAAGTATTGTTCTAGCATGTGCAGTTTCTGCATAAACTAAATTAAAAAGGAAACATTTTTACTCAAAACTTTGAATTTTAACTTCATTTATGCAAAAATTACACATACTTTCTTTTTTGTAATTTTACTCAAACCCTTCTTTAACCTTCTAAGCATTCAGTTTCATGCATCATCTCTGGTGGTCGGGAGCATCGCCATTGTGACGTGAAGGGGGCCGGGATAGGCGGCGGCATAGACCTCCATGTAAGTTGCCTTTTTTTAGCATAAGGAGACGCCGGATTTATGTTTAGATCCGCCGTCTGGGCAGGCAAGGACGCCGGAGCATGTTATAAAAAAAAACCGTGCCAGATGCGCAACACCCAGAAGGTTAAATATCCAGCAACTGTTGGGATGATACCATGTTCAGGGACTTAATAATTAACTCCCAAATTCAGATAAAATTTAGCAAGTCCGGGATACCACTTTCAGTAATTATTTTCTGCCCTAGCGGGGTAACCACTCAGGATGTAAATAATAAGACACAGTAGGAGTCCTCTTTCACACAGCAGGAGTCCTCTTTCACAAAGCAGGAGTCCTCTCTCACAAAGCAGGAGTCCTCTCTCACACAGCAGGAGTCCTCTCTCATAGCAGGAGTCCTCCTCATAGCAGAAGTCTCTACCACAGCAGACATTTTCTCACACAGCAGAAGTCTTCCCAAACAGCATGAGTCCTCTCTCCCATAGCAGAAGTCCTTTCCCACAGCAGAAGTCTTCTCTCACACATCAGAAGTCCTCTCAGAGCAGGAGTCTTCATGGCATGAGTGTGTCTAGTGTTCTAGACACTTCCCCTATGATCTCACCCCCTGGATCTCTACAAACCCTCCGCTGGGCCTTTCCTCACTTCTTTCATGTTTGACCTTTACAAACACATAATAATGACTCACCATGCACCTGTCTTGCTCAGCAACAGGAAATTGTCACTTCCTCTTACAACCTCTCAACAGAGCACAGTTAACCCTTCACACACCCAAACCTGGTAACCCATACACTTAATAATACACGGCCCACTTTCTAACAAAACTATGCCACTCTTCTGTTTTAAATAGGGTAAGAACTCAATCCAAACTATGCAGGAAACTGGCATCTTCCATGACCAGAAAACAGGCAACCCCATCCCTGTAAATAACAATCCCATACCTACCTTTCCCTCTTTCTCGCCTCAGTGCCAACATGCCTGGAGTGTCTTGTCCTCCAGCATGTAAGGGCTTGTTCTCACCTTGGCGGCTGGCTAGAGAATGAATGGACATGTTTAAAAATCGTGTCTGCGCGCGTTTTTTGACTGCTTTCATTTATGTCTATGGGGAGCGACAGGGCCAGCCGTCCAAGTGGAGACAAGCCCATTTAAAAAAATATAAGTGGTCTGCTGCGGCTGATCACGCAAGTGGGGACAAGCCCTAAGATGGAGGAGTGACACTCTTCTGGTCTCACTACCTCCACCAATTTAGATCTGAATCTGGCAAAGCCCCTCCAGTGTCTCTAGATTTAAATCTCACTGCCTGACACAAGGGGACTTGGGACTTATACCTCCCCAATTTCCTTTGCAGTCGGAGCCCGCTGCGATGTGACATTATAGGAGGGGCAGGGCGCCGCTGCATTTTGACAGTTTTCTCCAGGTAAGTATTTTTATTTTATTCTTAACCTCTGTTTGCCCTATTATAGGCACATCTGGTGCTGATAATAAAAACCTGATACATGGGTGGTAAGTCTCAGTATTCAAAACCCACTGCCTATACAGTATACAAAACCCACTGCCTACAGTAAGTTTAAGGGTCTGCCATCTACATAACATTTGTAAGGCTTATGGTTCAGCATCTTGACTACATATTAGCTGCAAGGAGATCAATGTAAATTGGGTATATTTACAGATTTACACCTCCTCGATATTTGATTGTCTATTATAGTGTTGTTTTAACAGTTTATTCTATTTGTAGCGTGTAGGGAATTATATTTCCAGTTATACTCCATGAGCTTCTTAGCCTAAGTACTTAGCTGAAGCAGATAAATAAGGTACCACCCCGTGGAATTATTGTGTGCAGACACTGTTAGAAGATATAAGAACCTGCTAACACAGGCCTGAAAACCCATCAAAAGTCATTATTTTATTGCTGTATTCCATAAAAGAGCTTGTCAATTTCCAGTATTAACCCAGTATGAACTAAAACAATGCAGAATAACTAGATTAACACATTGCATCATTGAAGTTAATAAAAATAAAAAATTTTAACACTGGACCAACTTCTAGTTGGTATTCTACGGGTCAATTCCTTCTATTTTACCCTTTAAGAACACTTTTCAATAGTCTTTTGAAAAGACTGCAGAGTAGTGATGGCCGAACATCAGCTTTGGCTGTTCGCGAACAGGCGAATCGAACTTCTGCAAATACCCGCCGTTCACATCTTCGCAGCGAACCGAACATTGACTTCAATAAAAAGCGAACTTCTCAAACCTTCAGGTCATATTTGTAGCCACAATACCAATAAAAAAAATGTCAAAATGGGGCAACCATCTGGACAGTGTCATGCCAGCAGGGAATCAAAGACTAACTTCCTTCAGAAAATCACATATAGATTACAGATTTGGGCAAAAGTTAGCTGGAGTGCTTGCCTGACAGTACCTTCTGCAGCACATCACATTTAGTCAGATCTCTCTGCAATGTCCTGCTTTAGTTTGTGATGGTGAACTACAACTACCAGCACACCTCAGCTTAGGATTATAACACAGAGCACAGGTCCCATAATACAGCATACCTCACCCCCAGAAAAAGACTTTTGTGGCATAGCAATGATGAACTGCTTGTTGCAGAACACCTTAGCTATAGCTACAGATCACTGGATGGAGTATAACAGTAAAGTAGCTCAGCCATCCCTTAATCAGCAGTCGCTCTCCCTATCTATCTTGTATTGGATAAATGTACTGGGCTGCTTCTTTTATGGGGGGGGGGGGGGGGGGGGGGGGGGTGTAGAACGCTGACCTTGCGAACATGCTATGTTCACCGTGAACTGTCCGCCAGGCAAACTTTTCGGCCAGCACTACTGCTTAGTAATCCTGTGAAGCTTTCTTAAGCACCATACAGGATCCCACTTTTCCCCGACAGCTGAACAGAGAGCCACCCAACATTTACCTCCTCGAAACCTGTGAGCGGTGTGTATCCGTATCACGGTCTTCTCTGGGCATAACTATCCTTGGAGCCGTATCCCTCTAATTTCAATTATAAGATGCCCTGACCCACTACTCGTGGGAATCAACTCTCTGTCGGTGTCAATGGTGTAAAAGTGCTAGGGGGTTTCCTCTCCTACTGTGATCTCTCCTCCACCCAGCGTAACTTTTCTGGACTAACCTCAATTCACACTACCACTATCTCTGCGGCAAAGGTGCATAGCCTGAGGAAGCCATATGTTGGCGAAACATGTCGCTCAAGCACCACGCATTATGAACTTCACATCGGAGCTCCATAATAAGGCTTGGTCCCAATCCACATCTATAATATTGTTTGTTCTCAAAAATATTTATTTGCTGGGTGTAAGACCCCCCTGTGGGGTCATCAGCAGGGGGTAACAAGCCCTTTTTTCTGTATGTACAATTTTGTGAATTTTATGTGTGTCATTGCTATTTGTGCTCTCATGAGATATTATTTATAAAATAAAGGACATCTTTTCTTTTAAACTAAGATCTGTCAGTTAATTGACATCAAAGCATTCCAATTAAAGTCCCGTACGAGGGGAACTTTTAAATTGTTCTAAGCACCATACAGGAATAAACAATAGAACAATATAAGCTGTAATGAAGATAGGACAGGGAAATTAAAAAACACTTTTTTGTATTCCTACCACCAGATGGAGCTTGTAGAAATGGTCAATTGATTTACAAAATGTTTACTTGAAGCCAGCTTGTCCAACAGTCCAAAAGACTACATTTGCAGTAATATTTAATCATTAGATAATAAATGATACAAGTGACTTCTCCTACTGTGATGCTGCCAAATCTTCAGTAAATTCTCATGTTCACCCTACTTACAACAAGAAGTTGACTCTGTAGTAGGGATGCTCCTGCACCATTCTTTAGTTCTTTAAACAAAAGCTCACCCATGACTGGAAGACACTTGCTTCTTTAGGTAAGTACTGTGAAAAAATGCAAAATGTCCCATCTTGATACTCTTGGCAGAAAGCAGGGATATTTGCCCTCATAGCCAGGAATCCTGAAACTATAGCCATGGTCTGCATGGGCAAGAACAATGTTGTAGAAACAATAAGGATATATTAGCTAAGGAGATATTAGCAACCAGGATAAAGACTGAACTGACCTAGTCATTGAATGTTCAGGCTGAAATGTGTACAAATGCGCCTCACTTTTATTAAAGAAAATTTATAATAAGGGACTTAACAAAAGTAGCAGTCCTGGAGGTTGGAAAGAATGCTGGTGGGACCCTGATAGTCTTTTTTAAGACTAGATAAGGGTGGTCATTCAAGGTGGTTACAAAACCTCACAAAATAAATGTTAGCTGACTTTGTAAACAAATTGCAAAACCTCTTTACCAACATTTGGTACCACAAAATTTGAAAAATCATCTTGAGAAATTCAAACTTGACTTTGAAACAAACATTATGCAGAAACTGCATGTGCTAGAGCAGTGATGGCGAACCTATGGCACGCATGCCAGAGGTGGCACTCGGAGCCCTCTCTGTGAGCATGCAAGCTGTGCAACCAGCACAGAGAAAAGAACTGCATCCCATTGGCTCTCAATGCTGTCAGTTCTCTTTCCCTCCCTTCTGATTGCACACAGTGCCCCATACTCTCTCCTATTCTATCTTATAAGAAAGTAGAGTGTGTGTTAACATGTATGTGTGTATATGAGTTGTGTAATTCAGTAAAATTGCCAGGGCGGCACTTTAAGATAAATAAGTGGGGTTTGGGTTTCAGTTTGGGCACTCGGTCTCAAAAAGGTTTGCCATCACTGTGCCAAAACTTTTTAAAGAAAAAAAATGCTTACAACCCTTCTCTACATTTAAAAAAAGTTGATGATGATACCATATTCAGGGGCGTTGCAATAAACCCACAAAGTCAGGCAGTCGAAAATTTTAAACCACCCTTTATGGTCATATGGGGTCAGAGGAGGGCAATGAAAACAATGATCAATCCTCAATAAAATATTCTCAAGAAAGTACGGTAATTATTTATATAACCAAGGGCTTATATGCTACTTATAAAGGGCAGGGAGATGCTAATTGCAATAAAAATCATCATGAGGTATTTCATGAATGTTGGAAGATATATAATAAGATATAATGATAAAAAATCAGGTTGTAATTCATACATTTACAAAGTAGATTGTTTGTCTAGAAAGGCTAAGGAGGGAGTGTGTAATATACAATTTAACCACCTTAATAGTAGTGTTGAGCTCGAATATTCGATTTTCGAATATTTAGCTCGAATATCGTTATTTTGCCATTTCGCGAATATTCGCGAATATACAATCGGATATCCTGCGCGATCGCGAGTTTTTGCGAGTTTCCGCGATTCATTGCGATTTTGCGATCTCATTCATTGCAATGGATCGCGATTATATAATCGCGATGCGATTCTTTAAAACGGAAATGACGGATATTCTCCCAGACGAATATCCGAGCTCCATTGACTTGCATGCATTGTGCATATGTGATCGCAATTGCGATTTTTAGATCGCAATTCATGTCCACAAGTGCGGATATTCGAGATTACGAATATGAAGTCAAATATTATGGCGGATATTCGCAAAATTACGCGAATTCGAATATTGCCTAGAAGCTCATCACTACTTAATAGAAAGTGTAATCTCATCCATTCAGCCACATATCCTGGTTACTTACAGTATATAAAAAATACAACATAGGTGGCAACACCCTAAAATGGTGAAAGCAGAGAAGCAAAATTTTAAGGTCCACATAAGACATGTCAAAGCTTTGACCAAAATGGATTATTTGTGGTTTATCTGGATATATTTTTCTGGATATTATATTTTTTTGTTTTCCCTATTTTTGTGAATTTTGTTGTTGTTTAAATATTGGTATGTTTTCAAAATGTTTTTCTTCACATTTGGGTTTATAGGATTCCATACCCTGGAAGGATCTGTTGATTCCATGCCCTGGAAGAATCTGTTGATTCCATGCCCTGGAAGAATCTGTTGACAATCGTGTAAAAAAGAATGACTGGTTGTGTAAAAGACTTAACACATTGTGTTCATATGAAGAAGTTTACTATTCATATGTATATACCCCTCTTTTAAATTAAAATGATTACCAAAATCTCCCAAATATGTCTAGCTGATAGTTCACATATCCTTACCTTTTCATACCAGGAATACGACCACTACAATTTTCTTGCATTTCAGGCAAAAAATAGTGGAGTTTTGGCCATAATATACATCCCAAACGATCAATCGATGTGCATGTGCATGAGTGATCATTTGAGAATTAAACACAGCCTACCTGGATCTCGCTCCAAAAAAATGTTGATCGAACAGGGATCCTAGATGTCATAATAAATTCCTGTTGAATCATCCACCGAGGGTCCCCATCAAAGTATCCGCCAGGAATCGATTGCCCAAGGTGGTGCACCTTAACTTATTTCCTCATACTCAGTAGCTGTGTAGAAAAATTTAATTAAAGCTACCATACAGGATCAATCAACTGATTGTACTACTATACAGTAAAATCAATGAAAAATCTATTCCTTACCTTGGATTCCATTTCTGTTATAAAGATAAAGGTGGGTGCCCATGCTCCATAAACCAATGGGATGTAAATCTTTAAAGAGAGAGTGGCCCCAACATTGTATTAGTCTAACATGTGTTCGCTTAATGGTGGCCAACCCATGATTTGGGTCTGGTGGTTACCAGAAGTAGAGGACAAAGAGGACGTCTGGTCATAAAGCCCTGTATGGATTCCTATCCAGGTATAATGTTTACCTGTAATTTCCACACTTTGTTAATGTTGGCCAATCCCAATTTGGGAAGATAGAGAAGATTTATGAAGATTTATGAAGGTGGCCCTGGATTACAGGAACTACAAACTTTGTTCCATTTATCATGAAATGCCCTTCGAAAAGCAGTGTAACTTACAGGAACTATTTGCCTAAATGCTTACGTACATGACATACCTCTCACACTAAGGCTTCTATTTGCTGTGTGATTTTTGCTGCACCATGTGGTTTTCAATTTTTAATGGAATAAAAGCACTTTTCAGCCCAAGGCAGCTGAGCCGGCTTTTAGCTACTGCTAAGCTTACCATCTGAAGCTTGCCCCTCACAATATATATAGAGAGAAGTTTAATTAGTGTGTACAACACCAGGAGAAATATGCAGTGAAATGACTGTCACTGATAAGCCCAGAAGCACCACAGATGTTAGTTAATACTTTGCTCGGCTTGTTTCCTCTGATGCTATTTTGCAAACTGCTCACTAGATGTCAATATAACTTCGCAAACTTAAAGAATTTAATTATGATGTCTGAGTTTTAAGATTAATAGTCAGCTTTTGAGAGCCCTAACTCAAACATTATATAAAATATATGTATCATAATGCTGTATATCTATTTTATTAGTTAAAAAAATAATTTGTAGAAAGATGTCCATGTAAATAATAACAAAAAATATTTTCCTTATACAGTACTGCTGTAGCTTTTGTGCGTATTGAAATGCCATGTGAGTGGATAGGGAGGCGTACCTGTCAACCTTCCCGTTTTGGCCAGGAATAAGAAATAGATTCAAGTTCCCTCCGTGAACCTTGAAATGGACGGTGTCAATATAAGAAATTCTTGTCTTCTCATGAACTTTATTCGAAAAATTAATATACACATCAAAATATTAAAAAGACATTCCACCTTCTTCGTAATATTACTGTACTTTGTGCTACATGTTTCGCCATGAGAGGGGCTTCATCAGGCTTGTACAAAATTGGATCTAAAAACAATGAAAGTGCATGTTGTTTGTTGTTCTGCGGAGGCATCAAATGTAACAAATTTCTGGCCCAGATTAGGTTGGATTGGACATGTCCAGCATCCACTAGGACACGCACACACAGGGATCTCACAACTTACAAGGGCCAACCTATAGATGGTTATCATGTATAGTTATAAACTCTAAACTTCAGGAATTAGCATGGGCTAAATAATTTACATTGTCGACTCTGTGATGGTTACAAGGTTATCAATGCAGTATAATTGGTACTCTAGGGATCTCAATTGAATACATAATATATCAATAGAACTCTCATGTGTCTTTCCCAGACAAACCCCGATTTCAATAAGTCCCACATAATTCATGGATTTAAATTTAAATCAAGTTAATGTAGGAGGGAGGGGGCATTACTGCCCCTCCTAAATGCTCATCCAGCTTGTGCAGATGATGTGCAGGGTGGGAAGTTGGGAGGGAAAGTAACATCGCCCTTCTACTAAGTTACTCAACTAGCAAATAGGAGGGGGGGGACGTTAAACTTTCTGATGCCGGACTTCATATCACAGAGCTGGACTCGTCTCAGCCCCAATCGGCTGGATGAGGCTACCGGCATGGAAGCCGATCGCTTCACAAACTTACCCCCGCTCCCCCCGGTGTCAAGCACATAATGATGTCACACCGAGAGGCGGCTGGATTTTTTAATTCAAACCGCAATGAATGCAGCTTTCTGCACCTGATGAAAAAAAAAATCAAAAACTTACTTACAGACCTTTTATTTAAGATACACTATTTAGAAGCCCACTACAAGGATAACTGGCCCAGGACTGCACTCTTAAATTGAAGTGTCTATATAAACAATTACATTACTTAATACTCCATAAGGCTAAAGGCCAATTGACTAAGAGTGGAAGGTCTAGCTTCTTCTTTAAAAAAAGCAAAGAACTGCAGATTAATGACAGAACATTCCACACGACTCTCTTCTTTCTTTAAATTAGTTTTAAAATTTTAAATATTGTTAATTTATCCAGAGCAATTCATATTTGCTGACATCTGGTTATAATTATCTTAAACATGAGGCAGCATCAGCAGTTGAAATAGATAATCAGGAAACATGTAATTAAATGATCAGAGAGCCCCATACGTGACTTACAATATTGTTCTAAGGATTGTGTGTTTAACTGGCATATGGCAAATAATTATATTAAATATTTTTAATAATTAATTAATAGACCGGTAACGTTCTCCTGGCATCCGCAGAATCCAGACTTTTCCATCAGGCTGCGTGACTGATAACTCCACAGAACATGTCTCCAGTGCCCACATTCAGTTTAGTGGTGGCATGCTGAACATAACTCCAATCAATGCTTGGCAATAAGGCTCGGTGATGTTAGTCTGGCATGAAGCTGGTTGGTCATGGAAACCATTAAGCTTCTGCAAAAAAAGTTTGGAACTGCAGTTTTACTTTGGCAACTTCAACAAATGAAGCATCTTATGCCGCTGGAGTCTATGCTGTTCCTGTATGCTTCCACTTTCCCATAATCCCACCTACAGTTGACAGTGCGCTCTCTGTAAATACATGTTTGTAAATACAGACATGAGTTGTGTGCTTGATTTTTTTTTAGGACAGTCCAAATACAATACAAAATTTAAATTTTTAAGAAGGCATCTAGAAATGTAATATTCATAATTAATTGGATTTACCTGTGGCTGTCCTTTAAGGCCCCCATACACTAATAGATCCGCGGCCGATCCATGTGGCCCAATGCCCACCTAGAGCGACCGATCCAGGTGGACCAAATCACAATCAGCCAGAGAAAGGCCATGTCCATTTTTCTCGCCGATCACAATACTTTTGATGGGGACCGGGGTCCCCATCCAAATTAACATAGGTTGAGGTCCAATTCTTTGAGCAACCGGCTGCAGCATGATGACATCATCACCAAGAATTGCACAGCCATAACTGCTTATGGGTAACTTAACTGTGGTTTTTTAATTCTAAATGAAAGCATGGGCCTACGTAAAATCCTGGCCAATTTCCATCTGCCAGTCAAAGAATCCTATTACTTGATGAAACCGATAAAACTACCTATAAAAATGTGTTTTTTAACTGAATTGAACTTTACTAAGGTTTTACTTTATATAAAATAGATTCATCATAAAAAAGAAAAAAATCATTCCAAACCAGCTATTTGCTGACATAGTAGATTGTCACAGTCAGTGAAAGTCGCAATATTTCACAATACCACATATAACCAGTAATTTAATGACCCTAAAATGTTTCCATATTACCTTTTAAGCTGCATAAAATACTGCACTCTGTAAGTTCTTTCTTTATTTTCTACATGACGGCGATGCCCACCCTTCCATCCCATTTAACAAAATGGCTTGTCTTTCATCCCTGCAAATGGCAGGAATAGTTTTTAACATGATTGCCTCAAACCCCCCTCCCCCAGGCTTCATTAGGATTCCTCTTTGTGATTGACGTTACATATTTTAATCCCCATGCCATTCCCAACAGCGCCAAAAAGAAGTATTTTAGAGATTTTATCATTCAAATAATACCTTTTATTAATTAATAATTTTTTTTACAAATTTTACATAATTGTTTGTTTCAAACATTATTATATTCAGGATGTCTACTCAACCCTTGCACAGACATATTTTATGAAGTTACAGGCCTACAACATTAAAAATTCTATTTTATGGTCTATGGTGCGCTTTTGGTACAGAAATCTGGACCTTACAAGAGTGCTAGGGAGGTTAAAACTAGCTCTGTAACCTTAAGGTAATAAAGTAAAAACCCCTCTGCAAGTTAAATCCAGAGTGATTGGCTCATCCCTACTAAGGACTACTTATAACACTTTAAGAATGTCATTTTCAAAGTTGTCATAGTCAGGAATACTATTTTTTGTCATATAGCTCTCACATGAACAGGGTGCTCTATGTAGAGCAGTGATTATGCTCCAAGGTTCCTCAGTATGCTAAGCTAAATGTACAGAAAACCAAAACTAAAGTTACCTATTGAAGCAAATTTTTTCCCTGAATATAGGCTTGTGCACCAATAAACTGCATTCAGTAAAAGCAAATGTTCCCCAGTACCATCTTGACATTCCAAGCATATATATTGGGCTTACATTCCAATTTGGCTGCATAGTTGTAATGACTTGTATAGCTTTCAATACTAGTATTCAAAAATGGACCAACATAAAGAAAAGGTATTCCTCTCAGAAATTGGTTTCTGAGAGGTTCAAGGCTCTTGTGTAACAGGAATTGGATAGCTATGTGTAACACACTCACAGTTAAAATGTGCCCTAGGCAAGAGGGAAGCTTTGACTTCCCGTCTCTTCAATTGGCAAGGATTGTAATAGACACAGAAAATATGATTTATTTGCCTTGTGTATACTAGGATGGTGCCCCAGATATGTGAACAGTTTGAATCCACTGGTCTATCCCTGCCTTCGTAGAGCCAATGGACACCTACCTTCATGCACACTCCTACAAAAGGGGGGTGGCCTATGGGGAAGCCTCTAGATTAGGAGACTACTTGGATCTGAATATTGACTAAGCGGTATTGAATACATACATGGGCAAATTCTGTTTATGTCATCTTTCTGCATGTTCTTTGGTGTGGCTTCGGTCTGACCTGTCCCTTTGCCATCAGGGTCATGCCATTTTGGAGGAGTATGGTCCTACGATGTGTTGGCCCCGCTCATTCCCCTCTTAGCCTGATGCCTGAAGGGTTACTCTGGCTCTGATAAGTAACACACCCACTTTTGTGATACATTGCCCTCATCCTTAAGAAGCCCTATAAAAGGCGAAACATGTTTACTTAATCAACAACAAACCCTCACCTATGTAGTGTGTATTTCTTGAGCACTTACTTTTAGGTGCCTTTAATTTGAATTTTCTATAAAGTATATATACATTTTACCTTTTTTTGTGATATTCAAAGTTATGACATTGGAAATAATGGTTGGGGTGCAAGTTAAAAGTCTCTATATGAGGGTATTCTTTTTTCTGTTCTATCCCCCTGGTTTTAATAATGTAGCATAGCAACCTGGACATGCACTAAGACTTTTCCAACGCTGTTGTCTTGAGCTAAAAATACTGAATGCCCTGTGTGCAGGGATTTATATAAATACTTGGCAGAGTTTACTGTAAGATGTTATGGACTAGGGAGAAACGATAAGGTGCACTTTATGTAAAAGTACACTTCTTCAATTATTACTTTTCAGCTCTACTATAGGCTTACGTAAAAGTAGAAAGTAGGAGTAGTAAGTAGAAATAATTTTACTTTTACCTTAAAATCACCTATACTCACATAGTTTTCTATTTTTGTCACCCGTTGTCTGAATGTTGCACAAACTTCCTTTGATCCCTTTATTTCAATAGATCTAAACTATCCCTTTTACATGTAGAATTTTTTTTAATTATCATGTACATAACACAGTATACATCCATGTAGCCTGTATACCAGTGGTGGGCAACTGAGTTGATATGGAGGGCCACAAGTGCGGCCCTCTGCATCACTAAAGGGCCGCACATAACATCGATCTAGACCCTCCCCCCGTCGACATATCTCAGCAGGTGGTGGTGCAGATCTCGACAGGCAGTCAAAAAACAGCACCCACCCCCCTTCCTGCCCCTGGGTGCAGCGCTCATATATGTAGACCTGGTTCCCCCGATCAACATTGACAATTTTACTAATGTAGGAGCACCAAAGCGTGTGACCACTTAGCAGGTGAGTTGCCCAATGCATTAACAGTTCGGTTTTGGGGGCCGCATGTGGAGGACCTAGGGGGGCCGCCAAACAACGCCCAAAGGGCCGCATGCGGCCCCCGGGTGGCAGGTTGGGCACCTTGGCTGTATACTGTGTGTAATTCTCAAATGTTTCTTTTAGTTGCAGTTGTCTGGTCTGAGTAACAACTTTTCTCTATTTTGGCCAATAAAAAGTGAGGGTGGACCTATGTGATTTTCTGCAATGTGTAACCACCTATATTTACTTTTTATAAAGGTAGGATGTTAAAAAATGGCCTGCAACACATGAAGTTGAAGTATGAATTGCTATTATGGATGATTTATGTCCACACGGCATATTTTATTTGGAAACATTGAAACCAAGAAAAATCACTTGAGCAACAATTTTTAATTAAAAGACCCCAAAGTGACTACTCATGGAATGAAAAGTCTGGCTGGAGAGTGAATAATACTTATTAACGCAAGTAAGGGGTGGCCAGCCCCCAGGGGACTTAAGAGGTGCATATAAGTAAAACAGGTTGAAAAGTCAGTAAAAAGGATTATCCATTTATTGTAGCATTGTCAGGATCCTGCCCTTTCCCGTCGGGCTCAGTCGCCCCCTCCGCCAGTGCCGAGT
>CM070036.1:29902483-29919739 GCA_036250615.1 Ptychadena robeensis | reverse complement strand
ATAACATGAATGTTCCTATAAAGAAATGGAAGGCCCTGCAGGGAAAGTTTGGGAACCACTGATTTCAGCATATGGAGCCAGCAATTTGTGATACAGTTCTCATTTGTTAATGAAATGCATGCTGATAGGATACCAGAATAAAACTAGGTGAGCTCATCATTGTACTTCTCCTACACTGTCCAGTCACATAGTTCAATATTTCCGTTCTATCGGCTTAAAATTATCAATTTTGAAGTCAATCAGATGGAAATTGATTCCCACCCACCTGGTGCAATCGACGAAAGGTGAAAAATCGATTAAAAAATCTAAGACATGTTGGTAAATTTATGTCAAGTATCTGGCGGGTTTTCTAGGTATTTTGATCAATTGATGATCATACTATGGAGTGCATGCGTAATATGTTCATATTATAATCATTTGTATTGTGATCGTAATATGAACGATTGCAATATGCATGCTTTCCATAGTACAACCATAAATCGATCAGAAACAAATTGATCACACTGTGTGGAAGAACGATCGATCCATGTTTGGTGATTGCACAAGGCCATTGAAATGGCAATTGAGCAGAAGTCGATTCGTGTTTGGCCAGCTTTAGATACCCCATACCTCAGACAGGGCTGTTAAAGGGCTATGCAAATCTTAGTATTCTGTGGACAGAAATACTTAGGGATGTCTGCGTCTTGTATTCAGAAGGCACAGAGCCAGATGCCAGCTGCAGCTCTCCCATCCAGCACTCCCTGTGTGTGATAGCTGAACTTTGGCTGCAAGTTCTCACACACACATAGAGAGCCGAGCACTGTGCAATCAGCGAATCCGGCTGATAACACAACCCAAGGACAGATCTTTCCTCCAGCACTGTAAACTGAGCTGGGCTGCCCGCATCATCTGCACTGTATGTAAGTAGAGCACTTCTTCTCTGCATCCCTAACTCATTCTCTGCCAGTTGGAGCACGGAGCTCCAGTCAGCAGAGTAGAAGATTGCCGAAGTATGGTTCAGCCATCAGTTGCTCCGAAGTATAGGGTGCTTCCTATACATCAGAGCGTCTTATAGTCAAGAAAATACAGTACTAGTGGCATTAAAACAGAAGATTAGTATATTATTATAATAAAAGGATATCATATATTTTTTTGATTCAAATGCTATAAGTGCAGAGGGTAGTATAGAGTGATAGTGGGAGACAATTCATTTAGCTTATTTAGCTAATTTATTATTTTTATTCTTATAGGTTTCCTTCCTTGGCTACATTGATTACATTATTGATTTCATCCATAGCAACTGAAACCGATTCATCTTGCATGATCATACATAATTAAATTCTATTTCTACATGTTTTCTGCCTTTCCTGCAAAAAATAAAACAATCCTTTTAAACTTTCTTTTTTTTAGTAATGCTTTACAAAACCATATGTACAAATGGAACTTTACTCACCATGATCTTTTCTCCTGTAAGACAATGTTGCCCAAATTTCAATTTATCATATAAACAGCCTGTAAACAAAACCTTGTACTGACAGTAAATCTATATATTATTCCTGGCTTGAACCATGATGTCAGGCAAAATGAATGGCCTTGATAATTTGTGTACAACACTTGGCCATATATCACTGCAACTTGGTCAAACACCGGGAATCACCTGCTAAAACATTCGGTCGAAGCCCTGCAAGTGACAGGTGAAATGAATGGCAATATGTTTATCTATTTAGTGAACCGGACAAAAATGTAAGGAAATTTCAGTTTTATTTATGTTTCAAAAGCAATCATCAAATGAAATGTTATCCCCGTGAACTTTGCCACGAATCAATATTTTTTGAGGGAGATGGATACAGTGCATTAACAACACAGCAGTTGCGTTGTTTTTTATATTCCCACTAATGATTCTAATGATTGCACTTTTTTTCATGAAAAAACCATGGAGCTGCCTGTAGCAATTTTATATGAGCTTGTGTAGCATCACCATTATTATCATCATCATCATCATTGTAAATATGAATCTTTCGTGATGACTTTAACAAACTAGCACAGCAGAACACAGTTAAATGTTTTGATTGACATGTTTGTTCTTGAACAATTTACTAAATTAAACAATCAGCATAAATTTTTATCATTGCCCCTTCCCTTACCTTCCCCATTCTTTTTCACTCCTATAAATACTTTTTGAGATTTAAATGATTGAAATATAATATGCAGTATATATATTTGTAAACATATTGCATTGTTGTTAAGAAGTATAATATGTATATGTATAAAACTTCAATAAAATCATATTAAATAAAAGTTTTTATCAGATAAATTAACCTTTTGTTCTGCAGTTTTTTTTAAACAACATTTTGGGGGTAATACACTAAGAAGGTCCTACAAGGCTAAATAGACAATGATACACACAATATATATTGACACAATTGCCTTCTCTTTAAATCAAGGGTGTCCAAACTTTGGGGCCAGGTTATGTGAAATGAAAATGTGTGGGGGTTGACCATTAAGCCTGCCATTCCTTGAACCATTAACATTAAATTAAAATGAGCGATACCATGGGGGAGATATGTTCCTGATACAGACTGCCTCTAAGTATGCTGGGACATGCAGTTCTCCAGGCTGTCCGGCCACATTTCACCTAACCCTAGAAGTCCTGACCATTCCCTTATCTATAACATATGGAGAATCACTGAGAATATTTCCTAGTACTGCTCACCTCAATGTGCATGTTGAAACAGGCACAGCACAGCTATGTGTAAACCCTTGAATGTACCATTCACGCTGAGGTGTGCCAAGCCAAAACACACTGACATTGCAGCTGTGGTTCTTGAGGGAGATGGGAGTTGTTTTGCTGCTTGAAGCAAGTCCTTAAGCTATGTGCGCTGGTTGGGAGGTTTGCTACCACTTTGTTACCCCCAATGCAGATTTCCTCTGCAGATTATTGATTTTTATGACTGAGGCTGGGGGCCGGTAGAAATTTGAACATAGGACACATTTTGCCCCTGTCCCTGACTTTGGACCTTCCCACATTTAATCATATATGTTGTATTTTTTTGTGATTAGCACCAAGGTGGTTCTTATATTATGTGTTTGATTCATTTTACTGTATACAACTTTTAATTTCTTCTTTTTATCCCATATAAAAAACTTAAATACATCAGGTTTAGAATAACAAGGGAGGAATCACAGCGTCATATGATCAGAATAAAATACCAATAACATGTATCAAAAGGGTATATAGAAAAAATATACAGACAAATGAATCTGTAGAAATTACTCAAGTATATAATCATACCTGTCATCCCTCCTGCTTCGGCCGGTAAAGACAAGTAATTAAAAATACTGAAAAATATAATCATTATATTGCCAATGAGAATGTGTAGAAGATAGGTAATAATTTGGAATTGTCTGTAATTATTTGAAATGTTGATTTCAATGTCTTTCTATTACTTACTTACTATACCTTACTTTTGGCCAGGAAATGGGAGGGTTGATTTAAGGCAACTAGAGCATGCAAGAGACAAAATGACCAAATGTCTATATTTAAGGTCCATTTAATTGATGAGACTAGCATATTGTATATTGTATTGTAAATAAGGATTATGGCGATAAATAAGGACATTTTGGGGGTTAACTGTGGTAAGAGAGGGAAATGTTCAAATGCCACTGTCAATAAGGTAAGGTGGTGTTCCCTAAACTTTTCCTTTATCTTGTCATAACTAGCAGGTTGATTGGGTATTTGAGGTGATTCACCAGGATCAAAAAATAAGGCTATATTATTGTACAACAATATAGCCTCTTTAATCTCCTGCAATATTTGATTAAATTAAAATAAATCAAGGCAAGTAAATTACTAGCAGCAGTTCAAGAGATGAGGTGGGCATTTGTCATCGACACATGAAGTCCAAGACTTCTATTTTTCAATATAAAGTTTGGATACCAACCCCTTTCCCTTAAATATGGGGTTACTTCAACAATATTCATTTCATAAACGTATAATTATAAAAAAATCAATGTTTTTTAATACGTCAATATAAATGGTTGATTTCAGTCATATCAACAATTGACATCTGACCTATAAAATCAAGTGGTCAAAACCAAAAGTATATGCAAAGTGAATATGAAAAACACCAAACTTTGGGTGTGACATTGTTGAATATATATGGAATTTATATACCCAATGTTTTTTGTAGAAAACTCAACAGCTTAATATCTTCTTGACAATGCCCATTGAAGGGCAAAATGCATGGAAGAGACAGAATCAACTAAAAATAATATATTATCTCTTATTTTTACGCAACGCTTTACAGAGTCATATGACTAACTGTCTTTGAGAGGAGCTCACAACCTAATGTCCCTACTAGTGATGGCCGAACATGGAATGTTCGTTTTTCTTCTCCTGGCGAACAGTACAGGTATTCCACCCACCACATTCGCCGGATCAGGAGCAGAAAGATCCAGCCAGTGGAAGAATATTTTCACTGGAGACAGGGTAGAGAACCCGGTCTTCCAGTGAAAAAAAATCAGCTTTAACCTCCCTAGCGGTTTGCCTGAACTCAGTTCGATCAAACTCTACCCGTACCGGGATCGGGCAAAACCGCCGTCTCCCTGTGTGCCGGCAGCTCTGTAGAAGAGCCGCCGACGAACGGAGCCCTTCCGGCCCCGTGTCTTCGGCATCATCTGTGACGCCAAAGGGGGCGGGGGTGGGGTGGCGCCATAGACCTCCATGTTAATGGAGGGGGCGCTGCTCTCCTCTCCACACGCCGCCGATGTCTATTTGACGTTGGCAGTGTGCAGAGAGCTGGGCGGAGAGCCGGCAAGCATGGCGGAGTACAGTGTACTCCGCCGCGATTGCCGGTGACATGAGGTTTTCGTGCCATAAAAAGTGGTGCGAAAACCTCAAACCGCCCAGAGGGTTAAACCTGGTAGTGAAGCATCAGTGACGTCAGGTCCGCTAATCGGAATAGGGTGATGTCACTTCCGGTGTCATGGAGGTCACTTCCGTTTTTTACGATTAAAATTCCCTGCAAAGAGGTGTGGAATTTGAATTTCCCTGTGAACAGGCAGACGTCTGAGTTTTCTTAAAGTTATAACCGCCTGTTCGTGAATGGATGTGGCCGATGTTCTGCCATCACTAGTCCCTACTATAGTTATGTATATGTAACTAACATAGTCATCATGTCACAGTCTGAGTCCTGTGTAACTAACATAGGAGATTATTTTATGGGGGAAGCCAATTAACCTAGTAGCATGACTTTGGAGTATGGGAGGAAACCGGAGTGCCCAGAGGAAACTCACACAGACAACATGCAAACTCCTTATAGATAGTTCCCAGACCAAGATTCGAACCAAGGACACGAGTGCTGCATGGCAACCGGCCCACCATAGATAAAACGCATTTTTGAAAAATGTATGTTTTAATGAAGTAATAATAACCAGTTATGGCTGCTGATGTATATGGACATGGAACTTATTTGGGGTCAAAAACCCCAGCACCTAGTTTAATGAAATGCAGGTGATATGTCCTAGTTATGGTATACATTTCCCGTGCAATCATTGAGGCATGTATGGTAATTAGGGCATTATTTTTAGAATATGAATTATTGTAGGAGGGAAGTACGACTGAGAAGTTTTATCATATGTTCTCAATGAACTGCACCATCTTGTCGCCCATCTACAACATATGCAATGATTTGCATTTTACAAGTCAGGCTGTGAAATTCACTTTGAGGCACATTTGTCATTCCAGCTCCAACATAATTGAAAGATTGATTAGGATTTCATTTCATGCTCATTAAGCAATTAACTTCTTCATCCATTAGCAAACTGCTTATTTTCAGGCTGTAAATGTTAAATATTAATTTTATGTGAAATATTTAGAGCTCGGCTATTACTGACAAACACTACAACAAGACAGAATGATATGACTTGGAAGAAGACCGAAGAGAATATTAAAATTTTTAACACATATTCCAAGTAAAGTGTTTCTTTTGGTGGTATTTCTATTCCATGCATCTCTGTAACATATGCACATATTCGGTTTCTATAAAATCCTTGAATGAATGCCTTACCTTATTAAACACTCAAGCAGTGTTCCTAGCCATAATATTTGCTTCTGGACTGGGAGTTCTGTTCAGCATAGAAAAACTGGTCAGGTCTGACAACACTGCTTGGACTTTCAGGGCACTAAAGCTATATATATCATGTACCATTTAACATATATATATGTATACACACATATTCTAATAGTCCAAAAAAGCTGGCGTCATGGGTGTAAAGTGCCATTATGTTGCAAGTAAGGTTATTTATAATGCAAGTACATGTGGAAGCAGTTCAACTCTTAGAAGTTTGAATTGCATATAATATTTGATGACTCTCTGGCAGTCAAACATACTGTTAGGAGTTCTGGATCTGAATAGATATTAATATGAAGATAAAGATTCAAGCAGCTCCATAAAAGTGGTAGAACCCCAAATCCAATACAGTGTAAGTACTTGTTATAACTCAAGTTGGTTGTAAGTCAATACCCATAATGTGTTTGGAACCTCCCTAAGCTTGGCTCTCAGGCAAAGAAAATGAAATGCAGGGTGGTTTTGAGGAAGAGTCTCCTTCTGTAATATCAGGCACTCTACTGTCCTTTCTCTTTTTGGATCTTGGGGAGATCGTCAGCAGAATGCAACTCTCATATTTCTTTCTTCCCTGCTTCTGTATTTTTAGGTTTTTTGGGGCCATCTTGTCTGAAATTATGTCCTTAAACATGCATATCTGCAGATAAAAAAATTCTTCTTTGATGCCCACAGCCAAAATTCTGGTTAAAACTCAAGAGTTTTGGTTGTAATTTAAAACTAATATTTTGGTTTATGTTGTTCATATGTCACTCAAGTATCCACTTTACATACAGTTATCAAACATGTGTATCTAGGCTCAGATGCAGCTTAAAAAACACTTCTCTCACTCCTCAGGTCTTAGGTTGAAACATGTTTTGGCCTCACTCAGAATTCTGGTTGTATCTCAAGACTTTTGATTGTAAGGTAAAACAAAAGGTTTGGTTGTTACTCAAGTTGTTAATATGTCAGCCCAGTTATTACTCAAGGGTCCACTCTACATGCTACAGAAGGCACCTTTCTGTGTCAAGTCATCTGTAACTACATGGTTTTTGCCAAAGTGGAAAATATAATTCTTGATTGGCTGATCCCTCCCTTTAGCATAGGTCACATGATGAATTACCTAGTCTATTTAGATCTGTGGATCTGATGTAATCTCAATTCCATTCCTTTATGTGAATCTCACATGTCAGAATACCCTGTTTAATACTATTTGTCATAAACAAACTCCATATGACATTGAGAAACATCTGCTCTTGTTGATATTATAGATAATCAACTGGAGGCTTTTTAATTAGATATTAGAGTTGATGAGGAAAACAGATGTGGTGGCAGCACTTCCCCCCAATAAGGGGGTCTCTGACTGTGAAAATTACCTTGTGAACCTTTGCACTCCCCTACATCCTGTGCCTATTATTGTGCAGCAAAGGTCGTATTAATACAGTACACATTCTAATCCTCCTTTTCCTCAATATGTAAATGCAATCTATTGAAACATAATTAGCTTGATTTTTAGTAACGTTGTTCCTCAATCACATTGATCAAAGGCTTCTCAGTTGCAAGCGTATTCTTGGCATCAGCCAGAAATCTCTGTGCTGTTTAACATTATGACCTTATGACTTTCTATTCTGCTCCCTTCACTTTGTGAGTGGCTTTTAATTGGTTTCATGCTGCGAAGAGCTGAACAACAAATCTGTGTCTGTGTTTTCCAAACAGAACAACGGTTTTGATTTCACAAGCTTCCCTGGGATGTGTGAGAAATGAAATATGCCATTCTTGCTGTCGCGTGATTGCAGCATAATGCGCAAACATGGCTCTTGTCAGAAGTTAAAATAACACTTTGACAAATCAATACCACCAAGTACAAAAAATGTATATATCCACAATCAACCTTATTCTGCAACATGAAAGACCAATGCCAAGTTCCTTACTCTTGATTAATATCATCATGATGATTAATATAGCAATGTTTACCTCAGTTTAATATGTAGCGCCAACATTAATAGACTACATGTTAATTATCCACCCCTGCAAAGTATACAATCTGTTCCTAATTGTCAACCGATCCCAATTGTCACAGAATGGAAGTTGAGGTCAACCTTGGAAAACCAGCCAGTGGCTATTTTTACTAATCATCATAAAGCATGCCAAAGTCTCATAAACAATGGTGAGAATCAAGGGTCTGGAGCCAGACTGGGTATCACAAGATGTAACAAGAGGTAGGCAACCAAACAATACAGGAAATGTCATACTTACATATTTTAGCCAGAAGACATGAAGGTTAGCATTGTCTGTGTCAGCAGACACCCATAAAGCAGATGTGTGTAAGGCCAGTTTAGTCTTTCAATCTCGCCCTATGCCACCTTGGTGTCAAGGCTCCCCTCTGCTCTTTCCTTGCAATAGGTGGAGAAAATGCCTAGAGAATGAATCTTCTAGAGGCCGTTGTTTGTCCATGTCTGTTTAATCAATGTTTAGTTCAATATCCACAGTCACTTTTTTAAAATATTTTTAGTTTATTTAACCTTCTTGACAGTATGATTATTAATTTTCGGTTTGGAAAATTTATTCTTTTAAAATTTTCCATCCAGGCTGGGAGGACTTGGGACAAAAAGTTTGCCCACCCCTGAAATGAGTTAAACAGGATGAGGTCATTTATAGTGATTTTTAAATTTTAGTGACAATTAAACAAAAAAAATTAGGTCAAGCAAGAAATTTGGTCAATGTAGGTATTCACAGGTCAAGGATCAGATCATAAAATCCACTGTGCAGTATTAAAGAACACACAGACAATACTAAGCCTTTATTAGATTGTTTAGTACCAATTAGAGAGTGAGAGAGTGAGTTAGAGAACAGGGTGTAAAGCAGTGGGGGGCATCTGAGTTTATATGAAGGGGCCCCAAGTGCTGCCTTCGGCAACACTAAAAGGGTGCACATACTTTTCAACCTATACTGACTTGTATAAGCATTTGTAATGAAACAAGGACAGCAGGCAGAGCTAGTAGACATTCTTCTTCATTTTTAAGCATTAGGAAAGACTATAGTATGCACATTTTGTGTTATATATATCATCAAAGCCTTTGATGATATCTATGGGGCACATAACCTTTGATTCAAAGATTATGTGCCCATATTCAAAGGTTATGTGCCACAACACATATTATATCAACCCTCTTTCATTGGTGGCATAGTGGGAGCATAGGCACTGACCTGTTTGGCGATACCCTGCCAACACATCTTTAGGAAGATTAGGAGAGGCAAGGGACTTCCTCAGGCACCATATGGGTTGCTGATTGATTTTCAAGTAAGCCAATCAACGAATCACTCACCTCTTCTCCTCTTCCCACTCTATGGAGATCCTGGATGAGAAAGCGCCAGCAGGGGATCGGTTGACAGGTGACTTCCTATGCATTAACAGTTAGGTTTTGTGGGCCAGTGGAGCGTGCCCAAAAGGCCACATGTGGCCCCAGGGCCACAGGTTGGGCACCTGGGGTGTATAGGTTGGGAATTGGCTGACAGCCTTTGGGTTACCAGCTTTTTAAGTAGTGCAACTGAAGGTCTGAGACAATCTGTCGAAAATATATAGGTGTCCATAGAATGCAAAAGATGGTCATCCAAGAAATTTTCTAACTACATTATTGACATTTTCATGTTATCTTAGATTAGTACAGTGCCCCTGACCATGCTGGATAACATATTTTGTTTACTAAAAATCACAGTAGGACACCAAGTATTAGTTCAGTTTCCAAATACTTTTAAGCCCCAGTATTCATACAGTCATTGTACATTTTATTGATTTAGCAATTCATGCAGCAAAAGAGCCTAGATTAGTGGAATTGCATAAAATATATATCCACGCTGACTTATTTAATATACAATTTTAAAGCACATCACTTAAATCAGAACAAAGTAAATAGAGCAAAGCAAATCCATTATTTGACTTTTACAGCATGATATCCAACATCTGTAGCTTGTTACTCATCATAACAACTTGACAATAAAAAGTTAAATGCTTTCAGTGTTCAAATAGATTCCTTCTTCTATATGTCTTTCTTCCCATAAAAATGTCCTCCCATTATTATATATGCACTCTGAATCTTCTACTGTTACATTTGTATAATATTGTAAGAATTGTGTTACCTCTGGCTGTAATGTATGTACAAATAAAGTTATTGCTTCAATACTTGAATTCATTTCCAAAATATAATATGTCTATAAAACCACATTTCTTTTTGCTGGATTTATCTAAATTCTTCTCTCACTTCTCATTTGTTTTTTTAATATTGTTTTTATACTGTGATGCTAAAATGCTTTTTTATTGCTTTTTTGATGCTAAAATTTCATTATTTAATAATTACACGCATGTTGTTCCAAAACTAGAGATGAGCCCCTGAGCATGGTATCATCACCAAACCTGCTGGAGGTGTAGAGAAGGGTTGAGGGTATACTTCAAAAAAGAAAGTATTGCTCTAACGCAGAGAGTTTTTGCATAAATGAAGTTCAAATTCAAGTTGAAATTTCGAGTTGAACTTAACTAATTAAGTTGAACTTCAAAAACTAAATGATAGAGCAATACCTTTTTGTTTCGAATGTTCCCAAAACCCTTCACTAAATATCCAGTAAATTTATGATTTATGGCATCTTCAGGGGCTTTGAAATCAACTCACAAATTCAGTTAGTTGAAAAAATAAGACCATCTCTATCCAACACTAGCAGAAGGATATATAGCATCGGTAAATACATTTACATCCAGTTGATCTGTTGTGTGTGTTCCAGCAAGCGCTGAATACAGAAAAGAATACATTAACATTTTAACCACTTTCTAAACAAGTGATGAGTGTCAAAGGGCAACTGCTGTCTAATTGGCTCTATTAAGGTATAGGACACAAAGACTGATTTGATTCTTTCTAAAAAAAAAACTCCAATGAAAAAAAAAGCACACACCCACCTACCATATTTTTTGGACCATAAGACACACCCAGTTTTAAGATCAGAAAACCAGAAAAAAATATTTAATAAGTTTTCACATCAATTGGGTTAATGCAAAGGTTTAAATGAATGCAATATTCAATCCAGCCAGTAGATATCACTAGCAGCAGTACACTCACAGCACAACGTCATCAGCCTCACTAACTGGCAGGAGGGAGGCCAACAGTTGCTCTCCTCTACTCTCCGGCTGGCTGTTTCTGTGTCCGTGAGAGCTGCAGAGTGATTGCAGTTTCCTCCTGAGAGGTAAAGATGCCAGTTCATCTATCCCTCTCTTCATTGCTTTTGCCAGCAGGGCTCTGGGCTCTGTTGGCATAAGCAATTATACAGTTCAGATGGAGGAGACGGACACCGGCTGGCATCTCTTATCTTGACAGCTCCCCGGCTACTCTCCATGCCAGGAGAGCTGGTGGGAAGCCAAGACGCGACCACCCGGCCGCGGGGGTCACGCATTGGGACCATAAGACGCAGGCACTTTTTCCCCCCGATTTTGGGGGTAAAAAAGTGCGTCTTATAGTCCAAAAAATACAGTAATCTGTAGAAAAATTATGCAAAAATTGCTGAATATGTGAGTTATTACAAAGCCCCTGAACATTGTATCATCACCAGATAGCATTTTAGTATAAATTAGGTTAAAAGTTAAATAATATTGTCTGGTAAAATGTAAACTTGCCTTTGAACTTTTTTTATGCAAAAAAAATGTATTTTATGCAAAATGTTCCTAATACCTTTCCCTACATTTTAGCAAGTTTGGTGATGATACCATGTTCAAGGGCTTGGCAATTAACTCACAAAGTAAGCTTTAAGTTAATTGCTACTTATCTGCTTTTTTGCTCTTCCATAATGGCTTTATATGTCATATGTCATACAGTAGGTCTACATGTCATATTTTTTCTTTTTCTCAACTTTTTGGATTGTAGGAAGAAACACGTAATCACTTGTTCAACATGATATACAGTTAATAGACTGAAACATAGAACTTAGCCTCAGGCTAAAGTATAAAGTAGCAAAATAAATTGATCATAATGTGTTTATTCCTAGAGGAAATCACCCATAATCAGGTAATTACCTTACAGTTCAATGATTCCATGTTGACCCCTTTCACAGGCCTGTTGAGAAAACCAATCAGTTTCAATAAATTTTAATATATTTCCCCTTTAGAACTGCAGATTTTTATAAAGATGTAGATAAGTCTTTTATAAAAGAATATTATACAATGTTTACATTTATTTGATTTTAAAAGCACTGTTTTAACGTTTCTTGTGTTTCTCAGAAAATATAACCATATAGGTAATAGTAAGGTTCAAGGAATTTAGAAGGGGCTGAGGGGCTAAAAAAAGTGCTATAACTGCTTCAGTATGTACAATAGATGAAGCACACCTGAACTTACATCTCTGGCACACACTCCATTGTACATTTGAGCTTTAACAAAATCAACATATCCCCTTTGCATTCCCAAGGAGCTATATTTTTTGCATTTATAACCATTATGTAGCACCCTTTCATGGACATACACATTACTGCAGCTCATTGACCCTCTCCCCACAGAAGACATCTGGGATCTACAGACATGGCATCTACAGAGGATTTAATATAGTGACTGATTCGCTGACATTGATTTAGACCAGCCGGTGAATAGTGATAAGCGACTAGGCAATATTCGAATTCGCGTAATTTCGCGAATATCCACCATAATATTCGATTCCATGTTCGTAATCTCGAATATCCGCACTTACGACATGAATTGCGATCTACAAATCGCAATTGTGATCAAATATGCGCAATGCATGCAAGTCAATGGAGCTCGGATATTCGAGTGGTAGAATATCTGTCATTTCCGTTTAAAAAAATCGCATTGCGATTATAGATTCTATAATTCATTGCATTGGATTGCGATTATATAATTGCGATTCTAAACTGCCAATAAAATCGCGATCGCGTTGGATATCCGATGATATATTCGCGAATATTCGCGGAATGGCAAAATTGCGATATTCAAGCTAAATATTCGAAAATCGAATATTCGAGCTCAACACTACCGGTGAATGACCGCAGCAAGGCATGGCCATCTCTGGTCCCCTGTTATCCCCCCTCTCCCCATCTGACAGGGATTCGCTCCATGGGGTTTCCCTAGGGATCCTGCCTCTCTCTCACTGACATTGGTTCAATCATGAATTTCAATCTAAAATGTTGAAACATGTCAAGACAAAGATCAGCATTAGAAACCTTCTATATATTTACTTGTTTTTAATTGGATTGGAGCAAACCCCCTTTTGGGGATATAAGGTATAGCTTCACGATTCTTTATGTTTATAATCAATTAAACTTTCACAAGAAGTCATCATAGCCAATCTTCCTTTTTCCCATCTATAGTGAAGGACTCCAGTGAAGGGTTCACTTACCCCCTCTGCCTTGCAGAATATTCTCACTTTTCCTGGTAACCCTGAAACTCTTTGGCTAAGGAGGAAAGCTACTTTGTAAGAGGGTAATATTCTCTGTAAGAACTGTAATATATTTAATGGTCTTCCAAAACAACTCTTTCAAGCTGACTTATTAGTTTGCATTTTTTTTTCTAAACTGCAGTTTTAAAAAAAAAAAAAAACTGCTCTAAAGCAATTTGTACATGCGTATGCTTTCTTTTGTTACCGTATATACTTGTGTATAAGCCGAGTTTTTCAGCCCCAAAAAATGGGCAGAAAATGCTCCCCTCGGCTTATACCTTTGAGTCAGCCAGGGTCCACTCACCTCAGGTGAATTTCCATGCTGAATGCTTCAGACAGGCAGCTTCCCTCTTCAGCTGAATACCTTCTCTCAGCTCCTGTGAGCTCCATGTTTCCAACTGACAGCTGATCAATGTAAACTCCACACTGCCACCTGGTGGCCGGTTACTACTACACATACAACACTCCATAGCCTATGATTAAAAAATAATAATTGCCTTGCAAAACCCATCCTGTAATAATAATAATCCCGTGTTCTCTTAAATTTATTGAGGTTGGTGCACTAAGATTAATCCTGTTTGATTAATTCCTTGGGGCAATGGTGCTTTCTCTATATTTTTCTCATCTAGAAAACTCCACTGTCTGACTGCATTTCCCTCCCTCGGCTTATACTCGAGTCAATACGTTTTTCCAGATTTTGTAAATAAAATAAGGTACCTCGGCTTATACTCGGGTCGGCTTATATACTTTGAATGACTGAAGCAGTTTTCCACTATTGTGACAGCTCAGAGGTAAGTAAAAAGAATGAAATTTTTTATTCTTTCTGTATACATCCTTCTTAACCCTCTGAGCGTTTGCCACGTGGCAGGGTTTTTTTTATAACCGTGCCACGGGCAATCGCGATTGCCAGCTCAGCTCAGGGTAGTAAACATAAGCCCGGCGTCACTGGAGACGCCGGACTTATGCTGAAGAAAGGCGACGCCCCTCCAGTTTGACGGAGGTCTATGGCGCCGCCTACCCCCGTGATGCATGAAACTCAGCCCGAGTTAATTCGGGGAGAACGCTCAGAAGGTTAATAATAATTCCTGGAGCCCACAATATACTTCCTCCATATAGATCACCCATAATGAGCACAAATGCAGAAATTCTACGTTTCGAATCAGAATTGAGACTGCAGATGGTTTTTATTGGTTGCATGAAGTCATTATTGCATTTTTCCCAAACTGTAGCCTATACTATTCTGATATGTTATTCTCATTACATTATATATATATGTATTATATTTTATATCTCACTTTTATTTTTTATCTGCTTGGACAAGGTTAGGTTGAGGTCAACTGAGCTGCTCAGTTTCTTATTTCTTAATAGTTTTTGGTGTAGCATTTATATGTTCTGGAATGTTCAAGTCATTTAATGAACACATTTTCTAGCACTCTCATTAATATGCCTAACGTTTGCCTCACATCATTGTTTTCTTTCTGATATACAAGCGTTACACACATTTTATTGTAAAGAATAACATAAAGCATTATGTTGGCTGCCTTTAGCTATTTAATTAAAATTCCTTGATTTTTAAACTTATACCCACAGGCATTTCAACAATACAACTAAAGGGTTCAAGGAAGCTTTCATCAAGATTAGAAACATTGTCAACTCATTTTTAGCTTAGTAAAGCAGGAAGCTAACCTGTATCACTGAGTATGTATGAAATGTATTTCTGCAATGAAGAATAAATCTTTTCATTTATTTAGCCTCTTAATGCTCCCACCCACCCAAATTCTACCTTTACACACATCCTAACTAAATACTCCAGACATCTTACAGTAGCCATCCCCGTCCCTTAAAAAGCGAACAACAATAACAATTTCCCCTTCTAGCTTTCTACCAACTAATATTCAAAAAAAATGTAAATTCGAATAGTGGTAATTAATGATGGCTGACCTGCCCACCATGTAGACAGTACGGGGCGAACAATGTATTTTCCTCTCGCCAGTGAACAGTATGGGTGTTTGACCGCCCCTTTTACCGATGAGAAGAAGTCTATAATTCTTCCTGCACCAGGACCTTTCCGCACCTGGTCCGGCCAGAGGAAGAATATTTTCAAAATGGGTAGAAACACCCGATCTCTAGTGCTTTAAAGGGCACAGGTAGGAAGTGATGTCCGACCGGCGTCACTTCAGGTTTAGGAACAAGTAACTGCATTCCATATACCGGTATAGTAGGCGAGAAATTTCCCCACAAACAGGCAGACATCAGACTTTTGTTAAAATCTGATCCGCCTGTTCGCGGGCAGACATGGACGATGTTCCGCCATCACTAGTCATGATCTCCAGTGATTATTACCTTCATTGCGCAAATGATTTTCGCAATAAAACATGCCGATATTCCCATATTTCCGCGATCAACACTATCACATGCAAACTAATAATGTGGGTTGCTTATTTTAAGGTTTTACTTTCCTTTTTAACGTCAAGAACTAATTTCCTTTAACTAGTAAAAGTCCAAAAGTCTGCAAAGAGCTGGAGGTCAAATTACCAGCAAATTGTGCCATCTAAATTGACATCCACGCCATTAGTCGTAGCCATTGTGATTTTAAAGTGTCACTTTTGGTATAGAAGTTGCAATGGTCTAGAAATCTAGAACTGATATCTTGATAATGATAAATCAAAACCCACTCCCCCTCTTCTCAAATAGACTAATTGCAAATTAGATCATCAAGTACACTGGCCAATAGCTAATATTTATTGCAATAAACAGGCAACAATATAATATGGAATAGTTTTCGTTTTTTTAAAATGTAAAATACTGTTTATTCCTGAACTGTGGAGGCTGTTTATTGACAATGTGGGTAGAAACTTACTTTTAAAAAATTGGCTTCTCCTGCGCGTAAGTAATTGCTTTTACCCCTGGTATAGACAGAGAGCTTGTCCTCTAGCAGCAATACAAATTCCCTGTAACCGTAATGGTTATAAATCCTGGTAGACGTAGATCTAAAGAAGGATCTAAATTCACATTTTAGTGTAAAAAACTCCCTCTGAACTTGAAAGGACAAATTTAATAGACTATATTAGTAATTGGCTTTTATAGCAAAATAATAGATTGTGTGGCCATACAAGGACATATTTCTTCAACTTGTTGTATATTATGTGACTTTTTTTGCTGCAATTCCCATCTGTATATCTCCGCATGCTATTAATCCATTGATTTTATTTTTTTTTGGTTTGACTAATGTACACTGGGGTTTCAGCATAGTGTTCCTCTATTTTAGGATGCTTAAAAGGTTTTTGTCTCTACCACAAGAGTCTTTGTTTTGCATAAAATTCTACTGTACACAACGTCACAAATATTCATTCTCTTTTTTCAATTCTGGAATATAAAACTGGCAAAAGTTAGATAATGTTGTGAGATGTGAATTATTATCTATTTATTAAAACCAGTAGTAAAATCGAAATATTTTACATTTACTTTTCACAGTTCTCATTGTCAACTGTCCCATGCAGAGTTGCTAGCTCTACTTCAAATACCCTGCACCATCCCACTGACTAGCTTTCACTACCTCACAACATCTCACTAACTAGATCTCACTTCTTAACCAACCACCTCACTAACTGCCTCACATGTTCTCATTACCTAGTTCCCTATCTGACATTCACTAAATAGCTCTCACTACCTCCCACCAACCTTCTAACTAGCAACAATAACAAAGAGGGGGGAGAGGGGCTGGGGACTGGTGTCTTCCACCTTCCAATAAA
>CM070036.1:29878053-29891195 GCA_036250615.1 Ptychadena robeensis | reverse complement strand
CCCCCCCCCCCCCCCAATTTAGGCAAAACATTTGTACATCCTAGAGCAGAGATGGCGAACCTTTTAGAGACCGAGTGCCAGAACTGTAACCCAAAAACCCAATTATTTATCTTAAAGTGCCAAACCTGAATTACACATATACAAATCCTCTGGGTTATAACTCGGGGTTCAGTTGTTGTTCATAGGGGATCAGCTGATGCTGATGACATGGCACAAAAGGCAAAGAACCAACTTGCTGTGTAAAGAAACTACAACTGCAAGCATTACATTCTGCCAGCTGCTAAAGAACTACAGTACCCAGCATGCCCTGCTGCCTTTTCTATCTTTTGCAGAACTTCAACTTCTAACCTGTGAGAATTCTTCTGCCTTCTCTTATCATTCTGTCTTTTACTTACATACCCATTGCACACACTCTCGTTTACACATTACATACACATACACCTTTTTCTCTGCTCACTGCTTGTCCCTCCCCAGGCTTCTGATTGGCTGGCAGTGCTAGTGGAGGGAATGGGGTGTTGTGTGCAATCAGAAAAGAGGGGAAGAAATCTGACAGCATTCAGAGCCAATGGGCTGTAGTACTTTTCTCCATCAGCCTCTACATTGGCTACCAGGTCGGATGCCCACAGAGAGGGCTCTGAGTGCCACCTCTGACACCCGTTCCATAGGTTCCCCATCACTATCCTAAAGTCATACAGCTGCCACTGTAATGTCAGCCAAAAGGGAATATTGTTTGAATTAAATGAATATTTTATGTTACTCATAAACACACACCTGATGGACAGGATTAGTAAAAAGCAAGTATAAAGAACTTTATGCATAATATATGGAAAATGTTATTTATATATAAGGAGCAAATTCTAAGGAATCTGTATGGATATGCAGGCAATCCTAGGCAAGGTTAAGGCCCTCCAGGGACATTTGCTTACTAATCAGCAAGCAATTGAAGTCAAGGACACTTACCCCTGAGATTTCATACAACCGCTAGTCCTGCAAGCTTCTTTATCTTTTAGCTGACATTAGAAATAATTGTGACCTACAAGGGACATAGGCTTGTGGGATAAAATACAAATCTGTTAATACATTGGAACTTCTTTAATAAAGAATGAATTTTCACTTTTTTATTTTTAACTTAAAATAGCCAGCCAGGCTTAGTGGAATTAAACATAAAATCTGACTAAGTATTTGAAATAAACATTAGCTAGAGAGGAAATTACTCCTTTAACAAATCAACCCCATTATGTAAGGATTACCCTCAAAGATCATGTCATGACCGTTATTTAATAATGAAAAAAAAATGAGACGCGGTAATCTCAGCATTTTGGTTTTAGGCGCTGTTATTCCTCAGCACAGGGATTTCAATAGGCAAGTGATGAATAAATAGTGTGCAATAAAGTCCCTGGCTGCTACGTTAAATCTTTATTACCAGAACATATATCCCTGTCCCTTTAATGCTTATCCTAAACCTAAACATTATCCCAAATCCAAAAAAGATAACACTAAACCTGAAACTCAAAATTTAACTAAACCTTTTGTCTAAAGGTAATGTATAGAATTATAATTGCTGGGAGCTGCAATTATATATCATTTCTAATTTTATTTGATTAAAATATTGACAATTAATTTAATGTTTATAATAATTTTTCTTGAATTTATCAAAAATTTCACATGCAGCTTTTTTTTCTTATAAAAAATTAGGTATTAATATGTAAAGTTAACCATACACCAACAAACTGAATGTATCATTTTTGTTTTATGAAATCTACATGAGCGATTTTCTAAAGTATACTTTCAATCTGTATACAATCATGTAGGTCTTTATACTGCATAGTTGCAGGGGACAGCATTGTAGCTCAGGTGGTTAGCACTCTGACCATGCAGCGCAGTCCTACCGGCAGGTTCAAATCCTAGCCTGGGCACTATCTGAAAGGAGTTTGTAAATTCTCCCTGTGTCTGAATGGGTTTACTCCCACAATTCAAAGACATGCAGTAGGTTAATTGGCTTCCCCAAATAAATATGTTCTCTTATGTTAGTTACTTGTGACCTATGACTGTCTTAGTTACATATACATGACTATGGTAGGGGCATTAGATTGTGAGCTCCTCTGAGAGACAGCTAGTGATATGACTATATGTGCTCTGTAAAGGGCTGCGTAATATGTCAGCACTATATAAATACAAGATAACAATAATACATAGTTGTTGGTTAATATATAGTAAATTGTACAGACTGAAAAGTCTGTGGTTAGGTTTAGGTTTTTCATTAGTGTCACATGGTCATATAAGACAAGACTTTTTTTGCTGACATTGACAGTTCTACGCTGTCTCCTGAGGAATGTTGCTCAATCTGCCTCTTCATGTCAAGGAAAATCAGCTGAACACAGGCAAGTGTCTGTCTTCAGTAGCAGCTGAGAATCACCTAAAGCAAGGCATACACGGCTCAATTTTTAATAGATTGAGGCACAATCCTGTTCACGGCGCTCACTTGTGCTTGAATCTATTAAAAAATAGAGCCGTCCAGCCTTTCTTTGAGCGAGATCAATTAATCCTGCTCCAAGAAAGCTCGGTTGAACAGGGAACCAATGTGTAGGTAAACCAAGGGTTACCATCCAAAGTATTGGACACTGCACTTAAATCGTAAAGTGTGTATGCCTAGCAAAAGTTTGCATTACCAACTACATGGGTTGCCCACTGTCTTCAATGCGCTTGCCAACTGAAGTTAAATTGCACAGCCATTTGTTCATTTGAAGAAAAAACAAACCTTAGGTCAGATGTTTAGGCCAACTGCAATCTACTGCATATCCTACAGCTGTAAACCTTAATATTAATGGGTGCCAAAGTGAACCATTACGTAAAAAGTCCTTAGAAGAAGTACTGTTACTAGGACACCTTGCATTATTATCAGCCAGAGGCATACCTATAGTCTCTGTTGCCCTTGGCAATGCATTGTAACGGCACCCAAATCACCACCCTCATTGAAAAAAAAAAAAGGAAAGTTACTGCATTCATCTTCGGAACCAGATTCTTTTAGTAGCCTGAGGTTCATCATTGAGCGCTATAAGGAAAAAAATCGAGCAAGAATTATTGCTATTATTATTATTTTGTATTTATATAGCGCCAACATATTTCACAGCGCTTAACAGAACATAGATAGTCATATCACTAACTGTCTGTCAGAGGAGTTCATATGTCATATGTAACTAATAGTGATGGCCGAACTGCCCGCAAGGCGGACAGTTCGGCCATGAACAAGCATGTTAGCCCTCCTTCTCGCCAGTGGACAGTACGGACAGAAGGAGCCCTCTATTCTTCCTCCGGTGGGATCATTAGCAGCGAGATCCCGCCAGTGACGTCACATCCGGTTAGCACACCAAGGAACTATGCGTTCCAGGTGCCGGATGTGACGTCACTGACGTCACATCTGGGTTTTCAGATTCAATTTGAATCTGTCCGCGAATGGGCGGACAGCAGACTTTTTTAAAAGTGCGCTCCGCCCGTTCGCGGACGGACACGGCCGAAGTTCGGCCATCACTAGTAACTAACATTAGAGAATCTTTTATTGGGGAATCCAATTACCATAACCATTACCATTAAGAAATAAGGGATAGCAGAAAAAAATGCCATTGCTTCAATATCTGAAAGAACAGCTAGAGCAGAGGTAGGCAAACTATAGTCTGTGAGCCATATCCGGCCCATTTTCTTTTTTTTTACCTGGCCAGTTGTCACCTTGGGGACAAGACTCTCTTGTTCCCATCAGCTCGTAACCTACAATAGACATAGATAATTCCTAGAGCCACAGTGGCATGATCATATGATGATGCTTTGGGTTTGTCCCCATAGTGATGTTGGGCTGCATCTGTGCAATTATCTCTGCCTCTTGTCATGAAGGTCTCCACATTTTATTTAAAATTGGGTACACTTATATATTTCAAAAATGTAGTGGTATGATTTTTTTTCTTTTGTTGAAAGTGGTACAGAAAATTTAGCCAGATATCAATGTAATCTGTTAAAATTTCCTGCCCATTCTAGCCCCCGTTTCACATGCCCATCATCAATGATGCCGGGAATGTAAGGATGCTGGACTGCTCTCAATCCCACCAGTCAAAACGTTTGTCCACTCCTGAGCTAGAGCATCAGATGAAAGAAGCGCCCTTCTACCCCTTTGCACCCACTTTGTAGGGAACTAGCATTAGCTAAGTGGGGCAATACATAGCAAGGAAGAACAACAATGACCTGATCAGAAATAAATATATGAAGGAATAGCTACATCAGTAACCGGTAGAGCATCAGATGCAAGAAATACCCCTCTACCCCTACAGTACCCAGCACTGCATAATATGATGCTGCTGTGAACTAGAGCCTTGGCACACATTGCACATTTTGATTCTTGGGTGTAGAACAAGCCACTTCCACTTGAAGAGTCTATACAGAAATATGCAATGGTGACTAAACGCAAGACAACCAGAGCCAAATATAAAGAGTCCCTCACACACTTGCGCAAGGCCCAGACAGCACTGTTCTCTTCGCCGACATCCTCTGCTAAGATCTGTTTTAACCAGGCTAAGATAGCTTGTGATCACTGGCTGGAGCAGGAGGAATTGTTGAAAAAAAGTTACAGGGACCTACAATATTATAAGTTCGGAAATAAGGCGGGGAAACTACTGGCCACCTTGACCAAACAAGCTGTACAGACTACTCACATATCGGCTTTGCGGGACCATACTGGGAGGGTGGTAACAGATCCGGCAGGAATCAACGCCATTCTGGCCCACTTCTATAAGGATCTTTACGCTGACACGGGAGCGGACGTGGAAGCTCAAATACCCTCTCCGACACTTCACTGCCATTCCGCCGCTGACAAGTCCCTGCTTTTAAAAACACGCCTCGCTGACCGTGGAGTGAGGTTTTTGTGCTACTATTGCGAGCATTGCCGTAATGGAAAAGCCCCTGGCCCTGACGGGACAGCACGGCTTTTGATGATTGTTCCTGCGCGGAGGTCTCAGTACACCCACTCCACCTTTATACCACGCAACCTTGGGACCAGTGGTAGATATTTTGCGCAGCGCTCTGCGGGCTTATTGTAAGAGTGCTCTAAAAAAGGGGAAAGATCCCTGTCTCCTGGGTCATATGGCCCATATCGTAATAAAGCTGGATGCACGATAGATGCGGGCTAAAGTCTTGGCACAGGCCCCTCTCAGGCGGGAGGTTTGTGTCGGGGGGGTAGGCAGGGGGATTGTTATATCGGAAGCGCCTGCTGGCATGGGGACTTGCCAAGATCCACCCACAGCTGGATGTTTGCGCTCCTTTGGTGGACGCCGGAAGGGCATTGTAGAGATGTTGAACTTCCCTCGTGGCTGTTCACAGTAGTGGAGCGCATGGGCTTCCAGGGACAGTTCTGTGCACCCTGTAACAGGCGATGGTATTCTTCCGTCCTTTGGCTAAAATTCCGACGCCAGGTTTCCTCTCAAGCGGCATTCCCCCTGCAGACAGGGGCCCACAGGGGTGTCCGCTGTCACCTCTAATTATTAATTTAGCTCTTGAGCCACTAGTACGCAAAGTGGAGAGCTCGTTGGACTAAGGGGTATACCGCTAAACACGAGGGTGACACTAAATGTGCTTTATTTTGCAGATAATAGCCTGCTGTTCACTAATTCTCCACATCACATATCACCTCCCCCTGATAAATTCTATGTTAACAAAGATTTTGGGTTATGCTCCGGTTTTAAAGTCAAATACGCACAAGACGAGATCCTGCTCCTTTCAAATTCCGCGACGCGAGATTGGCTGAATGGTTCAGCTTTTGCGCTGGCAAAAACCCATATCACATACTTGGGAGTACAGATAGGTAGACAGGCAATCCACCATATATAATCTAAATGTACAGATATATCGCTTGAAATCATTCAAAAACTTGATACCTGGGCCAATTTACCTCTATCCCTATTTGGCAGATGCCATCTTTACAAGATGGTGGCTTTTCCCAAGCTGCTCTATCCTTTGCAGAATGTGCCCCTACTACTCCGTCAGGCAGACGTAAAAAATCTTGACAAAGCAGTGTCTAAATTTCTCTGGAAGGGGAAGAGGGTGAGGATTGCGTTAAAAACTTTGCAATGGCCTGTCAAGGAAGGGGGTATGAATTTGCCTGATACTCGCAAGTATAACCTGGCCAGCATCATGCGCCATGCCATTGATTGGCTAAAAGAATCATCACACCACTCCAACCTTACGTTGGAACGTGGGATGACGTACCCATGGGAACCGGCTGCGCTACTGCACTGTCCCATCCCTAAACTTCCTCAGCATTTGAGGAACAATATCTTGGTTAGGGACACTATAGTGGCGTTCAGGGAAGTCAGGAAAATATGTAAACTACCGTACACCTTCTCTAGCTATATGATGATCATAGGACACCCACAGTTCAAACAAGGAACCTCGGATGTAGTATTCCACAAATGGAAAGATAAGGGGGTAAAATATTTCAAAGATTTGCTAGATCAAACCACTGCTAAGATATACCCGCTGGACACGTTGTGGACCCTGTACGGGCTGTCATCGGCCAAGTCGCACCCCCTGCAGTATCTCCAGGCGACCAAGTTTCTGCAGAGTAGGGCCAATAATTTGGCTACTATGGTGACCTTGACGAGGTTTGATGACTTGGTAAGGTCCACCAGGATAAGTCTGTCCGATGTTTGTAAGGAAATTAGGACATGCCCTGTTGCCCCTCACTACCCGTCAGGACACACATCCTGGTCCAAAGACCTTCTACAGGACGACTTGATGGGGAAGTTACTTAAAGGGTATCGCACGGTTTGCAAAATCGCGGTTTGTGAACTGTGGAAGGAAACCCAATATCATATCCTAATGCGGGCTTATAAACCGCCGGGCACGGTTCTTGTGTGTCCTCTAGGTGTGAGAAAGTGGATATCGTCGTGTCCCAAGTGCTCTCTCTCTAACCCCACTCTCTTTCACTGTTTATGGTCTTGTTCCCTTATATCTCAGTATTGGGGAGCGGTGATCGAACTTCTGAATGCCACCATAGGGGCCACAGTGAACAAAGATCCGCTGCTGATCCTCTTTAGTTATACCGGCCCACGGACAGCGAGTAAACTCCTGAAACATTCAGAATGGGTCCATACTTGTCTGTTGGTGGCCAGGAGGGCACTAATGCACGAGTGGTTAGCAGACAAGGCTCCGTCCATGACCTACCTTCACACGCAACTGGTAGCGGCAATGCGACTTGAACAACTGGATTTAGGGGCTGGCAACCTCAAAACTCGCTTCCGCTATGTCAAGAAGTGGGGGCCTTACATGAGCTATCGAAATGAGACAAGGATATTGGCAGATGCTGGTGGGCCATGAAGGCGGGAGGGACAAGGGTAGGAGAAGAACTCATTAAAGCATGAATGGTCTATAGCAGGCTGTATTTAACATGGTCATGAGATATGAAGGAAGGAGTTAGGAGATGGAGGTGGTAGCAGCAGAGGTTAAGTTGTTACTTGTTTACTTTGTTTTATTTGTTTCTTTTGTTCATTATGTATAAATTGGATAATATCCTTGACAGTTTACCAGATAAATTGTTTAGAATGTTTCACGTGGCCGTGAATTCTGTTCTAATCCGTCAATTTGACATATACAGCTGACTGATGGATACAGACGAAAGTTGGTCCATGCATAAACTGTTTCTTTCCAAGCTTCTGTATATCATATGTACAGTTATAATAATTACTGCATGTCAGCGACTATTGATGCTGTTTTTTCCCCCCTATTTGCTTAATGTGTAACTGAAAAATTCAATAAAAATTAAGTAAATATAAATATGCAAATGTGACCACCACCTTCTCTTGTGGGCATATAAACAAAGACCATCTTCAAATATGAAAATGCCCCTAATTTTTACCACCCCAACCACACACAAGCCTGCACCTCGGGTGGTTGACCCCCATATCTATGGCTATGGTGGCAGCATGACATTTATATAATGAAATGGACCCAGCCCTCAGACAGCCTTGCTGTGACCACTACCTGTAAAGGAGGTTTCTACTTGTTTGAAACTCATATTTGTAGAAGGTGTTCAGGCTTCAATCTGCTTATTGAACTCAGACATACCTGCAAACTTCCCCAGGGAAACAACAGGAAAAAGCGTCTGAAAGTAAACTGTGATGAAACATGTTAAAAGCAAAAACATTTACTTTAAATGTCATTGTCGTGATCAAGACTCCACTTCAAATTTTGGTATATGTACAAAGAACAAAAATCGTTAATTTAAGGCATCAAAACGAAGTTGAAGAGCACAATGAGGCCTGTAGTTCCACAAAGGCTGGCAAGCCACGGGAAGCCTTGAAGCTGTCACCATCTTCACAGATCATAAAGGATTCCAAGAGATGACAGCCTGTCACATTCTTAACGATGCTGGAGGGAGACTGGAAGCAGAGATTGTCAGGAAGGAAACTACCATTATAAAATGTTGGGTTGCAGAGGAAAGAATTAGCCCTGGAGCCGATTACTCCAGATACCCGCTGTGCCTTTAAGAAAGAATAGCAGGTAGACAAAATTGACTTCCAAGCCATTTTAACACTTTTATTTCATGCCCCAAGTGAGGCATATTTGTACACATGAAACCGTTGTATTAAATATTTAGAGCTAAAAATAATTTCCTTTGCATTTGAAAAAAGATCACCCAGGATTTCCCCCCGCATCGCTGCCACTATTACCAGCGCATCCATTAAGAATGCAGTCACCTACGGCGGAAAGCATTTAAGTGCAGCCGCCAGCAGCCGCTGAATATTTAAAATGACACAGACAAAAAGTAAAGAATAGTGATGGAGAAGGTACTAACTTTTTAAACCAAGTTATGTGAACAGGATAAAAGAATTTGCTTGCGGAATGTAGAATATAAATATAGAAGCACTTACAAGTCTTCTTTAAAAGAGAATTACAGGTTTAATTGTACTGTTTAAACAATGTAAAAGTGGCAAACTACTACAGTATACTACAGCATGTACGTTGTGATAGTATTGATGTAAAAACAACAATAAATTAGAAGCAGTTCCAGGCAAATCAATATAAATTAATCCAGGGAGGGTGCATCAGGGCCGCCGTCAGGGGGGAGGGGGGGGACAGAGGGCACTGCCGCCCCAGGCCTGAGCAGCTAGGGGAGCCTGGTGGTCAGCATCTAGGGACCCCAGCACCTGCATGCCGGGTGCCCGATCAGCATTGCAACCACGTTCCCCGGACTGCTAGCAGCCTGTCCTCACTGTGTCACAGTCTGCATGAAGGGAGAGGGAGGTAGTGTTTGCTATAACCATTAAAAAATATGTATGGTATCCTACTGCATGCTGTAATTGCACTTGATGTAGGGTTTGGAAAATTTAACTCTTCCTCTTCCCCAAGCCCAGCATCTATACATACATCCACTGGTACTGCATCCCTATCCCTAAATGCTCAAAATCTATAAGTCTTTTATTGTCCAACTGTCTGCGCTAGAAGTGGCAATAATAGTGAGAATGGCATAAAAAAACTTATATGTGATGAGTAATTTAAGAAGGCCCTTTCTTTCTTCCTGGCTCTTATGACGCATGCTGCAGTTCCCCCAGAAGAGCCTGACATCTCTGAAAGCAAACAGCTGGGTAACTCCCTAATCTCAGCTCTGCAATTAAATGTACACAAATTTTCACATAGAAAACCATTATAAATGCCCCCAGTGGCCACTAGCAATATTTCACCCCGAGGTTACCCCTGGAAGCCTGGCAAATAAAGATCAAATCTCTCATATGATTCCATGCAACAGCAGGTAAGTATATTTTTTAGGATTGCGGAGTGCTATGCCACCATCATACCAGCTCAGAGGTAAGTCAACCTTTAATTTAAAAATTTGGGGGGATTTTGATATACATCCGCTTTAACTGCCACTTTAAAGCTGAACTCTGGCCTAAAGTTTAAATGCCCTTCCCTAATATGCTCTACTATATTCTGACTATCCAGTCTATAAGCTGCCCCTTAGAATCTTACCTACTCAATGTAGACTTTTAAACCCTGCATTGTCAGGGATAGTACAATAGCTGCAGACCGCTGCTCAGAGTGGCCAATAAATGAAACAGACAGGAAATCAGGCTGATTATGAGAAAACTTGATGAAGTTGAAGGTAATGCAGCCAGTAAATAATGAAGGTTATGCTTAAGCTTATTGTTTGCATTACAACTGAATTTCATAAACTGCAGGTATGTGCAATGCTTTTTCTGAATGATGATCTCCAATAACATTGACACACACAAGGTCCCATGGTATTGTAAAGCTGCTTAACAGATTTCAATGGAATTGTATTCATATTTGAATGTGAATGTGAATGTATAATGTTGCATTCTAGTGTCACATATTCTGTAGTTTCAGCAATAAATCCTCATTCTGGGACATTCAGACTATTTCAGGACCATGGACAGAGACCTTAAAATCCATATACGTTATTGGTCATTAGATGTCAGTGTAGTGACTAGCTAGTTGGTGTTGGGGATTTGGGGACCAAGTTTCTCTCTTAGTAGTTGCTCTACTTATGTTTGGATGGGCACTATCTAGAAACAAGTAATATCTAATAACTCACTGCCTGCTAAAAGGTTATAAAACATCAATACTAGTTACAGGCAGATAGTTTCAGGTGCCTGCACAAAGATTTTGGCATGCTTGAGCCACCAATTAGTCCTTTAAATCTGTGCTTTTCCCAACATAATCAATTTGTGTGAATAATCTTTTTACATGGGACATGTTCTCACTAGGGATGAGCAGCACAGGCAATATATTCAAATTTGCGACATTTCTCGAATTCTTCTCCAAATATTTGAAGTAAATTAGCAAATTTGCTAATTCGAGATCTCCTTTCATTATATTTTGGGAGTGTCCGCAGTTGTAAAGTGATTTATTGGAATATGTGTTGTCAGGGCGACATCTAGTGGCAGAATGGGAAATTGCAGCTGCCCTGGAATCACATAAGACAGTGGTTCCCAAACTGGAGTGTGAAGGTATTCCAGGGGGAGCTGGCCTTCATTCTTAGCATGTGTTTGAATAGGGAGGGGGGGCTCGATAATGTTAAATAGAAAAGGGGGGCCCTGCAAGGAAAGTTTGGGAACCACTGGCATAAGACAACACACAAGTTAGTATTTGTGAATTCTTTGCGAATATCAGCATTTGTTCATGTGAATATTGTGTGCACAATGAATGGTACTTTCCACAGAATCGTGAATATTCAAGATTACGAAGATATAGCACTATATTCACAATCTTTGCAACATCTCGAAGTGGTAAAGTTGTGATACTCTTAATAAAATTTAGCAATTAAAATATTTGTGCTCAACAATAGCTCTCACAGGCGCGCCTGCCCCCCCCCCCCCCCCCCCCCCCCCCCCCCCCCCCCCCTTCCCCATGGCCCCAAAAATGTTGGAGATCATAACATTTTTAGAGGCTATAAAGTAATAATTTGAACCTGAAGTCATAGAAAAACTACCTACATGCTTTACAGCAATGTTTTCACTGGTATGTTACTACAGGGTCCTTTCTTTTTTTATATTAAATGTTTATTGAACTTTTTTCAACATGTTACAAGCATCAAAACAGTACCAACAAAAGAATATAAACAAATTACAGACAAAGGTAGGCATGAAGTACAGTTAAATAGTAACATAGAGGGTACAGAATTCTGGACGGGGCTATCGTAGAACCCCGGACAAAACCAAGGAAGCGAGCATGCCACTCAGTAGACAGGTGGCGATCCCCGAGCACAGGAGGAGAAGGCCAAAAGAAAGCTATGATTCTCCACTATCGTGGGACAGCCCCGGCTCTTTCAGAATAAATCGAGAAACGGCACTTGTGCCAAACTAATATAAACAGATAGAACAAGGTTCTTTCTAACCGGTGACCAATGTAACTGAAAAAGGAGGCAAAAACACATTCAGAAATTTACAGAACTGTCCCCAAAAAAGGGTGAGGAAAAATATTATCAGTTCCAGTGTTGCCCATAACAAGTGAGATCTTTCTTTATTTTAGGAAAATCTGCAATTACTTTTTGCCCTCTAGGTAAATATACTGCATAGGTACGCAGAGAGCGTAATGGAGGGCTCCTAAATTATCCATAATATAGCAGAAGGTTTGGCGTGGGTTACATTCTGAGCCATCTCTTTCCAGAACTCTATATTCTCAGGGTTTGAGAGAACATATATCAAAGGAAGTTTCTCTTGGACCAGTTTCAATCCATATACCATTTGCTAGCTCAGAATCATCCAGCAAGTCACATTGTTTGTTGTCAGTAGATGTGTATCTGGGGATTTCTGACTTATGCATCTGCTCCTGTTTGGTGTTGTGTTCATCACCTATTTGTGTACACTTTAGTGTTTTTATTGCCTGAACAATAAACCATCTCAGTACAGAAGACTTTAAAAAAGGGAATGGTTTACCATGCAAATTGAATTTAACTTTGCATGGGAAGTTTCCCTTACCTTAGTAAATAAGGTGAAGTTCTGCTGGCTTCAATGATACAGTCGTGTGAAAGAAATGTTTCCCTTGGGGTCAGGATGTAGAAACGAGGCCTTGTTTCTCAACTGTGGTACTCTCTCCCCAAAAGTTGAGGGGACCTGGTCTGGAACGGATGAAATCGAGTCTTCGCGCTTTCCTTGATAGCCAAGTTTATGCATCATGCATGTCTCTGCATGATGTGTTTATACGATACATGTCTCTGCATGATGTGTGTGTGTTTATATGATGCATGTATATGCATGATGTGTGTGTGTTTATAAGATACATGTCTCTACATGTTTGATGTGTGTGTCTATGTTCCATGTCTTTTCATGGTTGGTGGGTTTATGTATGTGATTCATGTCTCTGCACGATGTGTATATGATGCATGTCTCTGTGTGATTGGTGTGTGTGTGCATATGATGCATGTCTCTGTGTGATTGGTGTGTGTGTGCATGTGACGCATGTCGCTGCATGATTGGTGTGTGCATGTGTGTGTATAATAGGGAGAAAAAGAGAGTTGCATTTGATTTGAGATATAGTTGGAACCCGAACCTGAATAGTTTGAAGATGTGAAGAGTAGGAGAGAGGGTACTGCCCTTTCAAAGTAAGGTTTTAAGTACAGTAAATTAACACAATTCCCAATGGTT
>CM070036.1:29842390-29877918 GCA_036250615.1 Ptychadena robeensis | reverse complement strand
TCAGGATGCAGTCAGCCATGGAGTATGAAAGCCCTCAATAATAATGAATATCTGTGCCAGTACTGTCCCAGTACTGCAGTTAAAATGAATACATATAGTACATTCACAATATAGAAAATGCCCATCCATCAAGACTAAAAACAAACCTAGCAGTTTATACCCAGTAGTAGATTGTGTCATTCATTTTATATAGCAATATAATTATTTTGTCAGTCATGGTGACCGCCGATGTTTCACCACAGTAGACCCATCACTAAATGGATTGGATAGAACTGGTAGAATTACTTGCAGAGTGGAAATCTAAAGCACTTTTTGCTGTGCAATCACTTCCAATGAAATGCGCCACTTATCCCCACTCCTAACCTGTCATAACTCATAGCCTGTCCTAGCCATGAGCAATGGAGGAGTGCAGAGACGCAGTGTAACTCCAACCACTTACAGATCTTAAGCAAGGCCTTCCAAGCTGTACATTATTATAGGGCTTTGGTTCTGGATACCACACGGGAAGTGAACAGAATCCACAGAGACTCAGTGTGAAGAAAGGTCAGCACTCCATGTAATATACAGCTGCAGACTGAAATCAATGAAGTACATTTCAAGGTCATGCAGGTCCTTTATGTTGCACAGAAGCAAACTGAAACCTGACAAAAGTTCTAACCCTTTCCCAGTCAATTCAAACTGGCCTCCCCTTTCTGTTGTTAGCTTCACTGGAAAAAAATCAGCTTCATGTCCTGGTGGCCACATGGGACACAAGAGAAAAACTATGCAAGATGAACACAAATGCTTTCTATTCTCATTTTCTAAAATAGAAAAAAGTTTTAGCGCTCTTTCACATTATATGGACTTTTAAAAGGTATGTGCTTATGCAACACGTACATGTCAATGCGTGTTTAACACAAAACACATGTATCTTTTTACCATCTGGCTCATTGTTGACCAACAAAATTATTATGTTTATTGTTGTGATAATGTTTGATGATATTGCTTTAAATGATCAGAAAATACCTTATGAGGAAGAGTACGAGGATCTCAAAAAACACCTGGAGTAATTGTACAATTACACATGGTTGTCTATTGATAGGTAAGAAATGTGGGTATATATATCAGGGGCATAGCTAGAAATGACTGGGCCCCATGGCAAATTTTCTTTATGCCCCCCCCCCCTTCAATCCCCCTCACCTTTCCGCCTGGACCTCCCTTACCCTTACCCCTCCTAGACTTCACACCCCAACACTGTTTTATTCCAGACTGTCCAGAACAAAAAATTAAACCCTCTGGCAGTCTGATTAAATCCAGTTTTCTGTACCAAAAGTGGTATGAAAAAAGTAACCACCCTGGAGGTCCACTGAGATCCAGGTTTCCAAACCAAAAACGAAACGGTACATAGATTTTGAATGAATTTTATTTAATGTTGTAGACCTGCACATTACTGAAACATGTCCAAACAAGAGTCTAGTAGTCTTCCTGACTATAATAATTGTGTAAAAATGAATTGCTAATTACATTAAATAAACTAATCTGCAGATAGAAGCATAAAGTGCTCCAATATTTTGTGGTAGACGGCTGAGTTGACGCTGGACTTCATGAAGCACATTGGACCAACATCAACAGACGACATGGCTCCCCAAATCACCACAGACTGTGCAAACTTCGCACTGGACTTCAAGCATCTTGGATTGTCTGTCTCTACATTCTTTCTCCAGACTCTGGGTCCTTGGTTTCCAAATGAGATGCACAATCAGGGTAGCAGATAATCTGAAAGATCTAACCTCACCAACACTGCTACAAAAGTAAATCCCAACAGAACAGTTTAGATAACAAGGACAAAATATGTGAAAAAAGAGATAAAGTGCTGCACACTAACCAGCAACATGACATTGCCAAGGCTGCATATAGTTAAATCCAGAAAGACAGAGTGTGCATGATGATGCCTGTAATAAATCCAACAAGAGCCCCTACTGTCTCTCACATTACTGCACCATTTCCTCTACGATGTTATTCTTAGTTCTTATATACAAACACATATAACACAAAGATCAAGCCGTACTCTCTCTGTCCTTCACTGAAATAGGCCTGTATATCTAGCGAGTTCTTTTATGTCTGCCTGTGTTTTAGAATGATATCACTCCTCATAACACAGCTGCCCTTGACATAACTCAGAGGGGATCCCGGATTAGCATGAATGTAAACACGACATACCTTAATATAGAACTGGAGAATCCATCGTATTAAAGTCACTATAGTAGGGTCCAGGGTTACACTGTTTGTCTCCATTGTCCAGTTTTGTGGTGATGTTCTCCTTTGGAGAGTCTCTACACAATAATGTAATTATAATAGATGCCATATCTCTTTTATTACTATTTATTATGAATTGACCTGGTCTAGGTTTCATTGGCATGGGTTAATCAGTACAATATCGCAAGCCACTGGCGTTCGCTACATAAAACATTTCATGCACCAAAAATATTCTCCTATAAACACTCTCATGCAATATTAATGTGCACAGCAGCTACAATAACAAATGTGATATAAAGAGACCCAGAGCAGGGTGCATTTGATATATTGTGATGTGGGAAAGGCCATAATACATAGGCTGCAATTGAATTTGGAGTCTGGAGAGATAGATGCTAGTTCCTGATAAATGGCTGCTGTACACCTCATACAGTACAGTGAGATAAAGCCAGTGGGGTTTTCCTAGCAACCATAACGCAGGGATTCCTCCCCCTCCTCCCTGCGCTCACACTGATTAGCATTGAAGCGGCAGAGCCTCATCCACTCGTGTCATCATTCATGACACACATGTTGTCCTTTTTCCCCTCTTCTTCCGCCAGTGAATCATTAACGCACTCAGACAACCATTGAAAAGAGCTTATGTGCCGGACACTTCTGGGATTGACCACATTATATGATATTATAAAAGTAATAACGATACCTATTATTCAGAAGAACATTGGCCATAGGCCTGTCAATGCTCTGTTAAGTTCTTACATACAGAAGTAGCTACATTGTGTCATAAAAGATAATACATGTTTAAGGTGTAATACACACACCTATAAATGGAAAGACTAAATTCAGTCCACCAAGAACCATGATTAAGATTTTAGGAAATGCTGGAGAATTTATCCATCTTATGTCTCCTGGGAACTTATTTGTTAACCTCCTGGGTGTTCTGCCCAAGTTATCTCGGGGTGAGTTTTTCAGCTGATAAATCTCACCCGCAGATAACTACACTAAAACTCACCTGCCCACCAAATTCCCTCAATTCGCATACCTGACGATGCTTGCCCACCCTGATGACGTCAGATATGCCACCGGAGGGGAAAGGGCTAGGCGGCACCATTGACCTCCATGTAATGGAGGAGGCATTGCTTTTACCCACCACACCTCCTGTGTCACCGGTGATGGCAGAGTCATGTTTGGGTCACAAAATTGTGGCCGCACTTAATGGGCTCCGCCGCAATCACCCGTGGTGAGCTTTTTACATGCACAATGCCCAGGAGGTTAAATAGGGATGAGCAGCAAACACAATATCTCAACGTTTTCGCCTAATATTTGCAATTAGTTCATAAATTTGAGAATTCGGGATCTCCAGTCATATCTCCAGCATTACCTTCATTGTGTAAATCGATGTACATGAGCATATTGCAAGCGAAATGCACAGTTGCTGTGCATGTGTATATAAAGCACGATTCAAGATCTTTTTTCAGTTTTTTGCAGTTAGAATATTTGCGATCAACACTATTGTTAAACTCTATTATCTGTACCAAAAGGTCCCCATCCACATCCTGACCAGTGCTCGGTAGATGACCCATTTGAGTGCCGTGTGGTGACGTCACGATGTCCCGATGTTGCGCTTGGGTGTTCGTTGATTGGACAGGAATCAAGGCACACCACATTAGATGCCCGGTCAATCCTTTAAATAAGGGCCCTGGTCCCCAACCAAAGGAATGACTTTCAAGCAGGATTTATGGACATGCCTGTTACCTGCTCGACAGACCTATCTTCGAAAGGCATAGATTTGTTTATAGATTAAAGCACAACGGGGCACGTTGCTCGATTCTGCTCTAATCTAATGAAAATCAAGCCGTGGATGGAAACCTTTAATGTTTAGTTCGGTTTAAGGTAAATTCTATCATAAGGATGCTAACGTCTGGATGAGGAATATTAAAATATAAACAAATCTGTGAATATGTAATGTGCAGTGGGAGGAAAAGCTGTCTGGAGTATAAATTATAGCTCACATTGAGCTCAACACTAGTTTCCATTAGTTACAAGTTTGATAGGAAGGTAAATATCGGGCTGCAAGATATTATATGTAAAAAATTGGCCAGCTTTCTGCTGCATCCCTTGACAATTGACTTAGATTGCCGATATTTTAATTAGTTATAAGCTTTCCAGTTGATTGCGGCTTCCTAGTTAGCTTGCTTGTCAGATATGTACAATAAGTGTTATAACTGAAGCCAGCTTTAACAACACAACTTTTTTCATTGTTACCAAATGAAATGTTGGATCCTCTGGCCTGTTATAAAATACACGCAGCAAACCTACTCATAGATTTTTGCCACTGGATACTTGCTTGGTCATCATCAAGATGTGGCACTTACCTTGTGTTATCTATTTTATTATAATTGGATGTTACAAGCAGTCCTGGGACATGAAACATTGATAGGAACACTGAAAACCTGATGACAGATGGTAGCACAGTATACATTGCAATCTACTTTGCATAGTTTCCTTTACCTGAGTCTTTATAAGAAGTAAACACAGTAAGAATCCATTCTCTTTTCTTTTTGGTTCCCACGGTTTGTGGGATATCATAAAAGATTTTTGTCGTCCACAGTAAAGCCCCCCATACACCTTAAAATCGATCCATACAATTTCCATTAGATCTACCAACAACTGTGCAGTAAAGTGGCCTCCCTGATAGAATACATAGTGATTAGAAGGATTAGAAAGGTCCTCATATTACATGGTTTTGGTAGAACAAAAGTTGATTGTACAGAAATTGTATGGAAAGATTGTAAGGTGTATGGGGGCCTTAAGTAAGCAAATTCTGATTGGACCTAAACTATGCCTCAGTATAAGAGACAGTAAAAAAATATCCTTCAGTACCCCAAACAGAGGACTACTCAGCAGTGTTTCCTCTGGTCTCTCTACCATTCCTGACTTATCATAGCTAGTTCTGCACTGTTTCTATGTGGAGGCAGACATCCTAATAGAGGAGCCTCTTCATGGTAAAACCTCACGTAAGGAGAACAGTAAGCAGCAAAGGAGTGGCATCACCGTATCCCACTACAAAAATGTCTAGATATAGATTTTTGTCACTATAAAGCTGGGCATACACTGGTAGATTGCCGTACAATCGACCAACGATCAATAACATCGGGGTGACGTCACCACATTGTGATTCATTGCGGGACAATCAAACAGGAATCAATGTGCACCACTTTGCTCATCAATTCCCGTTAGATGCAGGCCCAGTTCACTCGGTGTGAGAGCTGGTATTAATTGATCACAGGGAAAACAGGGATGGCCACATTAGATATGGGCAAGATAGAGCGCACGGCACTTGAAGCCGCCATTGATCTAGCCTATATCTATGTGTGTATGGGCACCTTAAGACCTCCCTATCACTTACTGAAACTAGGGTCATCATAACTTTCACCAGAGTAGTATTTACACTGAACATTGGACAAGTAGATAGTTATCTTCGTGTTATAACCCTCATTCGTGTGGTTTACTCTGTTCTGACATTTTTTAAACCACCATGTTCTATTAAAATATAAAAATGTTTTATAAACTTTGACAATAGACATCCATCTTGCCACATGTCCCCATAGTCCAGTGGTTCCGAAACTGGGGGGCGGGCCCCCCGGGGGGAAGGCGAGGAGGTATTCCACTTGTAGCCCTCTATGGGAGAATCGCACCAGAGAGAGATCTGCAGAACTCTGCCTATTGACTCTCCCCACTGTCAGTTCTCTTCTTCCTCCCCACAGTCCACTCACCCTCCCCTACGACTGACACTGCTAGCCAATCAGACAAGCAGGAGATGGACAAACAAGAAGACAACTATGGGGGAACTAGCTTAAGACAGGTAGTGTCCATGTCATGTGTGTGTCTGTGTGTGTCTCTATGTAAATGATGTAAATGATGAATGTCTCTGCATAATTGGTGTGTGTATACATGATGCATGTCTTTGCATGATTAGTGAAAAAGTAAGTTGTATTTCAAATAAAGTTTGAGGGCCATTTCACACTAGCCACTATTTTTTTTTGTTTTAACCATAATGAATGTGATGGCAGTAATGCTACCGCATCTGTTACCGTAAATAAAACCCTGTGTTTCCACATTGCATTGTCCCTCATTCTGAACCTGTGTAGTTTGAATGGGGGGGGGGGGGGGGGGTGCTTGATAATGTTCCTATATAGAAAAGGGGGGCCCTGCTAGAAATGTTTGAGAACCACTGCCATAGTGGATGCTCTATTCTCCGTGATGGTGAATCCCCTAGTGCTTCATGTGGAGCAGTTGCAAAATCACTTTTGTGATCTATTGCTGGACGCTCGAAAATGAATGTACTGCTGTAGGAGGAGGCCAGACCAAGGTATAACAGCTATAGTGGGTGTGTTTGTGCCATGACTCATGACATCACTCCATTCACATGTAAACACACTGCAGAAGAATTGTATTTTTATTGATCAGAGGACTTGCTTGTATGGATTGCTGTGCAGCAGATCAAAGGCCCAGGAGCGGATTATTCAATTTCCTGGGCTTAGTACTAGTCCTTCGTTTCCAGGACCCATAAGCTGCTGAGACTGGGCATTTTGAAAAGACAACGGTGGGAAGAAAAGATGCATTCCTGGCACTTCTGATACACATTAATCTAAATGTAAGGTGGGCCAAAAGTATCCAGCAGATCCATGTTCTATAACGTTATTTATGTATTATTTTTTATTTCATTTAATAAATATAAACAAAATGTTACAGTTGAACATAAATAAAATGCACAAAAAAATGTTTTACCTGTAAAAATAAATAAAATGTGCTTAAGTGGCATTAAACAACTTTTATACATATGTCTTCTGTGCTGTGCCAACACTGGAACAGGCACAAAGCCACAGAACTGAAAACTTTAAGGGAAATAAAATCTTGATTAAGAGTCCAGTCATGCGATATGTCAAAGTCACATGACTGGGTCTCTTCCAATCATTAAGATATCTCTGATCCACTAAGTTAAGGAGCTTCCTGGGTGCCCTCTGTGGCTTGACTTTAAATGGGAAGTGCTGTGGTGGTTTAAGGCATGGGCATCATGCTGGGGACGGCATCTGGGCATTGGAATTTTTTTCTTTGTTAAAATGTCTTTCCCACAGTGCGGCTTCCCAGGGAGAGAATAGAGAAGACTTAGCAAACCCCCCGGGAGTTGACATGCTTTCCGGGGGGGTGGGGGGGGGGGTGGGGGGGTCTGTATGCGGGAACAAAACAGAGTCCCTAAGCCTGCACTCCAGAGATGTTTCCGGGGGGGGGGGGCATCAGAAGGAGTGCTTGCTCTGGCTGCTGATCTCCATAGGACCGCCCCTGCATAACGCAATGCAGACAGATATCCGGTCTATTTGTATGAGCCCCACCAGCCTAACTTAAGCTGCCTGCACACAGGTTGATTTTTACATTTGGTCAACCTAAAAAATCTTTTATTTGATTAAATTGGACTCCATTTTTTGTCGAGTAAATGTGTTTGAAATGGAACATAAAAATTGATCGCCGTTGGTATCTGATGAGCTTTCTAGTTATTTCGATGGATTTGTATGGCAGGTACTAAGCAGCATGTGCACAGGGCTCAGTTTGAATCGGTTTGAATTAATCACACTGTGTGCTGGTACGATGGATGAATGTTAAACTGACAGATAATAATTCAGCCGCGCATGATGAACGGATCTAAGATCCAGAAAAAGTTGATGAGTGTATGGCTAGCCTTTGGATAAGTTCAGCCATAGTTACAGTGACTACAACCAGAGCCATCACAGCGGCTGTCATATTTGTCCAGGTAAGTTATCAATCAGCCCCAATGGCCCACATATTGTTCTTATGGGCTGCCATGTGGTTGAGGTTTCCGGTGTTCAAACCCCTAACCTTGACACCCAAAACCTGTAAGATTAACCCTGAATTTCCGAAAATGTTGCAGTTGTAAGGGTAGGAAAATACTTCAGAAATGCGAATAATCTTTACTTCAAAGGTTCAGTATGAAGGTAGCCATAGATGCCTCGATTTGTCATTGATTAATTCCCGGCAATCGTGGAATTGGCGATTGATTGTTTTGGAATTGATGCAACACCACCTTGGGAATCCGATTTGTGGTCGATTTGAACATGATTTAAATTTGTGGTCCAAAATGGTCAGTTCCACAAAATCCATAGATCGGAGAGGCTGCTGCATAGGGAGCTATGGGTCTACCAAGAACTTTGATTGCCAAACAATCAACCAAAAAAAAAAAACTGACATGTCGGATCAATGTCCGATCTGATTTTTAGTTGATTTGTTTGGTTGATTGTTCAGGATGGGCAGACTTCTATTGATTACCAATTGATCGCCGTGAACTCACGCAGTGATCGATCAGTGAAAAATCGCCCCGTGTATGGGAGCCTTGAGAGCCGGACAAGCAGCATCTTCTCCAGTAAAGGGACCAGGTTGGAGGAGTTTGATAGCAGCTTGTGTATTGTGTCACCTGTGTGTGTATTAGAGGTCCAATGAGCATTTGTGATGTAGATGTGTTGTGGGAAGGGGATTGTGTTACTCTGGGCTGTAGAATGAGTTCTGGACTAGAAGTGCCGCTCTCTTATTTATAGAAGAACAAGCAGCTCACCGCCATGCCTGTCCCTGTATCACTGAGAACATACACGGACGTGTGGGGAACCATAACAACCGAGGAAAAGGCAAATATACCTTAACCCTTTCCTCCCGGCTCCAGCGGAATAAAGCAGCCCGGTCACGTGACGTCTATTAATCCCAGGCAAACCAGTCAGGTGTGGCCAGGAATGGGTTAATGAAAGGGAAGAGTGATGAGAACAATGAGTAGACAATGTATAGGTGATCAGGTGAGAATTCAGAGGCTGCCCCATGAACTGTGCGCTGGACAGGTGTGATTGACAGCTGAGCTCCCCGGAAGGGTTAAAGGATGAATGGGTTAAAGCTGTGCTGAGAATAGGATTCCCCGGCCCCCACCTCCTCTCCTCCCTCTTCTTGTTCTCCTCCTCGGGATTTCTTGGCTTTGGTGAGGAGCACTTGCCGATCTGTTGCTGCTGTCCTTGGTGATGCAGAGCTCAATCCAATTAGCTTTCACCTCTAGATCCTCTGAGCCAGATTGTGGAGATCCAGCCCGGTCTATCTGCGAGTCTAGTGTGTGTGTGTGCATGTGTGTGTGTGTGATGGTGTGAATGTGTGACTATGTATCTGCAGTTCAGTGTCTCCAAGCTGGGCTGAGCTGTCTGCTCTTCCATTCTACCATCCATCCATAGCCCTGCGCACCACACAGCAGCCCATCATCACATGGACAAGAAGAAGATGAGCTCCAAAGAAGACCCAATCTCCTACTAGAAGCTCCATGGCACTGACACCTCTCTGCTCCTACCCCTATCTGCTCCTCAACCTCCCCTAGACTTGTAGAGCTCTCCAAACAAGACAATGGGACAAGACCACCTGGTCCAGTTGTGTGTGAAGTGTCTTCTACAGAACATCTAGTCACCTCTGGATTGGAGATGAACCCAGGGCTCCTGGGGGCTGCTCAGCTTGCGTTTAATCCACTTTAAGCAAGGTGAGTAGACTGGGATCATTTAATTACTCTAAAGTCATTGTTGGGGGGGCTTGTGATTCATCTTTGCTTATTCTGGTGTCAAGGTGGCTGATAAAAACAAGGGCCAAATGGTTCATGTTGGGAAGACTTAAAGGGCAGCCAACATCTTGTTCACCAACACAGTCACCACCATGTTGGGCTCCAGGGCTGACTGAGCTACTGTTTTTTCAGAAGTGTACAGAAGGGATGTAGTATATTTGTCACTGTCATAAGTGCTGTGTCTTTATTTTTGTAGAGGTAGCGATTGTAAACATTGAACCATGCAAGCCAACCTACACCTAGTGCGCTCAATCTATTATATATGAAGGGTGATGTGTTTATTTTTCAATGTAATTATGCATGCATTGTGACTTCTATACGCAAACAACCCACTGTAGTTACACCATACAACGGATAAATGTCTTCTATTATTGAACAGTTGCAAGTGAAGAAGCCAAGGCGAATTCACTGCTCAGGACTGTAGAATTAGATCCCTTTATCTGACATCCAAGCGAGATTAAACCCATCTCCAAGTATGTGACACATGAAAGTGTTTGTTTTACTTAATGACACCATGATGAAACAATGTTCCGTGGTGTAGCATCATCTATTAATACTCGTATGAATGATTCGACATACAGGCATTTACGTACCTACTGCGGCTGTAATCCAGGCAAATCAAGTTATGTGACATTTTAATCTTGAAGAATGTGTCTTTTTTTAAGGTTATCCAACTGAAAGGCTTCTTCGCCGTTTCATTCTCTTGTATGATGCTCGGACTAAGTGACTGGGTGGTTCCTTAGCAGATAACCATTAATGAAAGTTCAATGCTAAAATGTAAGACGAAAAGAAGGCTAAGGGAAAGATGATTTAGATCAATATTAATCCTTCCCGGTGCTGCTAAGGAGCTGGCAGAGCTCGGCAAATTAGAAAAAAAGAGCAGCACAAAATGTACAGGTCTATAAAAAGTTTAACAAGTGTGTGGTTTTGTCTAACTTAGCTGTGTGATCTGTCATTTCTCTCGGGGAACAATGGGCCCACATTGCCTAGCAAAATTTTAAAGGCCTTTAAAGCTAGCCACACATGGTACAATTTTAGCGTTCAATAGACGATTTTCGATGAAAAAAATGATCGATTGAACGTTAATCGATGTACTGCCCACATAGTACAATCGACGTTCATTGTACGATTTTTGTTTGATTGAAAAGTGATCGGACAAGTTGGAAAATTTTGGTTGATTGGTCAATGATTGAACTACATTTCTGAAAGTGTTTTGTTTGTTTCGATTCAATCATCTCGATGTGAGCTATTAACATATGACTACTTCCTGGGGAAAAAAAAGTTCCTGTTCCCAATCGACGATTTTAGATTACTTCGATTTAATTTCAGTTGAAATTGTTCAATTATCGTGCTCCCCATGTGGAGAACTTCGATTAAATGACAATCAATGTTCGATTTTTTTAATCGAAGTACAAAATTGAATCGAACCTCGATTGAATGATAAATTGTACCATGTGTGGCTAGCTTTAGGCTTTTACCTGTGCCAGATCAAGGTCCGGTGAATGAGCGCCTATGATATTGTGGTCATGGTCAGGTTATGACCTTTATCGTGAGGTGCTTTTTACATGTAGCTGGTGATTACATTTCAGCCAAACGTTCACTTAGAGAGGCATTGATTATCCATGAACCAATTGAACCGTGCCACTAAAAACACATCCTTCAAAGTAAAAGTAAGAAATGTACATATTATTGCAAGAATATGTCTTTGTCACCAACACAGGCACAGTAAATCGGAAAGAACAATGATGGTAATAGCCAGTATCAATATGCAAGATGTAGGCACTAATAAAGTATAAAGATGAGCAAAAAATAATACATGTTCAGGTTCAGACATTGCTTTTACAATGATTGTGTGTTTTATATATATATATATATATATATATATATATACTTATTTTAAAACATATATATATATTTATATAAAGTAATACACCTTTTGATATCATATGACAATGATGTCTGGCCTTGATGTGTAAGAAAACTCCTTTTAAAAGTGTCCCAGAGATTTTCAAAGTTCATACTTTCAATCAACTTGTTTTAAGTGGTGGGGTAATAAATTGGAACACTGCCTATACATTCCAGAAATGTATATCAGATTTTGTAGCCCATTAACTAGAATAGTAAATTTTTCCTTCAAAATGATGCGTGTTGTGCTAGAACCTGATTTAGGTTTAGATCAAGGAGCACTTAGAAGCATGAAATGACTGTCACGGTGAAAGGTGCAATGACAGGTGCAATGATGTGTCACAGTGGTGGCTGGTGCAATGACATTGAAGGACGAAGTGGAAAAATGAATTTGTAGAGTGTATTAGGTTTTGTTTTCCGAGATTAAGAAATGCTATCACCCTTTGATGAAGGATTAATATTAGTTGCCAGGTCTTTATAATGGAATACAGTGGAAGAGAAGGTTTCCAGCTTCTGGCATGCAGTGGTATTAGCTTACACTCATGCTTGGCTTTATTTTAACAAAACACTCGTCCTTAGACAAGTCATGTGTTTGGTGTAGATATAGTGGCTGTCTGAATTCTATATTGTCTATGATTTTTCTGGTCATTTACAAAAAGAAAGCCTGTAGGGCGATGGATTTTATTTCAGAAAGATGAGGACCTACAAGCCAATCCATAGAAATTGATAAAAACTGTAGGTTTATACTGGCCACACACCGGTCTATTATGTTACCACGCTGCGATCAATCGATAGCTGTTTGATCACCACTTTGTGCAAAATATTGTGCCAAAGTATGGAGCGGGACCCATCCAAAGTAAAGGCGATCGAACAGGGAACATGTTGGTCCCCTGTTCGATCGACATTTCTACAAGCGGGATCCGTGATCAAGCGTTAAGGAATCAGGAGAAAAATGGACCTGTGTGTGGCAATCTTAACCCTGGACATGGGATCCAGATTATTAGTCTCTTTTAGCAGGATGGAATGGTCAGCTATTTTATGTATGGGAAATCTGTTCCTATGTTGATGTCAATAGCTGTCCTTCTAAGTGGTCTTCTAGAAAGCCAATACTAGCTCAAATTAACCTTTCTTAAGCAACCATGTAACTTATATATGTGAGGGCATTATACCCAGATGCAGTATTGCATAAAGTCTTTGGATGTCCAGGCAAACTGGATTATTATATGGCATTGAACAAAAAAACCCTGGTTCCTTGAAGTAGCTCATGGACCACTGTTATGCTATGTTTCCACAGCTTCAAAACCCCTCCACTTGAAGTACGTCAAACAGAGAGATGTTGACCCATTACATTACAATCAATTAGCATGTTTCCACAGGCGTTGATGTAATGTGTTGCGTTTCATGCGCTAAAATCTGTGTAGCCTGCTACATGGACCTGATCAGATCGGAGCCCAATGCAAGTATGGGTGTGCTGACACACCCATAGACAATGAATTGAATCCGTTATCAGCTGATGGGTATCCCTTTAAAAAACAAAAAGACTTAAAGTAGCCATACAGGACCCGCCAATGGTCCGGTTGTCGCTCGGCCAAAAATCATGTTGGCCAACCTGGTGTGACTCCCGTCCCCATTCAAACTAATGGCCAGCACACAAAAGGTGCCTGCCGATCAGCTGAGGGACCAGCTGCGGTTGGATGACGTCATCCTGCTGCAGTCAATCCCTCATCTATCGCAGCAGAATTGCCTTGTGTATAGGCACCTTTACACAACATCACTTCCTGTCATTCTCAATCATCACAAGTATCCGGGATCGCGAAGGAGCAGGAAAATGGACAGAAAGGTGCCTCCGTCTGTAATGCATGCCTTAATGCATACCTTACCCTATCTATGATGCGGTCTCTCCACGGATGCAGTGGAAACCTAGCCTAAATATTACAGTTAAATTCACAACATAGGGCTGATTGCTTTCTAGAATGAAGGCCAATTAACCTACCCATTGGTAGGTTTTGAAGCCCATGCCGACAGTGAGCGGAATTTATCATCTCTATGCAGAAATGGGAATTGCACCCTACACCAGTCAAGGGAAAAGTCATAGCAACTTAGCCCCTATGCTACCTGTTGATTTTTTTTTAAATAATCAGACTCTTGAGAACTCGATTTTCACTTGACATGTATACCTATTTACTGTACATTCCGGGAGAGCACTGAATTACTTGAACGTAGCAGCAACTCATCTATCTGTATCATAAAGAAAAATAGTGGAATCATGAAATTTGCCAGCTGTATGGAATTCAATTCTTCTGACACCACATCAAAATAATGGGCATGAATATGTCTTCTAGTATGGTGTGTAATGCAGTGAACCTGAAGCTGTGGTGACATATTGATGGAGATATGTGTTTTCCATGAGCTTTTCCTAAAGCAGGTATAACAAGGAACCCCTTCAATACGCATTGACAATATCTGATGGATTCTCACAATGCATGACATTACTGCAAAAAGTTATATGATTATTAAAAGCACAGATAATAGTTGTTTTTCTTCAGATTTTAGTTTATTAAGGTGAGGCCATTTAGGATAGGATGTCTAATTGGCTGAGCTACTGAGGTTTCCACTTCATAGTGTTTTTGAAAGTTCTCATTTATCTAAATCGTGCTTTAGCTCATAATAATTAGTTGCATTTATGTCTATAATAATGTCTTGACGATGCAATCAAAGCCACTGCTTTGGTTTAGAAATGGAACATCTTTAATATTGCTATACGTCCAGTTAAATATGTACAACTAGTGCTACCTTCCCACTTCTTCATTTTGTTTTGGAATGATTTTTTCTGAAGCCCAATGTATGTGGTTGTCAAAGAACTTTCTATTCCAAGTACCCTGACAGCAATGTCATATTAAAAGTCTTTTCACTACACACTCTTTAAAAGTTAAGCTGGGCATTGGGCGCAGAAGATTGGGTGCGCCCACCTGGTCAGATTGACCAGGAATCTGCCGCATGTCGGATTGCACGGTGATCCGACATGCAGGTAAATTCTTGGCCGATCCCATTAGTTCAGATGGGGAGAGCAGTCCCCATCTGAAGTAATGGCCGACACACAAAGGGTGCCTGACCGTCATCACGGCCAGTCGGTCGGCTGTGCAGTTGACGGGAAAACCACCTGTCTATGCCCAGCTTTAGTTTTCACTGAATGCTTGGTAATATCAATAAATATATAGGCAACCTGTCTTCTTTCTGTGTTCGGGATTGTGCTAATTGGTTTTTGCCAACAACTGTTTTTCATTATTCTTTTACCTGTAAATTCCATCCAAAAAAATTTATATTATGGTGAGGGTCCAGGAGTTGTAATGCTGGAAGTAAACGCAGGGAAGTAAAACCTGGGCTGTAAAGCTAGCCACACACGGTTCGATTTTGGTTCAATCGATGCTCGATTAGATTAATTTTTTCATTGATTGAACGGAAATCGAGAAATGCCCACATGGTACGATCGACGATAATTGTTCGATGAAGGCAGAAAAATGAATCGAATTTTGATCGGACATGTTGGAAAATCATTGTCGATTGTGCCAATATCGTTTTATAATCGTCGATGTTTGTGGTGTTTCTCCTGGATCGATTAGATTCTATATAATAACATTGACCACTTCAATCTGAACTTCAATCTTTTCGATACCAAAATCGACGATTTCAGTCATCTTTTTTAGTCGAAATCGCACCACAATCGCAAACTCAATGTGGGGTGTATGTTGATGCAATTAAGATCGATTTTCGATTAGACTATTGAATTCCTCGATCTACTGGAGCATCGATTGAACCAAAATCAAACCTTGTGTGGCTAGCTTAACTTTAACAATGGTGCTTTTTAACATTGTTACCATTTATACCACCAACCAGGCTACCTGATTATTATTGAGAACATAGAAAGACTAAATGTGTGTTAAGGTGCCCATACAGGAGGTGATTCTGCCTCAATAGATGAGGGATCAACTGCAGTGGGATGAAACTTGGGGCGTGTATGGCTTCCTTTAGAAGCATCATCCTATTTCTTAAGTTGCATTTGGAAGTACTTCAGACAGTCTAACGTTATTCAATAATTTTGTGCTACAATACCCCTTTCCTAAATAAAGCCCCCCATAGACGGGCCGATTCCCGGCCATAGTTGTAGCAGACCAACCTGCGTGCTCGCTCCCCCCGGGCACATAAAGGTTGGTCGGCCGCAACTATGAGGGAGCCCACGTTGAGTTTTGTAGAAAAAAAGCTGGCAGGTCGGATCGCACGCGGATCTTTCCTGCTGGTTTTTTTCTGCACGATCCTCTGTTCCTGTGCTGCAGGCTGTTAACTCGGAGGGGGAGTCTCCTCCCCCTCCGAGTTAATTGGCTACAGTCTGACAGGAGTCCCGTGTGTTAGTGGAACACACATGATTCCTGTCCGTTCTGTAGCAGACGTCACCACACTGTGAAGAGTCTGCTAAATCTCGGCCATGGATCGGGACGTCTTATGGCCGGCTTAAGTTTATGAATTATATGTGTAAAGTTAAATATTAAAATATATATGTAGTGTAGGTTTGAATATAGTAATATTGGAACAATAGCATGGGTATTAGTTACCAACGCTGAAAAGATCCAATTACATCAGCTTACTAGTAAGTTTTTATTGTAACTGATGCAAATGGGGAACAATGTTTGCACAAGTAACAATAGTTGTTGGTAGATCTAAAGGATTTCTGACAGAGAGATCTAAAGCTGTATGGCCAGCTTAATGAATTTTAGACTTGCCACCCTTACGAGGAGGACTTTGATAAGACATTGCTGGCTTGGATGTATTGGCTGTACTCAAATGTTTTAATATGCTTACCCCTTCCTCTCCAATCCAATGATAAACTCCTTGATTGTGTGTGGGATTAATACGTTTCTAAAATGACCTTATTCCTCAACTCTCTTTTTTTTTGCTGGCTACCCAACCAGTTGAACTCAGATGCCCCTCTGATCATCATCTCACACAATGAATTAGTCATCTTGACAACTGGATTTGAACAAAGAGACTACTGCTTAAAAAAGAGCATGCCTACAGCAGAATTTAGGCAAAGGAACAGCTTTTCTACGTTAAAAAAAATCTATAAGACTTTACTCATATGGCGTTGATACTTCTATTAGCCAATAGATAATAGTTTTTTGAATTTACACAGTCACCTTCCGGGCTGCTTTCAATAGACCTGCCTCTCATGGGGGCGGGCACCTGCACACTATGTGGAAACGCTATGCTCCCATTTTAACCATGTGGAGCAATCTACCCGGGAAATGCCTCATGCTGCGTTCCCAGGGTGGGTGCTGTAATGGGGCGTTTAACAACCGCCCATGTAAATAAGCCCTTGATATTTGATTTGTGATTGAGTATGCTTTTTATATTTCCAGTGGCCAGTGTTTTTAATACAATGTATAGATTGTTATTTGTGTTTTTTCCTCTTTTATCTCTTATTTTTAAGAATTTGGAAACTTTGGCACTATAAGTATGACGACGAGGAATAACTTTCTTAATGTCCCTCTAGGAATAACTTTCGAAATGTCGCTCCAGAAATAACTTTAGAAATGTCCCTCTAGGAATAACTTTAGAGACAGAACCTTGGCTTGATTCCTGTGGCTCAACACACCTTTTAGTGATCCTGATATACTCTTTTAAAAGGACAAGCTAAGTTTTTGTAATTATTCTGTGTTATTTTAAAAAAAGAGTTGCATGACAGTGACTCATGTGATAAAGACGGCCCCACTGTGACTTCACTCTCATGATTAATTAAGACAAAAATTAGGTTGGACTGAGCAGCAGTTCGGAGACAAATGAAAAGGTCAAAATTAATGAAGGGAGGGATCTTTAAAGAGAAATTTCAGCCAAAAGAAGAAGAAAAAGAGTCTTTAATCTGCTGACTTTCTACTTCTTAATTCTACTTTTACTGTACAAGCAGACTTTGCCCACATTTGAGTTTGGAGGTTATATTTTCTCTCTTTATTCATGGTCTATGGCTGACTCATTCTTGTTAAGCAGGGTACACGCATGAAGATATGGGCCAGATTGATAGCCGCTTCAAAGCGCCGTGCGTGCTCACGGCCATCTATCTGGCCCATATCAGATGCAGCCATCCCTGTTTTCGAGCGGAACCAATCTATTCCACTCAAAAAAAGTCATATCGGACCGCTAAATAAGGCCGATGTCCGTTGCTTTGCATGGAAAACCCCAGCTCCACCAATATCTGACAGCAGCATGATGACGTCATCACGCTGCTGCAGGGAACATCGGACAACTCCAAAATCGAGCCGTCTGTACCCTGCTTTAGGCTGGGTTCGCCTCCATCCATTTTGCACGTATTGACATGCTTTTTCAGGTGAATTGGCACATTGTTTATGATGTACACTTGTTGCTCATATTTTATCAGATACCCTGCCCAATATACTTTAAAATCAATAGATATGAATAGGATTTGAGCTATCCAAACACCTCTTCCCACCATACCTAAAGCCCCCATACACCTTTAGATCACTCCATACAATTTCCATTAGATCTACCAACAACTATTTAGGGCCGGGTCCTCCCTGATAGAATACATAGTGATTGAAAGGTATATATCACTGCTATGTAGCGCCGGGTCCTTCCTGATAGAATACATAGTGATTGGGAGGTATATATCACTGCTATGTAGTGCTGAGTCCTCCCTGATAAAATACATAGTGATTGGAAGGTTTAGAAATGTCCTCATATTACATGGTTTTGGTAGAACAAAAGTGGATTGTATAGAAATTGAATGGTAAGATTGTAAGGTTTATGGGGGCCTTAAGTTGCCCTGTTTCCTGAAAATAAGGGACCCTTACATTTTTGCCTCACGCTGAAATATAAGGCATCCCCCTCAAAATAAGGCACCCCTGAAGATACGACACTGTACCTCTGGACAGGAGGGGATCAGAGGGGGCAATCAAAGTGACACTGGAGGATCAGAAGGGGTTACTAAAATTATAATTCCCCCCCTGTGTGTAATTTTAAGTGATGCCCCCACCGTGATCTCCCAGTGCCGTAGGGCATCTTAGGGAGCAAAAAATTTATATAAGACACTGTCTAATTTTCAGGGAAACACGGTATATGTAGAGTCTTTCTCTTATAATGACCATTAGGATATAAATTGTGAATTTGCATCGCTCTCATTATTGATGGACAGATTTGACACACATTTAAAATACAAAATGCCTTACAGAAGCTATTGTAAACAGCTTCTGTTTTGAAAAATTTGTATTTTTGGCCCTTAAAATTATCAAGAGACCAGGTGAATTCTTTATATTTTTTAGGTATTTATTGACATATCTATCAATAACACAAACAACTCTCTATGTCCCCGTTTTATGAATTAAAAAGTAACTTTACAGTTATAAAATCTGATTAATGTAAACCTTCAACAACACTGAGGAACAAATACACTGCATTTGAATGAACAATGCATTGGCCAGTAACTGTAGACATAATTAATGAGTAGCAGTTTTGTCTACTAAAGCTATATGCAAATTTTGACTTCTGTAAAAGTGTAGATTTGTCCCACTTTTTTCTTCCATGTCAGGACTTCTATGAGATATTTATCGATCACTATCCTATACATTTCTCTCTTTTTACTGTCATGCCTTTCACTGTCTTCTAAACAAACTGCCATCCTACACTGCAAATAGTATCCACTGTGATACCTTCCATACATTTCTATTGTCAGATCCCTTCACAGTCCTCCCATGCACATGGTGCTGATTGTCATCCCCTCAACACTCCTCTTCTGCACACTCTGTCTGCTTTCATACCCTTCATATTCATAACTCTACACTTAATCAATTAAAGTGAATGTTAAAATTTTTTTTAAAAAGCACATTTTAAATAAACAATGGCAACTCTTCTGTTATCTGCAGACATGGATAATTGGTAGCAACAGCAGCTATGTGCAAATTTTGACTTCTGTTATTCTACGTTCCCCACCTTTTTCTACTATGTTAGTACCTTAATTGGATGTTCATAAATCACAGATTGTGTGTTGTCATTTGCGTTTCACATTCTTTTAAGCCAAAGGTTATCCACCTTTTTTGATCCGCGGCCCCGGAAGGGATGTCAAAAAGTGTCACTTCCTGTATTTGGGAGGTGGAAGTGCTGGTGCCACTTTCACATTTTAAATATCGGAAATTACATCACACTTCCAGGAAGGTAAGTCTTATGTCCCTTCCCTTATATTTTCGCACCCTGCTTGTGAAAATAATGTGTGGGGTGGGAAGTTAGAAGGGAGAGAAACACCTTATGAGCATTACTCTCCTTCCTAACTTCCGACCCTGCTAGCGCTGCTGCTTGTTAGTAGAGATGGTCAAATTTTTATTGCAGAGCCCCTGCGCATGGTATCATCAACAAACATGCTGGAGGTGTAGTATGTATCTAACACAAATAGTTTTACATAAATGAGGTTCAAAGTCAAGTAAAAATTTTGAAAGTTGAAACTTTGAATGTGAACTTAATTTATGCAAAAACTACTTGTGCTAAAGCAATATTCTCACAACCCTTCTTTACACCTCCTTACATTTTGGTGATGATACCATGTTCAGGGGCTTTGCAATCAGCTCACAAAGTCAACTAGTCGGAAAATTCGACCATATCTACTTGTTAAGCTGTCCATACACCTTTAGATCTCTCTGTCAGATATTCTTTAGCTCTAACAACAACTATGTAGTATAGAACAGGTAGACTTGATGGTTTAAAAAGTCCCTCATATTACAAGGTTTTGGTTAAACAAAAGGATATCTAAAGGAAATCTGAGAGAGAAATCTATAGGTCCCCATACACACAGTGATCCATTGCCGATTTTGCGCTCGGGCAATCTATCGGCCATAGGTGCCCACTTGGATCAACAGATCCATGTGGGCAGACATTTCGATCGGCAAGGAAACTGACATGTAATGGCCAGCACACAAAGTGTGCCCAATTGATTCTCCGCACTCCTGGCCATGCGTGATGACGTCATCACGCACGGCCGGGAGTTGACGATCTGCCAGTGAGATCTAAATGTGTATGGGGACCTAAAAAGTGTATGTGGGCCCTTAGTTCTGATGCTTTCAGTGAACTCAGCGACCCCTGTGAAATAGTCATTCGAGAGAGCCCTCCTCTTCTACACTCCTCTGCATATAGTATCCACTGTCATACCTTCCTTACCTTCTATCATGTTAAACCCCTTCACAGTCCTCCCGTGTACAAGGTGCTGATTATCATACAACACTTTTCTCCTGCTTTCATACACTTCACATTCACAACGCTACACATGATTAAAGCATACCTTTTACAAAACATGGTTAATTGGTAGCAACTATATACAAATTCTGACTTCTGTGAAAGTCTAGCTTTGCCCCACTTCTTCCTTTCATGTTAGTACCTTAATGGGATGTTCATGACTCACACACTGCGTGCTGTCATATGCTTTTCTCTTTTTTCACCGTCATACCTTTCACATTGCCCTCCTACACTCTCCTGCATATAGTATCCACTGTTATACCTTCCATACATTTATCTTGTCAAACCCCTTCACAGTCCTCCCCTGCACATGGTGCCAATTGTCTTACCCTCAACACTCCTCTTCTGGACATTGCCTGCTTTCATACCCTTCACATTCATGTCTGGGGTTTTTTCACACTCCTCTTCTGAACATATTGCCCGCTAAGACAGTAAACTAGTCTTTTGTGCAATTAAAAATTCCTTAAGTTCCAAAATTAGCACAATTTCTAGTTAATAAGTAAATATAGGAACCACATTTCCTGACCAATCTAGAACAAGCCAAGCAAGACAAGGGGTTGCATCGCTGTTATTCTTGGTTCAGCTTGAAATCTACTTGTGTACATTAATTTACTAAAAGTCATGCCTGCCAAGAATTGATCAACTGTCAGAAGAAATGCATGATAATACACTAACGAGTTTATAATCTGTTCAGCCGTCAGTCTCAAGGCCTTCCCTTGGCATTTCTGAAAGACAATTTGAATCTATTTACATAATATAGGCTTTTCAGTTTGTACTGGAACCATCTTGTATCTGCCCACAAATGTCTTTTGGAGATTATGTAGATGCTAGCCTCTTGTACCAGGAACACATGATCACGCCAGAATAGAAGTATGCAGCGATAAAAAAAAAAAATTAACACTTGACTCTTGCCATCCAAGGATACCATCGTATTTAGCCAAAGGTTTAGTCATTAGCGGTAAAGTGCGCCATTCTAGGCTGCTGTCAGGAAGAGACGGTACAACTGTAATTCATTTTGAGATATATAAACAGACAATTAGCACTGCTGATGTTCTAGTCAGAGTACAGAATGTAGAAGAATATTAAATATTATGATGCAAATGCTTGTGAAATATATTACAGCTCAAAGCAAAAAAAAATTATCTATGCCAGAGTAATTAAGATCTGCTTGTACATAGAACATGTTGAAGTTTGTTTTACCGCACTCCTAATGTGTTCATTGTTGGTAACTATATTTTATGATGTCTATGGTTTATGTGTAATACAGCTAAGATCTGCTTAATTCAGTTTGGGTTTCCCGTGCAGACATCTGTTCCCAGTCTAATGCATTTTGCAATTACTGTTTATTTGCTATCGTGCCATTAGTAAGACTGTATAGGTGAACCTAAAGGTGAAAAAAAGGGAGGAAAGTCAATTTCATTTTTTCTGCTGGTGACATATTCCAAAAATTTTCTATACTCCACTTTTCTTCCATTTCTCTAGAGTCTTTAATATTCTATATCCTAGGTGCCCAACCTGCGGTCTGGGTTCAGAATGAGAGCCAGTGTAATACAGAAAGACAGGGTTTTATTAACTTCCCTGGCGGTACCGTCGTACACTCTGCCATGTTTCCCCGCCCTCCCCTGCAATGTGGGACGGGAAAGAGATGCCCCTGCATTAACATGGAAGTCTATGGCACCACCCACCCCACCTCTTCGGTGTTGCAGAATCGCTGTGGGCTCACAGAGCACTGCCAAGTTTGCCCGATCCCAGCCAAGGAGGTTAAAGGTTACAGACCTAGTACCATTACTGCTAGCATGTCCATTATAGTAAAAAAAAAAGCACCATAACCTCAGCGCAGCTTGTGTAAAATGGCCCTCAAACTTTATTGTGAAATGCAACCCGTTTTCACACACACCCCTTGCACATGCAAAGACATGCATCATATATACACACACAAATCATAAAGAAACATCATCATTCACAGATACAAATTCAGATACATACATTCCCCAGAGGAAGAAAAGGACTTTCAGCGGGGAGAGCAATACGTAGCTGAGTTCTGCAGATCTCTCTCACTGGCGATTCTGACATAAAGGGCTCCAAGTGCCACCTTGGCTGCCCCCCTAGCTGTGGCTCCCAGTTTGGGAATCACTCGTTTAGAGAATGGGTACTGCTCCTGTATAGACATATGCTAACTGGGCACAAGGCACTGTCCTTTTGGGTTGGCTGGAGAAATATATGGTGAATGCTGCTTGATCCAGCCTGACCCTCTTTGCTGGAACATGTTGTATATTCACTTTATTTGGGAATGTGTCTCCCTACTCTTTTTTTTGCATTCTAATTTACTCTCCAAAACTACAGGGTGCCTCTTATGGTCTAGTGGATCTAATAGTGGGGACAAATATGGTAATTATGTTTTATATCTGTCTAGAGTTCGGGGTTTTTTGTACAGACTTTTGAAACAAAATTTGGTAAATGCTGGTAAATGCTCATATGAAAACTAGACTCTGACTGAAATTAGAGGCATTTTATTCAGTTTTTAATATATTAAGGACTTCATAGCTTTACTCGAAGATGGATATACACAATGAGCTGAAGACAGGTATGAGCAGAAAGACCATTATTCCTTCTGATCCAAAATTTAAACCTGATCTCTTTTATCTTTAGCATAGGCACCGTACTCTAATTAGGCCTGCAGAGAACTGAAGCGGGTGAACAATGGGCAGGGCATTATCAGTGCTCTGCAGAATACAGGTAGTTTCTTATTTAGTTGCTGCATCCAAGGCTGTTCGGAAAGGACCAATATTGATTTTTTTTTTAAACAGGCACTTATCCTTTAAGTATAGATAACTCTTGCCAGATGGAGATACGTCCTCGTGGCAGATGTCAGATTTTTTTGCATTTCTTTTTGGACACCAAGATACGCCAGAAGTCTTAAGGGCGAAAATAAACTGTTGATTTTAATCTCTTGCTGCTCAATGACTTAACCCCTGGTTGACAATTGACTCATTAATGACATACTGAGGTGAATGTTCTGCAAATGGGGCACGTTGCCAAGCCTCGATGGCACACAAGAAAATAGACCTCATTCGCATGAAGAGACACAAATGCTATATTTTTATGATATAATTTGTCAATGCAAGGTATACTGAAGCGTTGCCATTGTAGCATGTGGGATGTTGGTTAAAGACCATTTACTAAAAGATCCATCAAGTTCCAACCAGAACACATTTTGAATATTTTTAACAGGTTGCAAATGTTTCATATTTTACTGGTCTGATTAGTTACTAGAGGCCTGGTATGGTAACAAGTCTTTATGCATACTGGTTCCTTCACAACAATATTCTAACCCCTGCATGCTGGTTGCTGTAATCTTTGTATTATACTCTGCTTCTTTTCAATTCCATGTACATAATATTTTTACTTATGCTTCAGGATTATTTAACGTAATCCAGGAGGTTTAATACATGATTTGGTTATAATATATACTGCATTTGCCTAGATGGTCTTTGGTACATATGGCCAGTGACAGCAAACAAAAAAAAAGCAAATTTACAGTGTTAAAATCCAACTGAGGCATCATTAAACATTTCATGTTTTACAATCTTTTGCAACCCATAAATGATGGGTTGCATCTACTGGCAATGTTAAAAAATATTCTGCTAGGTATTAAAAGAAAACAGTTCTTAGTGCCTCAAAGGGTAAGACTAGGCAGCACTATGTGTAAAGGATGCTCTGCAATAACAGGTCTAGTAAATGCAACCCATATGATCACGGATTGATCAACGCATACCATTGAGCTTCAACTGACTCAATTCATTTGGTATGGGTGCGTCAACATTCAGCATCATCTGCAGTGCCCTGCGTTGATTTTAACACAATGCAAACTATGGATCACACCAACAGATGTGTAGACACATCCATTGACTTTGATTGGAAGCGTCAACATCCCTGCGTTTGACGTACATCAAGAGCAGGTTTTAACGCCTAGTGGAGCCTAAAGGTACCCATACATGCATAGATATGCGCTTAATCTATGGCCAATCTGAGTGCTGTGTGCAATCACGGCCATCTACCTGGTGCATATCTTACGCCGCCATCCCTGTCTTCAAGTGGGTCTGATTGACCAGGGATATTGGACATGACCGTAAATCACGGTGATTGCCCATGGCTTTGGATGGGGACTGCAGTCCCCATCCAAAGTAATGGCGGGCACCTCATCTATCGAGGGATAATCTGCCTGGGTATGGGCAGCTTTAGCCAACCCTGCTCTGTTGAAGTAACCAAACCTTGTTTAAATTAAGCTACAAAACCGTGTAGTGCTGTATTTATAAAAATATGGAGAAAATTTCCTCCTCTATTTTATTCTACAATTTATGATACATCGTTGTGAGGCCCTGGCCCTGTGTCAATGCAGCCCAGACAGCAATCCCCGAATCTCTGCAGCACTCTGCAACTATAGAAAAGGCCTGGGAGGCTAGTTATGTGGGCAAAAGGCTTCAATAAGGATTCAGAAGCTGCAGTGTTAACAAATGTTATGTCTGTGCAATCCATCTTATTGGCGGACCACACTGCAAAGATGGAAGGAAATGCGAGAGCGGGTGTTTTCTTGCAAATCCAAACCACAACCTAATTATCAAATATATAACACCGTTACAGATTTTTGTATATCATGGCTAAAAATAGCAGCAAAGATGGACCTGTTGCAAACTATTGCCATCAGACAATCTTTAAGGCCATCAAACTAGCTCATTGTCACTTAAAAATATTGTGATTGCCCAGTCATGGCCTTGATGGCAATAAAAATTTAATCAAGCTTAAAAGTGGTGTTCTCATTGCAGATCTCTACTTTTCCAAATTTATAAACTGCTCCCTATGTGTTGGAGAGACATAAAGGTAACTATAATAAGGACCGATTTCTCCTTGTTGAGGGGTTCTTTTTAACAGACTTGGTAGAGTTTTAAATCAACCATGGGTAAAAATATTACACAATGTATCCTTATAAGCAGCAAGTGTAACAGACTAGAAACATACTATGTACTTTTCATCTAGTACTGCAAATTCCAAAAACATTAGAGAAACAAAATACAATAAATCTAAAAGCATATTGTTATTTTTAGAACATTACAAAGAAGAATGTATTCATTTTTATTTTCATATAAAAAAGACAAAATTCAGAAGCTAAGCAGGTCACTTCACATTACCACAAGGAAGCAAGTAATCAAATGTCTTCATTAGTTTTTGAGTATAGAAAGGGTTGTGATTTATGGTAAGACAATGCCATTACTATGATGAGGAGACTAGAACAAATAGAATGGACGTTGCTTTAAATGGAACTTTAACTTTGGCAAGCCATCGTGATATAATGCAACTTACTGAGGGAGCTCTCTGCTCACTGGAAAAAGATGATGATGCTGGTCCACTCATCATCATCATTTATATAGCGCCAGCATATTACGCAACGCTGTAAAATACATTAGGAGTTGAGATGCAACACAATATAACGCACAGGTACAGGTTATGGCACAGGAGGAATAGAGGACCCTGCCCGGCTCTAGAGAAGTCTTGAAGCCGCGCATGTGATGATGTTAGAGCGGGGATGTCATTAGTAGGTCACTGGAGGAGCGGAGGGACGGTTGGGGGAGTATTTATGTATTAGGTTGGAAATGTAAGTAGGACAAGAGGTGTGGATAGATTAAAAAGCAAGGCACAGAACTTTAAATTTCTCTTGACAATTGGAAGCCAGTGTAGAGATTTGCAGAGATGAGTAGCAAAAGAGGAGCAGTTAGATGAGTAGATGATTACACTGTCCAATGATTCTGGCACGATCGATTCCGGGCGCGTGCACGCGAAACGATCGTGCCGGAATCGCGTGCAGCCCACCTTGTCCGATCGATCAGGTCTGATCGTTCGGGGGCCCAGAATCGGATCCGACAGAGAACCAACATGTTGGTCTTTTTGATCCGATTTTGCACACATCAGGGGGAGTTGCCATTTGTGAGGTGGACAATCGGACACGGAATCGTCCCGGAATCTGTTGGACAAGGTGGTATGCAGCGATCGGATACTCTTAATTGGCCGATTGATCGGAGCTCCGATTCCCGCTGAGATCGCCGGAATCGATCGGATCAGTGGTCAATCGGCCATGGAATCCGACACGTGTATGGCTAGCTTAAGAAGGGCACATGAATTGTACCCTAGGGTAAGTGATCCTGATCAGTGCTAGGCTCCATTTTTGCTAAAGCCCCAATACATGCGTAAGCCCCCCATACACGTTTAGATTGTGACCCATTGTTTTAGCCGATCAACCATGCGTGATGACATGTTTTTAAAGTCAATCAAACACAAGAATCGAACCATGTATGCCCAACTTTACACACTGTAGAGGAAAGATCTGCCCAAGGGATCCAGCTCTTTGCTTTGTGTATGTTGCTGAGCAGCATGAGCCAATTAAAGTTGGCTCTTTCCTCTGTTATGTATTTGAGTTGGACTCATGCTGCCTTGCTTTCATACACAGCTCTGCCTCTTCTTTGGGCCTAGGAGGCAGGGCAGCTGTCACAGGCAGCCTCTGACAGCTTTGCTACTTCCTTTAACTTCCACTCTTAGAGCACAGAGCTCCGTGCAGCAGAGTGGCAGCAATCCACAGATATTTTTCCAGGATCAGACTCTTCACTGTATAGGGTGCACTTTCTACAACGGAGCATCTAATAGTCCACAAATTACCATAACAATGGCTTCCTGTCCAGTTGTAGAGCAATACAATCTCACACCTCTTATGGTGTTGCCCCCTTTACATAGCATGGTAGTTAAAACAGAGCAAAAGAAAGCCAAACATCTCACGTTTCTATAGGTCAGATTTCTGCTCATGAAGTCTTTCAATGAGATTCTGCTATTTTTAGCTACCACTGAAGAAATTCAATGATAATCTATATATACGCCCCAAAGAGATCAATATAAAATGCTTGAAGTAGGTTGATTCTGGTCTAGGGATGGCAGGTTCTTCTAGAATTTACAGAAAAGAACATGCTCAATTACATCAACAATTCAGTAATCAGTACTGCTCTGATTGGCTGATCCTATTTTAGCCGGAACAGGGAACCGGAATTACTGTACTCACATGATTAAACTATCCTGCCCAATGAAACAGGGTAAGGTTTGCTAGGTAAATTTGCCATCCTTACTCTGATAACCACATGATGATTAGTTGCAAAAAAATGGCATATACCCATCCTATATGGTAGAGGCAAACGTTGCTCTGAAATCAGGAGCACTGTATCGTTGTTGCCACATTATCATAGGAAGAGAAAAAAATTTGTTGTTATGCACTGATAATCAAAGTTGCACCACAATTTTTTATTTTTTTTTCGGAAGGATCACAGTTCTTCTCTGAACAGTAAGAATTCTAAGAAGAAAAAAAGCTTTGAGCTCATGTCCTGCAGTTGACATCTTTCTCACCTGATCCTGCTGGGATTAACCTGCTTCAAGCTGTTTTTGCATTCTAGATGAACTGAAGGAGGATGTTCTTTTTAAAAGTTACAGAATAAATTTGCAAAAGGTACATGCAGGAAACAGAGTGGCCTTCATTACTAGTGATGAGCAGCATAGGCAATATTTAAATTTGCGATATTTCGCGAATAATTCTACTAATATTTGATTCTATATTCACAAATATATATTCGCAATCCATGCCCATAAGCATCCCAATGGCGAATATCGCGAATATTCGAATATTTGAATATCCACTTAGCAAATTCTCGAATAGCCAAATATATTTACAATTCAAATATTGTAGCTCAACACTATTCATTACATTCCTTTAACACCTTTTACAGCTTTAGTTGCATGAGAAGGGTTACTTCAAGTAGATCTAAAACTAAATACTAAACTGTTTAAAGGTAGCCATACACGAGGTGATTCTCCTTTGAAAGATGAGCGATCGACTGCAGCGGGATGACGTCATCCCGTTGCAGCTGGCCCCTCAGCTGATCGGCAGTCACCCTTTGTGTGCTGGCCATTACTTTGATTGGGGACTGTCCCCATTGAAAGTAATGGGATCTGCCGGGAGTTAACCGGCATCGGATCACCATGCGATCTGACATGCGGGAGATCCCTGGTCGATCTCACCAGGTAGGCCCACCCGATTTGTGCGATTGGTGGGAGCATGCATGGTGGTCAATCGACCCAAAAATCTGGTGAAAATTGGGCCCTGTATGGCTACCTTACGAGATTTCAACATGTCAGGGGATGGGCTTTAAATAGAACAGACTTCTACTATAGTAGATTAGTAGGGGAGGACAAAAGGATGACCTATGGAAATCAGGGCCCCAATCATTGAAGGACAGTGATGGCTTCGTATACAGTGGGCTTCATGCGTAAGAAATGGAAATTAATTTAGTGCAATTGAAGTAGTAGTAGTATTTTAAAAAAAGAATGCAACCGTCTGGTTGGTTGAATCAGGTGGTTGGTGTACGGTATATTCGATTTCTGTAGCTCTGTATACTGTAGAAGACGTCATATTGCATAATGAAGCTGAACTCATTAACAACATCTGGGGGAGTCACACCATACCTTTTAACCGCGATTGCACATGCACCACAAGCATTTTCAGGAATGTTACATCACTCATGCTGCTAAGGAACAGGATTGTCTCATCACTATTGTTCCAGATTATTCTTTTTAAGGAGATGTATTCTCTTGAATTTGTTTTTTAGGTGATCATAGGCTGAAAAAAATAATGATAACAAATCATACATAACTATTTTTTATGATTGTACTGCTTTATAAGCAAAGGACAAAAATAAAATTGTTAAAATGGTAAATGAATTACTTACATTGCTATAATGATATATAGGGCACCTATAGTTCCGCTTCTGGAACACACAACACAGTTACATTTAGTGTAATCTCACTACTATATCAATGCATTGTCATTAAAAATTAACAATTTAGGTTCACAATGTAGAAATACAGCAATTAAATACATATATTGTGGTTTTACCTTTATTTGGTTATTTATTATTATTATTTGGTAATGGACATACAGCGCAGGCTTAGAAATGAGTCATGTGTATTCAGCCATGTGAAACCCAGTATGATATCACTTCCTGGTTAAGGTTGATATCACTTCCTGTTAGTTGACAAAGGGCTGCCACCTGAAATGCATCCCATTGATCCTCTTGAACCCTACAGAACCCGTAATCAGCAAGTGATATCACTTTCTGGCCACTGACATTACTTCCTCTGTGTGATCACTGCGGACAGTTGTGCGCTATCTATTACTATTACCATTTTTTTGTTTTTTATCTGTGTAGGTAAGTGTCGTACATAGATATTTGTAGGTGGTATGTAAAAGATGCAGCATTTTAATATATTTGTATAATACTTATTCTGCTATTTACTACACACACAGTTATATTATAGAATGTCCTTGAGCTATTCTTTTTTGTTTTTATTTCACAATGTCCAATTAATCTTAATTTCTGTATATTGCAGATTGGAGTGTCTCAACTTTTGTCAGAAAACATTCCTGCAGCTTGAGAAAATTCATCATTATCGCCCATGATTATTTATTTCAAGAAGTTTGAATAAATCCCGTGTTTTATACAACATGGCAGAAAAAGCTCCGCCTGGGCTGAACCGAAAGTCTTCAAGATCAACGCTGTCTCTTCCACCAGAACCAGTGGAGATAATCCGCAGCAAAGCATGTTCCCGGAGAGTGAAAATCAATGTAGGAGGCCTGAATCATGAGGTGTTATGGAGGACTTTAGACCGTCTGCCAAGGACTAGACTAGGGAAACTGAGAGACTGTAACACTCATGAAGCTCTCCTGGAAGTCTGCGATGACTATAACCTAAATGAGAATGAATATTTTTTTGACCGCCACCCAGGCGCTTTTACTTCCATTTTAAATTTCTATAGGACGGGGAAGCTGCACATGATGGAGGAGATGTGCGCATTGTCATTTGGTCAGGAGCTAGATTACTGGGGGATTGATGAAATCTATTTGGAATCATGCTGTCAGGCAAGATATCACCAGAAAAAAGAGCAGATGAATGAGGAGCTTAGAAGAGAAGCAGAGACACTACGAGAAAGAGAAGGAGAAGAGTTTGATAATACATGCTGCCCTGACAAGCGAAAAAAGCTCTGGGACTTACTGGAAAAGCCAAATTCATCAGTAGCTGCAAAGGTAATGTGCATTATCTAATTCAATTGTATTTAGTGATGGTTTGATCTGCCCTCAGGTCACAATGTATCTACTACACAAGACAAGGAGCATAAAGGTTTGAAAATCAACCATGCAGTCAAAAGCGTAGCTATGTTTGCATGGGCTGGGCATTTCACCTGGTTATCAATGCCCACATTTCCAGAAAACAAGCACCAACACAATTGGCCCTAAGTGGTCATCAGGTAAACTAGATTTAAGAGCTCATCTTAGGGGTAATTTCTTTTCAATAGCTTACATTTTAGTTTTACAGGACTAATCTAGCACTTCCATGGAGAACTTTCTATTAAAATAAGGACGGTAAATTACTAAATAGCTCTAAAGGTAACCATAGACACCTTCTCTGCGATCGATTCTTGTTTCGATCATTCCTGGTGTTTTGGTAATCGCAATTGATCGTTTTGCAACTGATGAGTACACCACCTTGGGAAACTGATTTGGGGTCGATCGATTTGGGGGGATTTTGAATCCTCAAAATCGATCAATCAGAATGGCTGCAGCATAGGGAGCTATGGATTAATCGCACAGGATGTGATCGGAGGTCTCCACCAACGTACTTCGATTGACAAACAATCAAGGAGCAATACAGTTTTTGGTTGCACTCAATCTTTGGTGATTTTTCAGTGGCTTGTTTACCCAATCAATTGCCATGCGTGTTAGTGCCGATCGATTGGGCAAACATCGACTGAAAATCTTCGTGTGTATGGCTACCTTAACATTTGAGCCAGTGGTATTTTTTTCTTGTAGATTTTCAAGGTTCCTGGCCCAACCAAGTCATGCTGTATGTACATCATCTGTGAATTATATTTTGTCCAACTACTTACTATAAGGGGGTGTATTATTTTAAATGTCAGGGATGCGGGGTTTAGGAAGAAAATAATTGCTAGGCTAAGAAGAAATTAATACTAAAAACCTTGGATTCTCACTCAGTGCAGACAATTATAGAGCATACATATAAGGCATTTATAAGCATTTTTTAAAAATGTTATTTTAAAAAAATGTAAACTGTACAGAAGATGGTAGAACCTTAAATGTATCTGTAGCCAATGTTTTTTTTTATTTTTACTAGTCCCTAGAACATTAACAAATGAGAAAAGATCACTAGGGAGAACCCTCTAGTACGGTTTTGGTAAGTACCAAGTTGATCTGATTAGGCCCTCTCTATACTTGGTGTCATGGATGTATCGGCGTGACATGTCCATGACCCCCAACTTGCACATTGCATGTGGATTGCTCGTGACTTAGGGTGCCTTGCTTTACCCAAAGCATTTTGCATATACTCTTTAACTTAATGTTAAAGTGATAGTGATAAAGTGAAACATCCCTTATAGACAGACAATGATAGAAATATTGTTTTAGTGGCTACCACCTCGCTAAAATAAAGGAAATATTGTAAACCATAAATATTTATGTAAAGAGCAAACTATAAAAGTGCATGCCATATTTATAATCCAATTCCAGACTAATTCTGTGTTCCGAAGTTGACCTTTTCATTTCTGTGACAACATCAGCCAGGCTCTCTGTATCAATGTATATGACTACAAGGAGTCATGTAGATGCCCACTCTGATGGATTATGTGAACCCCTGTCCTCATGCAGTATTTACTTGGAAAACTGGAGCCTTCTAAAAGCTGGAGTAGATAATGTAGACTATTGCAACTAGAATTGTTGCGAGAGCTTCTACAGAACCTCCAGGAGCCCTAAAGCTTAGAGTGGCCTTATATGTAAATTGAAGTCATGCATGGTTCAATCCTCTGCTGTTCCTCATATTTGTTTCATTACTGGATGATGAGGTACACGGTTGGGAGTTTGGAGAGCTTCAGAAGATGTATAGTGTGCACTAGCTATACAGGGTCTCTTACAACATGAGAGTAGCGAAAAAAGTGAAAGAAAAAAGAGGGGTTAGAACTTGATGAGGTGCAGAATAATAACCAAGCTCCGGAAAGGAATATCAGTATAGTGATAGCAATATCAATATCCACTTACCTTTTACAGCAACCTTTTGTAGAAGTAAGAGGAGAGCTTGCAGTGCTTTTGTGCTCAGTGCCTGGTCACGCTCAATTGGCCTGTGGGTGAGGGTATGGGTTTTATATAGGGTATAGGGTGGTAAAAAACAATCTGTATGGGTAACCCACTTTAAAAGAAATTCTCATGGAGAGGCACCTGTGACAATTTAAATCCTTTATTGGTCAGATACAGTAAAATATATTTTAGTGTTTCTGGCTTATAAAGGATTTTATTTGCCTCAGAAGATGAATAGATCTTGGTTTCAGAAGCTCCAGATGGCACTGTATATGAACATACAGCCACCTTCATGTCCATCACTTTTAAGCCTTCCTACAGTTTCATAACTTTTAATTTCACCTTACAGACTGCTTTTTGCATTTCGGATCTATGGCTTTAGCTTGTTCGAGGTACAATAGATACATACCTAACTGTAGTAACTTGTGACTTGATTTTGCCTTCATAGCATAGTTTATTAGTAATGTTGCCAATCTACGGCTTTGACGTACTAGTCTACGATGTTATAAATACCCAGGACTGCTCTGAGCCTGCCTTTTATCAGCTTGTTGGATTACTGATGGGTTTGTCAGCTGAGTGCCAAATAAAGCGTATTTTCTTGATGAATTTCCCTCCATATCTGATTTTCAGCACCTAGATTGTTTGTCTAATGGGAATATTCCTTTCCAAGCTTTTCAGAAATGTACTTTGCCCAGAGCTGTGTAAATAAATATTTATATTATTGTCAACTGTGCTAAGAGAGTCTGGCTGTTCTGGAGACGTTGAGCTCTTACTAGTAATGGTACAAAGCGTGAATTATTTTCTGGAAAAGTACAACCTGCGAGACCTTATGACTTTTTTTCTTTTTACAGTGGTTACAAATCTTTAAAGGTACCCATACACGTTGCGATTTTTCGTGCGATTTTAGCCCTTCCGACCGATCCGGTCGGTCGGGTAGGTCGATCGTTCGGGATTCCTAACATGCAAATGTAGTCCGACCGATGCTGTTTTTAGAAAAATCGGCCGAAAAGTCGGTCGGGTCCCGAATGAGGATGCCTGTAATTTTTGGACGGTCGGCCACTCTTAAAAGATTCCCAATCCAACCAGCCGATCGGTTGAATAATCGGCCGAATAATCGGGCGAAAAATCGGGCATCCGACCGACTTTTAAAAATAGCACTGAAGCAAAAATCGGGCATCGAAATCGAATATCGCATCGGTCCCCGAAAAATCGCAACGTGTATCGGTACCTTAAGAGAGCATGTTTCAATATGATCACATAATACACTACATGTTATAATATCGAATCTAATTATATTTCAGTGTTTTTTTTAAACTACACTCCAGGCACAGCTTTTTTCAAAAGTCTTCCTGAAGAGCTACAAATTATACAGCTACAACTAAGTATTCACCAAAAGCCTTAACAAACACAGGTATTGCCTTATAAAGGTAGTAGTGACATCATCACATGGGAGGGGCCTAGAAGATCCGTCTACTACAGGCCAGCTATATGGGGGTGGATACAAGACCAGTCACGTTGAACTAGAACAGAGAGCGACAGGCACTTGTCTAAAGTATAGGTGATTCCTGCACAATGTTTCATACTTGGTTACTGCACAGATCTGGAAAATTACACACAGCCCCCAAGTTTCATGAGCACACACAGCTGTTGAGCGGCATATGGTAAATTCGAATTCTTGTAATTTCGTGAATATATTAATGAACATTCCAAATTCGTAAAATTAGATTTGACTGTATTCTATTGCCTTACATCGCACGTGGCTGTTCGAAATTATTCACAAAGATTCGTGAACCAGCTTTACATCTTTTTTTCTTCATTCAGTGATCTTAGCCAGTATGAGCACTGTGCCTATTGTGTGTATCCATTTACAATGCGAGCGCACATTTGCGAAATATTGCGAATTCTGGAATGTCAGATATTCATCAAATATATTCGAATGTCGAATATTCTCGATCAACACTAACAGCTTCTTCTATTTATAGAATATTTTATGATGTTTGGATCAGCTTTAAGTTATTTACTATTCGACTTTTGCTGCATGAATCTCACATCACACAGATTTACTCTCACATTGCCCTGATCATCAATAATTATAAAAAGTGTGAACAAATCCAAAGTTTTGAAATGCCAGAGCAGAAATAAGCTTTGTGTAGACTTTCATTGATATAGTATATGTGTTAACCTCCCTGGCGGTTCACTGAGGTCCAGATTTCTGTACCAAAAGTGATACAGTGT
>CM070036.1:29829070-29842290 GCA_036250615.1 Ptychadena robeensis | reverse complement strand
CATTCGCAAAATTGGCCAGAGATGGAAGCGCTATGGCGGCTTTAGAGGTACAGAAAAAATTAATTATTTTTTTTTTATAAGTTTACACTTGTTTTCTTTTCTTTTGATTTGGATTGGATAAAACATTTATAAAACATTTATCCAATCCAATCAAAATAAAAAACAAATGTGAAAAAAAATCGAAGAAAAAAAAAAATTCTGTATCTTTAAATCTCCCGGCCGATGACGTCATCAGCACAGGAGCACAGATCACGGAAGAAGCTGAAGACCTCGGCTATTTCCGGATCTGCTCGTGCAGAGAGCAGAGCTGATTCTGCTAGCAGAAGTGCTCAGCGCGAGTGTTTCTGCTAGCGATATCCACTTTTGAACTGGATTCGAGAAAGACATTTCTCTAATCCAGTTCAGAAGTAAAAAAAAAAAGATTTAAAAAAAGAAAAAAAAAATTTTTTTTTCTTAGACCGGGTCCCGCCTCCGTGACCTCACACGTCACTCCGGGACCCGGAAGAAGCCGCCGACGGACGGCGAAGATGGCATGGCGGCGATGGCGGCGGAGCAGGTGAGCTCCCACGATGTGCCCGAACCCAGTTCGGGCGTATCGATTATTGCAGTGTGCCTGTGCCCGAACTGGGTTCGGGCATATCGCTAGGGAGGTTAAGCTAGCCATACATGCACCGATCGGTGGCCGATTTTGCCGCTGACCGATGTGCGCTCGCGACCGTCGGTCGGTAGCAAAATCGGCCGCCGATAGGGGGTGCCCACATGGGGTGACAGATCCCTGTCGCCCCACAGCTCGGTGCCGTTAACCAACACAAAGGGTGCCGGCCGATGCTGTCAGCTCTGGAAAGTAGCGTGATGGCTTCATCACGCTGCATTTCAGAGCTGATCTGTCCTGCTCTCTCGGCCCCCACTCGGTATGTGTGGGGGCCTTTAAGCTATATGTCAGACTCTGCTTATTCAAGGGTAGGGTGGAGGATGAGACAACAACCTCAATTAAAAAAATTCAAAGAATGTTTTCATCCACCACTTGTGCTTTGGTCTGGTCAAGCTATATCTTACGTAGAGTAGTGTATTCAGGAGTAGCCACTTTTGTGTACCTCCTTTTCTTCTCAGAATATTTATATGATTTACTTTGCATAGTTTTAAAAGCAGCCAAGGCTGGTTGGATGGGCCAACAGATTGCTGTTTATATCTGTGTGTTAACAAATAACTGGAAACCAATGGATAAATCAGGCAGGCCAGAGATGGTAACGATGGGTGCGTATCGGCAAGAAAATTAGGTCAGCATCTGACAGAATAGGCAATACCAGTACAGCAGAGCAACCTGTAAAACTGTGCAAGGCTGGAGTTCAGCTTTAAATTGTTCTTAATAGACTATTGTCACTCTGTAAGTGCAGACATCTCAGCCCAAAGTGGCTTCTTACACATACTGTCTATCGTAGTTAACATGTTTTAGCGTGTATCATGCTAACTGTCACGGTAAGAGATTGTTTTGTAACAAAAGGAATGATCCTTTTTTTGTTCTGAATGTGTTCTCTCAGTATACACATTATATATCTTGGCTGTGTTCTTATTTAACTATTACATTCAGGATGATATATGAGGTGTGCTGAGAATACATACTCTCACACTATGGCCACAAAAGCTTTTCACAGAGCTCAATGCAACAAATTCACCTCCCTGGGGCTACCATTATTTCTTATTTTCACATCCAAAAGCAAGCCTAAGGGGGATAGATGCAGGCTTAGGAATCCAATGCTGCAGGATGGAGTGATGAGGGCTGGAAAGGTAAACATTCTCAAATGTGGCACAAGTTAAACATTTAAAAAGTTAATTAAAATCTACCCTCAGCCCCACTCAGAAATACTGCTGGGAAGATGAATCTATTGTACTGTTTTTGGTTTTAATTCCACATATCCTAGCTCCTTAGGGGGGTATTTATTGAGATAAAGGGTGTGGCTTCACTGTGCACATGACAGAAAGCCAATCACAAGCAGGGTTTTCTCTGTATTACAGCAAATCATGGCTGGTGGGAGGGGTTAGCACAATGCAACCTGAGAGATATTGAAGTAATGTATGGTTCTATCTTATTTTCCATCCAAAGTATTGAAGGAGCAGGCCAGGGACAAGCAAAGCAAGAAGGTGAAGGTGGACAAAAACAAGGCGGGCTCTATCTGACCTGCCATTCTAGAGCACGCTATGAGAGGCTGACAGGGTGAAATGAGTTTAGACTTAACATCAAATCCGTTTTACTTGTGTATATTCTGTTTTTCTGCTGCGCTAGGTTATAACTAAAAGTGCATCTTATTCCCATCTTACTGAGTAAATAAAGCTTGCTTGCTTTTTAGTACAAACGGCAGAATTGTGCTTTCTAAGCAAGTTTTCTTTTATCCATAAACTGGCGTATTTTGTATATTAATTATTACCTCTGTCAGAAGCTGTTGTCTCCCCTATTTACTGGTTCTGATGCAGAAAGGAAAGTGGCAAAACTGTATATTAAAGGATAAGTTAACCATTACCTATCCACCTGTACTTATGATATGTGTATGGCGGTCCTATTGCTGTGTTACGCCATTAGGTAGATGTACTGTCCATTGGGTCGTTGGCTGTAGTCTACTTATGTAAACAATGAAGTTGTCTACTATTGATGATTTGCCAGATTTACTAATGCTCAAAAGTAGATCCAGCTGCTGTTGTCTATTGGATGTGTATTGGACGTGAGCGGGAGATTATTGGGAATGAATTAGACCAGTGGTGGGCAACTGAGTAGATATGGAGGGCCACAAGTGCGGCACCTCTGCATCACTAAAGGGCCGCACATAACATTTTCAATCTATACTGACTTGTATAAGCATTTTTTAATTAAATAAATTACATCGGGCATTATGTTTCATTTTTTTAAATAACATTTTTTTTTAAAATGATACCTCAAGCATTAGGGAACACTGCTGTATGAAAATGCACATTTTGTGCCATGTATATCATCAAAGGTTATGCGCTTCAAAGCCATTGACTATATTGATGGGGCACATAACCTTTGATTAGGCAGACAGGTGAGTTTCTATGCCCTATGCACTAATAGTTAGGTTTCGGGGCCTCAAGTGGAAGACTGAGGGGGGCCACCAAAGAACACCCAAAGGGCCGCATGCGGCCCCTGGGCCACATGTTGGTCACCTGGGAATGAGACCCTGTCAAGTGTATCTACATAACGGCATATGCCACATATGGTCATTATTTATTTATTATTTTAAATACAAAGGCAAAATAATGTTTTTTTATTGTTCTATGTAGTAATGGCCTTACATAAGGACACATCCCAATGTATAAACAGGAGGACATGAAGAACAAGAGGAAGTGGGGCATGGGGTGTGCAGTACAAGGGTGTACCATTGATGCTACAATAGGAAGCCCAGTGAAGAGAACTCAATAATGACTAAAATCAAGGGATGTTCAGTAAAATAGAGCGTTCGCACTAGTCACAATGACCTGGTAGGATAAATCTCTGAAGGATATCTTTGCATTGTATGTAACTCGTTCCATACAGAAACTGGCTGAGCTATTTTTTATACAGTTAGCTTTACTTTTTGCATTTAACTTTTGCATTTAGATTATATTTGAATCAAACTTTAAGGCTGCTACCAGCTAGTATGAGCGTTCCTTTGGTCACATAGTCCACATACACACTGCTAAGTGGCTTGTAGAGGATGCTCTGGCGCACACAATACTAGCACTTGATATGTTTATTTGACAGGTGCACTTTTCTGGATAGTTCGTGTCATGATTTTATGATTTCTCAGAGGCCGATGTTTTCTCCAGCACAACACATTGTCTGTTAGCTTAATGCAGTACACAAGAAAACACTGTGCAGATTGCAGATGTTATCACCAGGAAGCAGCAGAGACACCACAAGACTGATGACAGCAACAATTTATCAGGACTGCTAAGTGGCTGCTGACTTTTTCAAGTAATGAATTTGTACTCAGGCAAGAGTATTTCGGTATTATCGAGATTAGCCACCATTAAGGGGCAGGTTCATATGGTGTGCTCTGCAAGAACAATTGTAACATCAGACCGTTCCTATCAATTTATTGTAGTCATGTATCATCCAAGAAAAGCAGATGAAGCCGATGTCTGTTGTTTGTTTCCTTCACTGATCTCAGAAGCATTGTATAGTCTACAAACAGACCCTATTATAAACAGAGGGTAGGCACACAGGATAGAAGGGGGATCCCAACTCAATACATAGCAGTAAAAGCCCCCACACATATAACGAGTGGGGGCTGACAGATGAGCAGTGGAATGACGTCATCATACTGCTCTCCATCGCTCACTAATGGCCGGAACACCCTTTCTGTGCTGGCCGATAGTTTCAATGGGGACGCTGGTCCCCATTGAAACTAATGGCATCGGCCAGAGATTTACGGACATGTACGTTCTCTGGCCAACCAAGCTTTGGGGCTCTGTCGCCCCATGTGGACACCCACGATGGGCGGCCCATTTTGCCACCGACCGACAGCTATGTGCATGCACATCGGTCGGCGGCAAAATCGGCCACCGGTCATTGTGTGTGTGGGGGCCTTAAGTCTACATATGCTGGAAAAGATCATGTAGACCAGCAAGAAAAACTAAGGTTGTTACTTTGTGTTTATCATGTCAGTTATTTGAATTGTAGACTGGGACAGACACTCAGCACCCCAAACCACCAACACAATTTCTGCACATAGTGGTCATAGCTGTCAAGTTTGAAAAAAAAAAACGGGGGGCATACAGGAAGTGACGTCTTGGTCTTTCACGTTCCACTTACCAGAAGTGATGTCACTTCTGGCACCGGAGAGTGTTACTCTCCCTGCTAATGCCGCACCCAGCTTGAAATCAGGATTTGGCTGGGAAAGCCACATAAAAAACGTGACTTTCCAGGCCAAAACAGGAAGGTTGACAGGTTGACAGAGTGGTGTAGTTGCTGTTTCAAGGCGGCTGACATTCAGACCAAAAGTATACGCTTAGCGGAGGGGTCCCTACATATAATGGAAACAAGCCCTCACTTACTTACAATATCAAGCTAAGGTTGCAAAGCCATTTGGCAAACAGGTGATGGATTAGGTGAGCTGAAATCATAATGGGCAAATACACTCAAGTGGTCCTTTCATGGTAGGTGAAGATTGATATCGTGCAGACTTTTCTTTCTATGCAGTTGGTCATTTGACATCAGATAGCTACAAATGAGGTTGGCGCTGAAAGATATTCCACTACAGGCACATTGATAGCAGGTCTGACTGGTAGATAGTTATTAGAGATGGTCGAATGTTTCCACTTGCTAACTTTGTGAGCTGATTGCAAAGCCTCTGAAAATGGAATCATCACCCAAATTGCTCTAGCACATGTAGTTTTTGCATAAATTAAGTTCAAAATCTAAGTCGAAAATCTAAGTCGAAACTATTTGTGTTAGAGCAATACTTTTTTTTGTAGTATACCCCCAACCCTTTGTTACATCTCCAGCAAGTTTGGTGATGATACCATGTTCAGGGGCTTTGCAATTAACTTGAAATCGTCAAATTTAAAAAAAAGAATTCGCCCACCGTATGTCACTCACATTTGAGTGGTCAAGTTTTCTTTTTTTCAGCCCATGTTATGAAACAAGGACTTGCCAAGGGGAAAATGCTTTCCCCGCTTCTTCCTTTTCTGAAATGAATGAATATTTCCAAATCACAAGCACATAAGCATTAGATTGGAGTCAGTACAATCTGTTCTTAACAGTTTACAAATGAGCTACACCAGTTCGTTGCTGGATGAGAGATCTCTCCCCCATCCTTTCCTGGCCCACCTCCCCCCTCTCTCGTTCTGTGTTTGTATGAATGTGTTTTAGCACTCCAAAGGCCAGTGAATTAGCAGCTTTCACAGCCTCACTGTAAAGGCCCCCATACACGGGTCAGATTCCCATCTGATTCCGGTACGATCGATTCCGGGCGCGTGCACGCGAAACGATCGTGCCGGAATCGCGTGCAGCCCACCTTGTCCGATCGATCGCGTCCGATTGATCAGGGGCCCAGAATCGGATCGGACAGAGAACCAACATGTTGGTTCTGTCAGATTGATTCAGGGCCGATCGTGCACGTTGGTGGTGGCCCTCAGATTGATCCCATCCTGGTGAGGTCATGGCCGATCGACTGATGGTGAGGCGTCCGACCGATCGGACACGGAATCGTCCAAGAATCCGTGGGACAAGGTGGTATGCAGCGATCGGATACTCTTAATTGGCCGATTGATCTGAGCTCCGATTCCCCCTGAGATCGCCGGAATCGATCGGATGGGTGATCGATCGGCCATGGAATCGGAATGTGTATGGCTAGCTTAAGATGTACTAAAGCTTCCACCTCCACATTTTTCTACTTCTTATTTATCCTCAGGTTTAAGTATCTGTGAATTCTATGTTCTTACAGCTTGTAAGTGCCGCCCACAAGTTTAGAGTCTCTATCCTGGCCAGCTGCAGAAGGATCCATCTATAGTGCAGAATAGGATGACAAAGTGATGGAAGGTGAAAGAGAGAGAGACTGCTGCTGTCTTCTTATTACAAGTTAATTGTATTGCTTAGCGGAAGGATTCCTCTGCAGCTGACTGGGGTAGAGACTGAAGCCTGGAGGTTGAACTGCTACATCACATGTAATTATATTGTTTCAGAGATTTATTCCTTTCAAGACAAAGCTGGAGGAATTTGACCAAGATGGGCAAGTGGTACTTTTCAAGGGGAGGGAGGTTTCTGGTTATCAGTATTGCCTTATCCACGTTCCACCCTACTTTCTCCTATCTCCCACAGGTCTCATGTCACCAGTATGCCACCATAAACTCCGCTCTGCCCAGTTGATTATAGTCTGGCCAAACAGTAATAATGACTTCACCGAATGAGCTCCTTATATCATATTCACTGGGGAAATTTGTTTCCTATGAGCTCAGAAGCTACAAGTGACAATAATTCCTCTGTGGAACCTGTAAATATACAAACCCATTTAACATTACAGTTAAAGTGTTAACTCCTGGGACCTGGGAAAGGTTTAAAGTGTAGCCCATTTAGTAATTAAGTTTAAAATAAAAGAAACTGGCTATCGGGAATCTTTTAGCACAGCTGAACATAACAGAGAAATCAGTAAAAATTTGTAACTTTAGAATATAATTTACAATTAGAATAAGAGTGTCTGTTTATGATTGTTTTCTATTAAAATGTATATTGCATACAGATATTAAGACTAATACTATGGCACGGTTTGGAAGTGTTCCACAAAGACTGTTTTGTTTCACAAGTTTTATGGCCTTAGAACATTCCAAGAACCTTATATATTATGCACAAATTACAACAACCTCATCTTCTCATATAGCCATCAACATCCGAGACACCCATTAAAATGTGCATTAGGTGAAAGTGCTGTTTCCTGCAGTAGCTTGGACATAATGGAAATATTACCGCCTAAGATGATTGGTCCACCAAGGCTACAGCATGTGAATAACACAAGACCCAACATGCCAATTATCAAGTGGACTACATCATGTCAATAACACAAGGCCCAACATGCCAAAAGCATAGTGGTATACTTCATATGAATTACATGAGGCCCAACATGCCAAATGGTAAGCAGGCTACATAGGGTAATTACACAAGGTCCAATATGCCAAATGCTCAGTGGACTACAGCATGTGAATTACACAATATGCCAAATGGTTTGCTGGGTACAGGTTGTAATAAGATTAGACCCAACATGCAAAATGGCTAGTGGTTTACCATTAAAATCATTAGGAAAATGTCCCTGTGTCTTTTTATGTTTTGTTTTTAGTCCCAATCATCCTGGGAGCAATAGCTATGTATCCCAGGAGGCAGAAATGTGTTCCATTTCCTCCAGCCAAGCCAAAAAGCCACTTACAAAAGAGATCTTATCTATCAGTACCCATTCTCTGAACACACTGACTAACATTTGGAGAGACACATTTTACAATTAGATAGCATGAGTTGTGTATTTACATTAACATTCTGCATTGCAGTAAATACATTTTGTGACACATTTCCTCCACATCTCCTCCCAGATGTAAATAGCTGCTCATGGGTAAGTTGTTAATTGCCCAAATGTGTCTCTCCATAAGTTGGTCAGTGTATTCAGAGAATGGGTACTGGTAGTGTATTACACATGCTAAAGTTTAAGCCCTGACACTCTGCTGCAGTAAATACCTCCCTCCTGGCACTGGCCTTTTGGCTGGAGGAATATAGAGTGAATACTGCATGGTCGTCTCATGCCTACTTTGCTGGAATTTTTAACCCTAATTTTCTCTTCAAAACTTTGGGTGCGTCTTATGGTCCGGTGCGTCTTATAGTCCAAAAATACGGTATGTTCTTATGTTCTGCTTGGGCTTGTGCAAACCTATAGATTGCTAAAGTCAATTGTAAATCAACTTCAGAACTGGCTGTTATATAGCTCAGAAATTCAGAAATTGCAAGATATATTATCATTTTGACATTATCTTTTTGTTTTTACTGGCTTTCTTAATTCATAACCAGAGTTCAGATCCTGATATTTTATATATATATCTTATATATAAAGAGCAACAGTGAGAGAATGTAAATGAAATGTATGTATGTAAAAGTGTGTGATCTATGAGTTGGGACCTGACCTTAACTGGGATAACCTAATCTATTTTGAGGCCCCATATGATTAGATGTGTAATACAACCCACTGAAATACAACAGTTGTCTACATCATACAATGGTAATGGTAAGCAGTAATAAGCTGGCTGTGATATTCTCCATGAGTGCATGGAATCCATGAAACGCATATTTTGCCATCCGTACAGAAGACTTTTTCAGACGCTCCCAGGTTTCTCTGTGTTTTGTTTTTAATGGACAAAGTATTTTGCATGTATTTACATTGTAAATATTTCTGAAAACTTTTGCTTGTAATGGAGAAAGTGCAGCAGGTTATTTACAAATCACACTTATGCATAACTTGAATACATTGTCCAAATATTCCTATATGTTAGTGGTTTCTAAACTTTCCTTGCAGGGCCCCCCTTTCTATATATAATCAAGCCACCCCCTTAAAATGACACCGGTTCAGAATAAGGGCCAGAGGAAGGAGGAAACACAGGGTTTTATTAATGGTAACTGACGCTGTAGCATTACCGCTAGCACACCCATTATGGTAAAAAAAAAAGCACCATAGCTGCAGGGCAGCTAGCATGAAATGGCCCTCAAACTTTATTTGAAATCCAACTCCCTTCACACACCAATTATGCATCATATATACAAACACCCTATACACAAACACACACAGAGGCACACACTACATGCACTCCACCTACTGTCTGCAGCTAGTTCCCCCATGGTTGTCTGATTGGCTGGCAGTGGTAGGGGAGGGTGGGTGGACTGTGTGCAATCCCCAGAGGAAGAAGAGAAGCTTGGATAGCCAATAGTCAACTGAATTCTGCAGATCTCTCTCTGGCTGACAGCATGATTATGGCTCCAAGTGCCACTTCGGCTACGCCCACCCTTGAATACCCCCCCCCACTGGGGGGGAAGTTTAGGAGCCGCTGCTATATGTTCTTAATCTGTTATACACATTATGTATAGAGAGAGAGATAGAGAGTGTGTGTGGTTAGTGAAGCTTTTACATTCTTACATACAGAGCATCAGACCATATATATTTTTTATAAACAATTAATAATACTTGTCAGTATTTGTTTGTGAGGATGAATTAGTTTGCTCTTACCATGGGTAATGCTCTTGGAAACACCATGTCTTTAGACATCATCAGTTTTGCTTAATAAATGCTGTGCAGTGTTTAGTTCATAAATGTCAAAGGTTAACATGGCATTTCTCTTTAATGCCACAGCTGTGGGCTTGTTTAATACGGCGATGTGAAGAGCAATGATACTGTGTCACCCATGATGACAGTTGGATTCCAGTCAGAGCAATATTTTAGTATGGTTTGGCATTGGCTAGTGCACTGTTCACACTATTCCTTATCTTATTATCAGTTCGGCAGGGATGCACTGTTTAAAAAGTTTGGTGTGGTATGTACAGTCCTGGCCAAAAGTTTTGAGAATGACACAAGGGAGATTGCCCTGATTTTGTGCTAAATGTATGAGGCTCGGTCTGTTCTCTCCATTAATAAAGCATTGAAAATGTGGGGTGTCAGTATAACTATTCGCAGTTTTTGGTCGCGGTTGTAGTGCACAGTTTATAAAGCCTGTGTCAATTTCCAATTTGTGTGTTCTTGGTGTACTGCATGTGCTTTAGTCAATGAAAATCACCGCTATTATTTCTGTGCTGACATTCTGGGAACCCAGCCAAATTTGATGTTGATACTTATTGTATTATATATATTATTGGTGCATTAGGCTAAAAATAGGATTCATGACGTATCATGACTCCAATCAATGGTGGCACGCATATTACTCACATGAGATTGTTTTGGGTAGATTTCAAATTCATAAAATAAATTGAAATATTCAGCTTTTATTACCATCCAGACTTCATGGATCCTTCTACTTCAAGCATTCTCTATATTAGAGTACAGTGATGAAAAAAAAAACCAGAAACAAACATAGAATGAGCATTATCCGTAGATATGCATAACCCCAAATTATATACTTGATCTGAATTCTGGAAGTTTGAGGATTGGTAGATGATGGGGTAATTTATCCATACAACTGCATTTGGTGTAATAAAATCTAGAGGGCCCCCAAAAACAATCTGTAAATGATGATATGTTGGTGGGTTTTCTAGTAGACCTTTATATTAGAGAAGAAACGCAGAGTTGTCGTCACAATGTTAATTAAAGTTCATTCCACACTGACACAGGCAAACAAATCAAATACCGTAATCAGATTTCGAAGCACCATTGTAATCACAGCATTCACTTCCCCCAACCTCTTTACTTTATGACTAAGCCCTGTGGGTGGGCTGAAACATGTCAGAGTTGAGGCAAGTAGAGGATTTGTTTGTCCATAAACTTTGATTATATTGTGAAGACAGTGGGGTGCTTTTTTATCACATGGCTTTGGATTTCTATGATTTAGAGCCAGGATTTAGAGCTACACGTGGAATTTGGAGCGGTTTTAGTATATTTGAAAGCGGACCCAAACTCACCTTTTCTGCTAGAACCACCCCCCTTTCCCCGGTCAACAATATCTGCTAGCACCCCATGTTCCCCCATCACAAATTTGTTACTAGCACCCTGCCCCCCCCCCCACTCGATAACTGCTATCATCAAAACACCCCCTCCCCCTGGTCAACAACATTCCACAGGGGGCATATGTTGGAAACACCCCTGCATAACTGTAATCAACATCATACATGCATGCTGAAGCAGCCAATATAGTGGCAGGAGTGACATACCAATATGAGTGTTTGTGTATTTCAGAGTTTAGGCAATTTATATACATTTTGATATTTTGGTTAGGAAGTAGTACAGAGTAAAGGCAGACATACATTTGAGACTCCAGTCCACGAAAGCTAGACCAGTGACCAGATTAGGTTTCTACCATGTTTCCCCAAAAGTAAGATCTAGCAGCAATTTCTCATGTGCTTCTAATATACGCCCCTTAAACTACACTTTTGCTGGCTGCCGGGATGCATGGCACCCAGTGCTGAGACGTGATAGGAGCTGGCAGGAAGTATGAAACTGACAGGTACTGTGCCTGTCCATCAAGTCATTAGCTGCCTGCCCTCTCTGCTTCCAGTCTTCGGAGAGTTTGCTGTCAGCCCCCTCTGGCAGGTACCTGAGCTATTATTCACTGGTCCTTAAGCATGTAAAATGTCAGCAAAAGGCGGGGGTTTGAGGGAATGATTGATTGATGGATATTATGGAGTGCTTGATGGATGAAAGACCTACCTAAAATTAATTGTGCATTTTTTGGACATTAAATTAAACCACCATTTATTTACATTAAAACACGGTAATATACTCCAAGATCCCCACTCCAGATTTCCTTCCATGCTCACCTGCACAAGTGTTGATGAAGGGGAATCTGTTAAGCCCCCACCCCCACAAAAAACGCTGGCTATTGCTTTTACTTCCCTAACAAAGTAAACTAATCTAGACTCTCATCTGTACTAAACAACAAAAATAGACACATTTTAAGCTATAAGTTGATGTTGTGTTGTCTTATTCTGTTATCATATAAGTGCCCTATTTTTGAAAAGGCTTTATCAGTTAATAAATTATACATTACATCATCAACAACTGTTATATATGAATCAGACTCTGTAGATTGGCTATAATAGTAGATAAGGGGGGAATCCTTCAATCGCAATGTTTGGTCTGTGCAAGGGCAAGAATAACTCGGTACTTTATATTAGGAGGCAAATGTATCTTAAAGGTCATACTAACAACAACGGAATGTCTTTTATTAGTGTGATTTATGTGAACCCCAACTATGACATCTAGTATCGGGTAACCATCGATTTAGTTATTTTAAAGATTTTGAAATTTACTGAAACTATATCCCGCAACAGCCGTTGATCTTTACAGCTCCTGGAATTCTTCCAGCCTTGCCTCTCTAATGGTGAATCATTGTTTGATCTTGCACATGACGAGATATACATAGATCACATCCCTTCAGACATACAATATCCTCTGCAGTAGAGAATGCTTCTGCATGTTCCTTCGCTATTAACTTTGCATTAGCTTTTCAGGCACTTTATGCTGATGTAATACAAATAAATGACTACATAATGATCTGGTTTAAAGAGTTTTGTGGTTAACTAATGCAATGGTTTGGCAGGTATTCATATAATGCTGTTTGGTTAATACTTCCACTGGTTGCGATATATATTAGGTATATACAGTGGTGGAAATAATTATTTGACCCCTCACTGATTTTGTAAGTTTGTCCAGTCCAATGACAATAGCATATTTGAATAAATAGTTCTTCAGAACAGTAAATCATTTCAATGGTATGTTTATTGTAACAGTGTCAAGAGCACTCAAAGTAAAATCGAGATAAAAAAAATTCTCTTTAAATAAAAGAAGGCAACTGATTTGCATTTCATTGGAGTGGAAACGTTTTGGACCCTCTAACAAGTTGAATAATCTTTAATTACTTGGTGGAAAACCCTTGTTTGCTAAGAACAGAGGTCAAACGTTTATTGTAATGGAGAGCCAAGTTTTGCGCAACAGGTTGTTAGGAGAATGTTGTCCACTTTTCTCTCTTTTGCAGATCATCTTTTAATATCCATAAGGTTT
>CM070036.1:29801268-29816993 GCA_036250615.1 Ptychadena robeensis | reverse complement strand
GGGGTTCACATACTTTCAAGCAGCACTGTATATATACCCTTATTGTTTTGTACTGAGTTTAGCAATCCAGGTGGCGAAAATTGTCACAAAGATCATGTTACTCATATGTTCTGTTAGTTGTTCTGTTTTCCTGTTTAATAACTATGAGCATCTTAAAAGCAATTACTAGTCAGTGGTTGGAAAGCTAAATGCCTGCGGAACATACACAGTTATGAGAACATCCTGTAAAAGTCATTATTGGTTTTCGAAAAGAATGTTACTTACATAGATCTCAAATGTTGGGCTAAAGTGCTGCACTTTTGGGATTGTGTGAAGAAAAGATTTCCTGTAAGAAAAAACTCATCTAAGATAGTAATTAGGTGTCTTAGTTGAGTGGAGTGTACAGTAAAAATGTATTTTTAAGGTCTCCTTAGAGGCTAATTGTACATTAAGCTAATCCTTTTCCTCTAATAGTTAGCTCTTTGCACCTGAAATTAGCACATGTTGCTGGAATAAATGTAACTTAACCATTACATCAAAAAAAAAAATTAATGTTGCTTAAATTATGCATATTTTGGGGGACAAGGTGTTGCTGTTAACCTAAACAGATGAATTATATGATCAAATGCAGTGTCTGAGTATAATATTAAAAGTTGGTACCATACCATCGGTTGTTGCTATGGTTCCCATGGGTTTGAAATAAAAAAAAGTGTTTTTTGATTCTTTCTTTCTAGTGTTCCTGACAATCATAGGCAGAAACTGCCATAAAACATACTTTTCATGATAAACAAAAGGTCAGTTTATTAGGAATCATTGGGCCAGATCTAAAAACGAGAGGAGAAGAAAGAAGTGGTGTTGTATGTTGCATTTGATGTGTTTAAGTTATGCTTATGACAAATCTGATCACTATTGTGCATTGCCCCTCTAACACAGTGGTTCCCAAACTTTTCATGCAGGGCCCCTTTTTCTATTTAGTGACATTATCAAGCCCCACCTCCCTGTTCAAACAAAGGTTTAGAACAAGGGCCCACGCCCCCTTGGAGCACCTTGCCCCCCCCCCTGCTCTAACATTAGGTCATAGGGATATGCAAAATTGGGAGTTATCATTTTTCTAGAGATTTTCATTATGGTGGTGTTGGTGATTGCAACTAAAATGAAGGAAAAAGTAAAATTAAATAGTCAAATCATTATTATATAAGAAGTCATGACATCCATAAAATATTTTAAATAAAAATGGCAAGTTATCCTAGGAAAAGTTCTCCTGAAAGAGAACTTTTGAGTGATAATTCTTTCAGGACGCCCTATTGATTTGTTAGGTTGAGTGGATGTAAACCATTTGTGAAATATATAATGAGGGTATAGCAGAACCTTCCGGAGTGGCTTCATCTATTTATTGGTTGGTAATTCTCAAAGACTATTACTCTGAGATTTCAGAAAAAGACAGTTACAGTTCACTTCTAAGGTCAACCTAATGAACAGTAGTCTACCTAAAGTATATCATCTTGTTTACCTACTGACACTTCTTGTTAGATTGTCTGCACTGTATTACATTGTCCTTTGATATTTGGAATTGTTACCAAGTATAAATGGATGTAAATCTATACAGAATTATAAAGCAGGGTACAGACGTGGAGATATGGGTCAAATCGATGGCCGTTTTGAGCGCCGTGCGCACTCACGGCCATCTATCTGACCCATATAATCTGCCCCTTGCTCTGTTTTCGAGCGGGACAAATCAATCCCGCTAGAAAACAGCCTTATTGGACATGACCATTAATACGGTCATGTCTGATGCTTTGCCTGGCTCTCCAGGCAAAGCTCGGCTGAGGAGGAGAAGCCGGGGAGAGACATTTCTGCTCTCCCCGGCTACTCCGATATCTGACAGCAGCATGATAGCGTCATCACACTGCTGCAGGGTACATCGGATGGCTCGAAAATCGAATATGTACCCTGCTTAATACTTACTACAATATTTACTGTATTTTTCGGACTATAAGACTCACTTTTTTACCATTAAAATCAGTGGGAAACTGTCTGCGTCTTATGGTCCGTCCCCATCCAAAATAATGGGATCAGCTGGGAATTTACTGGCATGTCGGACATGCGGCAGAATCCTGGTCAATCTTGCAAGGTGGGCGGACCGGATTTTTGACCGCTTGGCGATCGAGCGGCCAGAAAAAATCGGGCAGGAATCTGCCTATCTATGCCCAGCTATAGTCATATAACCTGATTTCATAAATGTTGATTTGATCAAATCAACACTAGGAATGTCTTCAGTCCACCATTTTTTTCTTTTTGCTACACATACATGCCCAGCATACATGTTTACAAGGCAGATTGCTCTAAGCGTTAAAACTGGCTATACACGAGTCGATACCTGTTCGAATGCAGCCCAAGAAATGACTGTGTAAATTTAGCCTTATGCCTGGCATACACACGACGATAAGTGGAAGATTTTTCACCTGACCGACAGGCGTGCGCTCGCGTGCGCTCGTCGGTCAGCGGAAAAATTGCCGCTTATCGGCGTGTGCCCACATGGGACGACAGGTCAGCTCGGCCGGCCAGAGAACGGACATGTCCGATATTCTCTGGCCGATGCAAGCCGATGCCATTAACTTCAATGAAGACCGGCGTCTTCATTGAAGCTAATGACCGGCACCCTTTGTGTGCACCCCCATAATGCACCAGGATGCAAACATGATGACGTCATCACGTTTGCATTCCACTGCTCATCGGAGCTTGTCTGTCGGCACCCATCTGTGGGTGTATGGCAGGCATTAGTCTCTGGATGGATGGATCAAGCTTGTCTGTAGGGTTAGTTTAATATGGAAACACACTTTTATGTTCAAGATAAGAAGAACAACTGTGTTGCTATATGTAAAACCAAGGTTTTTGTTCAAATGTTTGCTAAGAGATTCCATTTCTGGTCAGGTAAGATTTGCAGGGCTGACTCATTTGCATTAAGGTAAATCGTGGCATAAACTATGATATGGATCTCTCTTCCAAACACATAAATCATAAAAGAACAGATGGCTTGTAAAACAGAGAAAGGGCGGATTGTAAAATACTAAGTTGCCTGTTGTTATTTTATTCATTTATTTTAATGGGATGCTGTAAAATAAAAACATTTTATTCCGGCACAGAGAAAATATGGAAATAATCAGACATCCCCCTGAAGGGCACACGCTTGAGGGAAAGCACCTTTATTTGCATTTTGTGATTAAAATAGAGAGTGACTATACAAGCAAACAGGTGGCAAACAGAAGATTCATATTTATACTAAGCGTTGAACAAATTGTAACAGCAAAGATAGCAGAAGCAGGGCCAGGCATGTTGAGGCAACATGTCATAGCCTATGAATACAAGATTTAGGTTAGACAACAAATGATCCTTGTTTTTTCAATTGAACGGAAATTAATGTGCACCACATGGGCACATCGATTCCTGTTCAATGGGGACCTCCATGCAGCTTCCAGCGTGTGAATCTGAACACGCTAGAAGCTGGCCAGAAATCCAATCAGCCTGCTTCTCTCCGCACAGCAGCCAGATTCAGTATAAGGAGTGCTGGCTCCGCCCCCTTCATACTGAGCCTGACGGCTGTGCCGGAGGTAGAGGGTAGAGCCGAAGCTGTTCCTATACTTTGCATGAAGATTCTTCTTCATGCAAAGTAATGGAGATTAAACGGGGTTTTCCAACATGTTGGAACCCCGTTCAATCGAGTCCCTTCAAACGGAAGGGACCGCTCAAAGAAAAGCACACACAGGTAGGAATGTAAGCAGATTAGAGTACAATCAATCACTGTGACCGCACACGTTGATTGATTGTACTTGAATCTTTTGACAAATCTACCCGTGTGTGCCTAGTTTAATAACCATCAACCCTCAGGAATGTTGGTGGGTAGCATTTCCATGCACTGGTGTGTGACCATCATCCATCACTCGAAAGTATAAATCTGAAAATGTTGCTCTTCTGGTCATCTCTAGAAACTAAATTCAGCAAGAGAACTTTATAGACAAGTCATTAGGCACTTTATAATTTTGGAAACATTAAACATTTATCTTTTTTTTTTACTTTTTTTAATTAAAATTATTCATTAATAGCAGAATTTATAAAATCTTCTCATTAGCAAGGTGTGCGTGGAGGATAGAATGGGACAACAGAAGGCTTAAATATATTTTAACCCTAAATGTCACAGTATATAGAATACAAATATTGTTTATTATTTACTACGGCTGTATACTGTAATATATATATATATACCTTGTTTTTCTCTAATAAGACATACCCATAAAAAAGCTGTAGCAGGATTTCTAAGAATTTGCACGATATAAGCCATACCAAGAAAAAAGGCATAGTGGTGGCTGTGACAGAGCAGTGTTCAGGTATCTGCATAATCCATGCATTTTGTCATGGAGCAGTAAAAAAGACGGCCAGCCCATCTGCCCCATTATGACAGCTGCTATCTCGGAGTTCATCATCAACCCCATCAACAAGGTCAGCTTCCCCTTTCAGGTCCCAGTCATTCTGCAACCTGAGGAATAGAGGGTGAAAGTCTCCTCAGTAAAGTGAGGATCAGGACATTCTGCTTTTAGAATTGTGTGTCCCCAGGTGGAAGAAGGCTGCCATTTTACTCAGCACTCTCGTCCCCCCTCCGCGGCACCAACCAGCAACAGCCTGTGTGCATCTCTCACGCCACACAAACATCCCCTGAAAATAAGCCATCTAGTGAGTCTTCTTAAGGAAAAATAAATATAGGTCAGTGTCTTATTTTCGGGGAAACACAATATATAAATAACATTTACTCTTACCTCGGGGCTGGCACAATGGTGGATTAGCACTCCACAATCTTAAAGAAATTTACTAGGCTTGTGTTTCCTCAAGCCTTGGGATTTCTCATTTGTACTTATCTCTAGGTACCAGCACTTAAAGAAGTTATTAACTGCAGTAACGAGTATGGTCAGTAGGTGGCCTGTATCTGCACTGCAATGGTTGTCATTACTCAGCCATTGGGGGGCATTCTGCTTCTAGACTGGAGCAAAAACCTGGTAAGCTTGCATACTGCTTGTCCTACAATGAGTCTTCTTAGTACATGCCTAGCAATAACATACTGGCCTCCTATATATATATATATACGACAGGCCTTTAGAACTTGTGCTTTTATAGCCATTGTGGGAAATAAAGTTGATCAATCAAAACTTAGTGGACATCAATCACTGCCTAGTGAGGGGACTTAAGTAATATCCATGACAGTACCTTCCACACAACAGCACACAAATCAGCTTTTTATAGGAGGAGTTATACACTTGCTGCCAGTTTATTCAATTACTGTGAAGGACAGATGCTTACTCAAATACTCCAGATCCAGACTGTCCTCAAGCTGAAATAGCATTTTTATTTACAAGCAGGCTGTAAATGTGTCATTAATTAAGATCAAGCCATTATATTCTGCAAGCTTAAATGTCTATTGCCCCAGGCTGACCAACATGGGAGGTGGGGCAGTAACTCATCAGACCATAGTAAATGAGTGTAGTTAACAAGGCTTCCTAAGCCTGTTGTATCACATCCACCCTAAAGCCAAAAAATATGTAAATTATTTCATCAGAAAAGTTCTTTACATATTAAATGATAGTTTATATTAAATACTGAATGGACATGGGTTTTAGCCACATGGATTTACAATTCATGTTTTTTTGTTTAAGGTGTACACGGATCTTAGGACAAAACTCGACAATGTTATGGCAAAATGCAACAAATAACATCTTTTGGATAGACAGAAGTCAGGCGTATATCTTTATAAGTCAACGTGATGCGTGTGCCATATTTGTTGCAACATGTTTCACCACACCAGTGGCTTCATCAGGCCCACACGCCTTATGACAGAATCCCTGAAAATGAGAATGTATCATAAAGGCCCGTAACTCCCTCGGAGGTGGCGACCACCTAAGTTTCCCTATGGACACTGGAACCCTGGAATATATATATATATATATATATATATCTGTGTGTGTGTTTATGCTTCCGTGCAATCTTTGTATGTCCTCTGAGACGGATTGAGTGCTTTTCTGCTCAAGTGGGGAGAGTCCAGTCCATATTTTGAGGGAGACAATTTAATTGTTGATACTGTTTTGATAATTATTGATACTATTAAAAAGACTGCCCCACTAATCTGTATTGATTTTTATCTTAAGAGGTATTTTACATCTTTCTCCTCGATGTCACCTTTTTAGCTGCAGGATACAAAGTAGAGCTTCCTGAAATCATTACTTTTCTATACAGTTTCCAAACCTGTCAGCAAATATGAAAAGTTCTGTTCGTTCGGTGTAATCTCTGCCAGAGGCTACATACCTGAGTAACAATGTTTTACCTTGAACGGTGCCCTCTCATCTTCCTGAACAGTGTAGCTGAATTCTTCTTTACAATATGTTTTGTTTGCAAAAGACTTCACAAGTTCAGGTACACTTCAACAAATACTGTAAAGCACAGAACTGACCCTGACACATTCCTGTACATGTGTTTAAAATAGTGATTGATATACTACCAGACAATGTACAGACATCTTTACAGGTTATAATAAAAAGCAACACAAACATGTTTTAAATGTTTAAACTGTAGAACGTTTTGGCTTTATTTGGCTCCTCATAACCTTTCTCGTTTAATGTTTAAAGGTATATCGAAGCTGACATTATAGTGTTTGTAATATCTGATGTGCTGCTGCAAAGGGTTATTTATACCCAAAGATGGTCAATGAGATGTTGAATAGAGATGTTCGAATTTTTCGACTAGCTGACTTTGTTAGCTGATTGTAAAGCCTCTGAAAATGGCATCATCCCTGGATAGATAGAGAAGAGCTGTGGGAACATTGGAAAAAAGTTTTGCTCTAGCACATGTAGTTTTGCATAAATAAAGTTCAAATTTTTACTTAATTTATTCCTAAACTATTTATGTTAGAGCAATACTTGTTTTAGTAGTTTTCCCTAAACACTTCTCTACATCTCCAGCAAGATTGGTGATGATACCATGTTCAGGGGCTTTGCAATTAACTCGAAATCATCGAAATGGTCCAATTTATGAAATAAAATTCGACCATTTCTAATGTTGAACACAAATGCATGCAAATTGTATCCCAATGAAACTTGTCATGCCTTTTCATGAGGCCTATAATATTTTATATATCTTTTTGTTTTAATGTATCTAGTTGTAGCTGTTGCCTCTGACAAACTGAGCAAATCTAATACAGCAAAGGTTGCATGTGATTGGCTCACTTTCAGTCTGCATGCATTTCCATGCTAATGTAATTAGCATCACATTAATTTCGACCATCTCTTATTATTGTATTATACACCAGTCATTGCACCTTTGATTTAAGGTATCACAAAGTATAACAGAAAACAGTTTTACACTGTACATGAAACAGAAGATCCATCTAAACATAGATTTTTCCATTTTCCATATGTCTTCTTTAACATAAAGCATATGGAGTCAATGTAAGATACATGTGTGGCATGATATTTGATACACAGTAGAATGAATTTAATTGGAGCTAATTTGCTAGGCTTTGCCCTGCATTAGTTTAATCTGGAGCATGTTTGTTCCCTATGGAAAATGTTACTGAACACCCCGGCGATGCTTCACATTTAATTTAAATATTGGCATTAGGCATAGCAGTAAACTGAAACTGCAATTACCATCTGGGCTTCGCTACTTCAAAATGTCCTTTGAGGTCAAGTGCAGAAACTGTGATTAGGGAAATAAAATGTAAAAAGCAGGAACAGCAGCATCAGTGATCCAAATAAAATGTACAATCATTTTTAAGATTTGAAAGGCCTAATTTCTTGTGTATTCGGTTATATTTTACTGTAATGAAGGTGTATGAGTAAATGGGGCTGTAAATATGAATAATGCCATTTTAGATATGCTAAAACCAGTTTTGTAATGAGTGTCATTTTATGTACTGTCTTTAAGTCATTTAGAAGTTTTATTAAATAAGTAAATGCACTCACACCATAAAACACTTGCCTAGCTTGTAAAAAAATAATGCAGTATTAGTGTTTGCTTCGGTAAGGATGAGAATGTAGGCAGAGCAATCTGTAGAAATACAGAGTATATGTGAGCCCAATAAAATAAATAGGATTATTGGAATAAAGGGGATTCTGTGTTCTTCTACAAGTTCTACTGCAGGACAACACATGGAGAACTTGATCAGCCAATCTATATGTTCTACTTTGATCCTGGCTGTCCTGTGCCTTCTCTGAAAGCAAAAAAGAGACATGATCAAAATGTCCCAACAAATCAAACAAGTACAAATCCATCAGATGCTTCTCTGTGCGTTTTCTCTGTAGTAGCTCATCTTTTAGGAGAACTTACCATTCCTATAATGAAGCTGGCGTTTTTTGTCTTGGGCTATAAAGGTTTGTGAAAAGTTAACTCTCAGGTTTTTGAAACAGAGCAAACAAACAACACAGATGCATACAGAAATTGGTAAACTATTTTGTACATAGAGATCATCAAATATTTTTGCTAGCTGACTTTGTGAGCAAAGCCCCTGAACATGATATCATCACTGGAGATGTAGAGAAGGCTTGCGGTAACATTACAAATAACTATTGCTCTGGCACAAGTAATTTGTGGATAAATGAAGTGCAAATTTAAGTCCAAATTTCGACTGAACAAATTGACTTCATTTATGCAAAAACCATGTGCAAGAGCAGACATGGGCCCGTTCAGTGTTTTAATCTGGCCTGTTTTCCCCTCTCTGCCTGTTCCCTGCAATGAACATAAATAATGCCTAGAGGTGTCTGAACGTGGCCATGGAGATCGTGCAGCGATATGATCATGCGATGACCCTGTGTGCATGTCCCCATGGTATTGCCAGGTCACCTCTATGCATTATCTCTGCTCATTGCAGTGAACAGGTGGAGGGGAGCCCAGAGTGTCTTATCACCAATGTTTCCATATTTTGACTAAAATACAGCAGATAAGCTTATTAAAGTGTGATTGAGAACATTTAGTTAATTTACATATTGAAATAAAAAAGTAATTTATGTTAAATAAAACATTCAATGTTAAATAAAACCTCTAGCACACACCCTTATGCTAGAGCAATACTTTTGTTTTTGTAGTTCAGGGACTTAACTTACAAGTCAGTGTTAGCCATCGATTAATAAAGAGAGTTTGGAGTTCAAGTGAAACCGTTTATTGGCTAACTTAAGTCATTAGAGAAGCAAGCTTTCGGGATGCCTCAGGTCCCTTCTTCAGGCTTAAAACAATTCTGGTTTGTGTATGTATGGTGTGGGAAAAAGAAAGTGCCAGCAGCCCTGAGATCTACAATCTAAACTGTGAACCCAATGGCAGAGGATCTCAAACATTGTGATAAGAATTACCAGTATAAAGGTAAGGACATTGTGCATGACTGTAACTGCTTGCAGGTCCTATCATGCAGGGAATTACCAAGGGTTTTTTAGCATAGGCCTAATAGGTTATTAAAGAACTCAAGTGACAACTATTGTATTAAGTGTTCACAGCTATAATTTTTTAACCAAATAGAATGCATGTTAACACATGTCCAACAAGTCCACAAGAAAATACATGTCAATGAATGTGAAACGTATCTACCTTAAATATATGTTATGCAAGTGTGCCACGATGGAAAATTGCCTCTATGTCCTATTTCCCAGATGCCGCTCGACATTCTCAATACGGCTATCACTCTCATGTACTTTGCAGTTATATGCTTTCCAATCTTGAGAACATTGAATACTTCAGTCCCTAAACCCAATAACTGCCAAATATTTTTTTACCTTTTGAAGAAAAGGGGCTTGTGTCAATACAATGCATACATGTGATCTTTAGGTTTCCTATAATGGGGTACATCTTGTTGGTAATTGTTCTGTTTCTATGCCTGGCATTAGAAGGTGAGTTAAAGTACCGAATCTCCAAATGAGGATCACGGTTTTTAATTGATATAGCCCAAATGAAGCCAATTGTGCTAATGGATCCTCAACCTTATTCTCCATTTCTACTAAGGTATGACACATCTGTGTTGGAAAATCAGACAAGATAAAGGCCCCCATACACGGGTCGGGCCGGACACGGAATCGTCCCGGAATCCGTTGGACAAGGTGGTATGCAGCGATCGGATACTCTTAATTGGCCGATCGATCACACCTGCGATTCCCGGCAGAATCGCCGGAATCGATCGGATAGGTGATCGAGCGGCCATGGAATCCGAACGTGTATGGCTAGCTTAAGACATGCTATCATTGGTGCCTGGTGTCATCTAGTAGAGGAAGTGAGGGGTAATGTTCCCAATAAAAATGCGTATAGGTCAGATCATTTTGGCCTTTATGTCACTTTGTAGAGCCTAGGTGCCCAACCTGCGGCCCTTTGGGTGTTCTTTGGCGGCCAGCTCAGTCCTCCATGTGCAGCCCCTGAAACCTAATTGTTAATGCATAGTGCATAGGAATTCACCTGACACAAAATGTGCATTACCATACTACAGTGTTCCCTAATGCTTGAAGTATAATATTAAACAAATTTTGTTATTTAAAAAATAAAAATGAAAAATAATGTCTTCTAGCTCTGCCTACTGTAATTTTTTTCATCAAAAATGCTAATACTAGTCAGTATAGATTGAAAATGTTACTTGTGGCCCTCCATTTCAACTCAGTGGCCCACCACTGCTGTACAGAATATCATAGACTTATGTGTTTACAAGCATCTGTCACATAAATGTGTGTGGTGATTACCCCTGAAGGACAGAATAATAAATCCTTTGGCAAGTAAAATCTTAGATTTTGCATGGAGTCCAGCTTTAATGTGATGCAGAGTTGCAAGTCTTTCTTTTCTTTTCCTCTTTTGTAACAATCTCATTCTCCAGTATGTAGCGTGAAGGAAACAAAATTTAAGCGAAAAGACCTTTGTTATAGTGTTCAGTACCTGCATAAGTAATGTGATTTAAACTGCTATATTAAAGTACTAAATCAAAACATGCAGTTTCCTATTTTAGCAAAAGTCTGAGTCATGTGCCATTAGAAATGACGTGGTCAAAGTGTTAGTGGCAAATTAGAATTGCTCCCTGAGCAGGTGGCATAGGATTACTACTGAAAGCTTAAACTGTTCTGGCTTATTTATTTGAGAATAAAGTCACAGCAGAACAATTCTCCTTATATATTTACTGCAGCAATAAGCTTGTATTAGTGCCTTTTCAATTGTGATCTACTCTAAGAGCAGGACAGGTGGTAATAAGACTTGGGCTTGTTGGGTTGTCAATGGGTGATTTAAAGGATAACTTGCCTTTTACCTTTAACAATCTGTGTGTATCTCACAAAATTACCCTTATTTTGTAAAAAATGGCATCTAGGCAGTCATCTAATATCAAGGCATTGACATATAGATCACTAGCCGAACATCACAACCTGTCATCACTGACCAATAAAAAAGGAACCCATTGGCTTCTTGATTGGAAAGAGTTGTTGGACAAAGTCAGGTGGCACAGAACAAACTCAACAGCTAGATCTGCAATGCCACATACGGCATTTTTTACACTTGTAGTGGCTAAATAATTCATGGTATGTATGTTTGTATATGCATCCAACTCATGTCAATGAAAGTACATGAATAGATATATCTCTGACAATTTTAGATTTTAGGTCACTGTAAGCACTAGCTTTTACAATTATTTCACTTATGATCAGCTGTTAGCGTTAAGCCCTAAGCAAATTTTCATCATTATTTCTGATGGTACTAAATGGCACAACTCCTGTAAATATGTCCATAACACCTAGGCCTCACAGATACAATGCTGCTAGGTGTCCTTCAGCCCTAAATGCAATGGGTGCTAGATTGCAAAAAATGTCTTTGGGATACAACACAGAAGAAAGGTTTAAGAACTGCTTTTCATTTGAGTCGGGAACTAGTTAGATTTCAGCTCAGTAATTGATGTTAAGCTAAATTCTTATTATTCGTATTTTTGTGTCAGTAATTAGATCTGTCATTTCTTGATATTTTGGATAATAACAGGCTGCTATTATTTCACTTATACTACTCTCAGGAGTTATTAAATTGCTCTTTGCTTGTGCTTACCACCTCTGCTATGAGACTATTACATGATTCCACACACTTCCCATCTACAACACAGAAGCTGGAGTCAGCACCATTCTGTCCTAATGTACTAAAGCGAAGCTAATCCAGTTGTATGCCAGATATTGTAAATGTGTTGCAAATGAGCTAAATAGGTGCCAGATTACATCAATGCTGATTTCCCCCATGTATATCCACGTTATACAGTGCCAAAGTGCCTATCAAAATTTTGCGAGATTAGTATTTATTTCTCCATTAACTTAGAAATAAATGGATGTAGATGTTAAATATCTGTCATGTACTGAATACCAGCCGTTGTGTAGGCTAAACCATGCTAATGCTGCAACCTGTAAATGGGAACACAAAAAGAAACAATCTTTACATCAGAACAAGCAATAATCATAATATAAATATCATTTTATATTACGATGAATCATCTACTTTATATGGATCCTCCCACATGCCTGGTTGTCCCCTTACGGGTTATGGCATTCAGTTAGCATTTTCATAGGATTTGCTATATGTAATGTAATGATTGATCGTTGTTTAATTTAAATGACTAGGAGGAATCATGTTTGTAATTGGAATCTGTTTTGTGTATGGTAAAGCCATTGGTAGACAATGTACCTGTAAGAAGCAGGTTATAATTGCTTATGGTACACAATCATATTTATATTGGTTCATGGGTGATAGGTGCTTCTAGCGTGTCAGGTAGGTAAATCTGTTCCTTGTTTTTTACATTTTCACTCTTTCATTTCATATATCAGCTTAAACTTGGAAAGGCATGGCCAGCTTTGTGGCTGGAGGCCAACTTGGTGTACAAACTCTTTTTACTAATACCTTCGAATGAACACTTTCCTTGCTTCCAGACAGGTATTGACCAATCATCAGATTACTGTTAAAAGGCAAATAGAGAACTAGTGTATAATTGCTATAGCTGATTAAAATAAAAACAAGTAGGCATTGTCTATATGTGTGTTTTATGTCTATATTTCAAATCTCTACACGTTAAAGGTATATCCCTGCATTTATTGGAGGAAATTATAGCCTCAGCTACAATTAATAGGATTCCTCAGTAAAGTGATTGATCCAGGGAATCACCTAGATTACTACTGACGGAGTCCAGAAAAAAAAACAGTTTTCTCCCCCATTCCTAGAATAAATAAGCAGCCAGCTCATTTTTTCCTTTCAGTTGATCAATAATACAAGAGATACAACTCAATACATACCTGTCAAGCCTCTCGTTTTGGCCAGGAAAGTCATGTTTTGTTATGTGAATTTCCTGGTGAAATCCCAATTTCAATAAATCCTGGATATTTCCCAGGATTTTTAAATCGGGGTCATTTAGGAGGAAGGGTGTTACTCTCCCTCCAAAGTTCCCAACTTCTAGAGGTGAGATGCAACACAACATAACACACAGGTACAGGGTATGAAACATGGGGAGATGAGGGCCATATCCCAATATGGCACACAATCTAAGATGTTGGGGATCAAAGTATACAATACGTAGTGGGGGGACGGGACTGGAAGGGTTATTCATTTAGGAATGAGAAGATGGGTAGGCCAGACTAAAGAAGTGGATTTTCAGGGCTTTTTTGAAAGTGTTAAAGGTCGAATGGGACGAGGGAGCGAGTTCCAGAGAATAGGAGCCGCCTTAAAGTCTTGAAGCCATGCATGTGTAGATGTTATGAGTGGGGATGCCATTAGTAGCCCACTGAAGGATAGGAGGGGGCGGGTAGGGGTATATTTATGTAACAGGTTATGTAAGTGGGACAGGAATCATTTAAAAGCAAGGCACAGAACTTTGAATCTGATTTTCTGGACAACAGTAAAACAATTAGTAAAATTCTTTTACATTTTATAGAATGTAACGATGACATACTAAATATAAAGATTGTTTTTTCATTGTAATTTTTTTAAATTCATTTGGGCCAATGCATACTGTACAGTGACCCCTCCAAATCACTATCATTTCAATTCATAGTCTAGGCAGTGTTTTGGACATTATGGCTACCAGCCTTCAATCTGTCTTTAGTGGCATTATTTATGTTTAATTGTTAAATAGAGTCTGTATTAAATCAATCTGCCATCCAGAAATCATTTCAGCTGTCCTAAAACATGGGAGGAAATTTCTAATAAATCTCCAGACTTTATTAGTACTGTAATGCAGCATACAAGAACAGAGCAATCTATAAGGAATTCTTCTCATAGAACTACGCTGGTGTATAACAGTTATACCTGGATGGGAAAAAGAATGTCTAGCCAGGTTGGAATTGACCCAATGGTAATTTAGAAATAAAATAAGATAAATAATATATAATAATATAATCACTGAAAAAACTATTCTATATAATTGAGATGCAATAAAATATATTAAGGAGGTAATAACTTTATTTATTGTGCTATAGCATGTCTTTATTGGATTACACATTTGAAACATTGTCAGTAGTGGCATTCCTGCCTGAAGATGGAGTGCAGAGCAGTGAGTTATTGGCAGGTAGTTATCATTAAAGGTAAAGTCAAGTCTCAGCTGTTATATTTGTTGCAGTAGATTGTGAAAAATAGTGGCAGTTTCTATGACAGAACTAAACACATTACAGAGAAAGAAGCAGACTCCCTTAGGCTGACTTTTCAGTTGGAATTCAGTACATAAACTATACTCAATCAGCTTTTGGCTGAGGTACAAGAAAGGCTATACTGAACTTTATATCATAGTGGAAAGAGCTGTGTGTATATAATGGATTTGTATGTGTCTGTAAAATTGTAAATATTTTCACCACTACAGAAGGGAACTACAGAAAGTACCAGATACACCATCTGTTTTGGGATTCTTCATAGAGATTACACATCAGCAGTTATCTTTTAGAAACCAATCACACCAGCATTGAGGTGTGGTTTAAGAACACAGCCCAATGCTAGAAGACATGAAAGATAATGCTTTTCAATGTTCCCAGTTCAATGAAAATGGTGCATGGTTTATTTTTTGGGCGCACACAAGTAAAACAGATGTTGGAAAGTCTGCTTTGCCATGCCACTACCCTAATGATATTTTAATGTATTAAAAATAATTGGTTGGGTTCTAGTACTTTTCTGCTGAATCTATTCATAAAGGAGCTCAAAAAGTTAACGGGTGCTCGGGTAAATATTGACCCGCATTGCTATTATAAGTGTATGTGGGCTGACTGAGAAGGACTTTCATCATGGAATACTGCTTTGAAAAGTCTTCCCTTTTTGTTATTAAAAAGATGGCCCCCTTCTTACAAAATATGTTCATGCCGATCAGTATCACTTTTCCCTTTTATTTATTCTCTTCTGTTTGTCCTGCTTTCTTCTTTTAATTGGAATATGTTTTATATTATAATAACTGGCTTGTTGTAATCAAATCTTATTCGAACATTGAATGTTGAATGAGCACATCTCCCATCTCTAAGTTATCATTATTATTGCTGATATTGTTGTTTTATCTGAGCTCTACAATTGCTACCTTCCTGTCGAGACTATTGTTATTTTTTCACACACCTCATTGTTATTTGTTTGTATTCCTTTTTTATTTTTATTTTTTACCATTATTGAGTAAGACCAACTCAAGATACTACCAAAAGTTGTGTTTTAAAGCGGTTGTAAACTCAAAAAAAAAATCCCCCACATACATTACATGGACATATTAC
>CM070036.1:29779551-29793978 GCA_036250615.1 Ptychadena robeensis | reverse complement strand
CTCGATAATGTTCCTAAATAGAAAAAGGGGGCCCTGCAAGGAAAGTTTGGGAACCACTGACCTACAATGGCTTGCAAAAGTATTCACATTTTCCACATTTTGTCACATTACAGTCACAAACATGAAACAATTTTATTGGAATTCCATGTGAAAGACCAATACAAAGTGGTTTACACGTGAGAAGTGGAACGAAAATCATACATGATTCCAAACATTTTTAATACAAATAAATTACTGCAAAGTGGGGTGTGCATAATTATTTAGCCCCCTTTGGTCTGAGTGCAGTCAGTTGCCCATAGACATTGCCTGATAAGTGCTAATGACTAAATAGAGTGCACCTGTCTGTAGTCTAATGTCAGTACAAATACAGCTGCTCTGTGATGGCCTCAGAGGTTGTCTAAAAGAATATTGGGAGCAACAACACCATGAAGTCCAAAGAACACACTAGACAGGTCAGGGATAAAGTTATTGAGAAATGTAAAGCAGGCTTAGGCTATAAAAAGATTTCCAAAGCCTTGAACATCCCACGGAGAACTGTTCAATCGATCATTCAGAAATGGAAGGAGTATGGCAGAACTGTAAACCTACCAAGACCAGGCCGTCCACCTAAACTCACAGGCCGAACAAGGAGAGCGCTGATCAGAAATGCAGTCAAGAGGCCCATGGTGACTCTGGACGAGCTGCAGAGATCTACAGCTCAGGTGGGTGAATCTGTCCATAGGACAACTATTAGTCCTGCACTGCACAAAGTTGGCCTTTATGGAAGAGTGGCAAGAAGAAAGCCATTGTTAACAGAAAAGCATAAGAAGTCCCATTTGCAGTTTGCCACAAGCCATGTGGGGGACACAGCAAACACGTGGAAGAAGGTGCTCTGGTCAGATGAGACCAAATTGGAACTTTTTGGCCAAAATGCAAAACGCTATGTGTGGCAGAAAACTAACACTGCACATCACTCTGAACACACCATCCCCACTGTCAAATATGGTGGTGGCAGCCTCATTCTCTGGGGTGCTTGCAGCAAGTGTTTCTCTTCTCTGTCTCGCATTGATCACTCCCTGTTCTCCTCCTCCTAAGTGTCCGTAGACAGCATACTGTCCAGGTATTCGCTCTTAAAGATGCCCATATGTTTTGCTCCCCATTTTTTAGGGGAAGAAGTAGTTCCTATAGTTCGAAAAATACTGTATTTGATGTCATATACATTCATTATTTGGGGGGAGGGTTACAAAATTTTGTCCTCTTTTGATAACCTGGTAATTAGATTTTTCCACAGTCCTTGTGTCTAACGCCCTCACCAGCCACTCTTTGCCAAATTGAAAACAACAAATGCTTTCACACGTTACCTTCGTAGATATAGTAGACATTATGCACAATATGTGCAGAATTAATGGGTTGTTTTTTAAAGCCCAAGCAGTGAACAATCTTATGCTTCATAACCAGACCATTTCATATAAAAATCCAACAAGAATGAGCTTTTCATTCACTCGGCAGTATTACTGTCAAATCTGTGAATGTTCCCGATCATTTTGGTAGCCTAAAAAAGCTCAGAGGAGAGGAAGCATTGTCCTGTAATGGATGCCATATATCTCAGAACTGCTCAGCACACACAATTGATTCTCGCTATCTGAAGGTTGTTATTACTTTAGAAAAACCTGCTAAAAATTACTACAATGTTCCTTGCTATAGTATATAACTCATACTATATATATAAAACGCACCCATCCACACTCTATGATGCTAGAACATCAAAAAATAACATGAAAAGAAAATTGATATAGTACTGCCTCCCTGTTTTTTAAAGTCTTAATTGAAAATGGTTATCTAAAATGTTAATTGTTAACAACGTAATTTTTGGACTATAAGATGCACTTTTTCACCCCCAAATCGGGAGGGAAAAATTGCTTGCGGCTTATGGTCCGAATGCGCAACCATGGTGGCGCCTTGGCTTCCCACCAGCTCTCCTGGCAAGGAGATTAGCCGGTGAGCTGTCAGATGAGAGATGCGGCCACGGCTGGATCTCGCATCTAAACTATATTATTGCTTATGCCAACAGAGCCCTGCTGGTATAAACAATAAAGAGAGAAATAGATGAACTGCCATCTATCTCTCTCTCCATGTGTGTGGAAGCTGCAATCACACAGGCACAGATAGATCTGCAGCCTTTCCCCCATGGCCCCCCTCCTCCTGATCAGTGAGGAGGATGATGTGTTGTGCTGCTGCTAGTAACATCTAGTGGCTGAATTTGATATTGCATTAATTGAATCCATTGCATTAACCTAATTGATTTTAAAGCATATATTAAAAATATTTTTTTCTGCTCTAACAACTGGGTGCGTCCGGTGCATCTTATAGTCCAAAAAATATGGTAATTGTTATTAAGTATATATGTATGGATAAAACATATTATGCAGCAGTGTCAGTGTTAATAGACTTTACCTTATATTTCCCCTAAAACAACTAACAATCTATTGTCCCTAGTCATAGCATAAAAAATATATTATTAACTTAATAGATTCGTTTAAAAGATTTTTTTTGAAGTTATTGCATAGCATGGTAGCCATTGTGTTTCCTATTAAAAATGTGCCCCACCAACCTGTGGTAGCATTTCACTGTGATTTATGTTTTACTACTTCAAGTGTATTCGTCTGCTCAGACTGATGGGAAACAATAAACCTTGTGCGGCACATTGATTTTATTCCAGCAATTGATCAGCGGACATGCTGTACTGAATACCTGCTATACAGACAGGCACCTGCAAGAGAATCCTCTAATTTGTATATAATATACAGTCATAAATATATAGAACAGCAATTATGTTGAAATCATTTGTTAGTTACCATCAGGTAAATGATGCAGGACTGCAAAACTGTATTCCATGATTATTCATCTAAAACAGAAAAATGATAGGAAAATGGCATGTTTTAACCTTACTGTATCCAAAACTAGGAAAAAAGATTCAACTTGACTAAAGCTGGGTACACACGTGTAGGTATGGGCCAGATTGATGGCCGCTTCGAGCGCCGTGTGCGCTTACAGCTATCTATCTGGTCCATATCATATGTGGCTATCCCTGTTTTCGAGCAGGATCAATTAATTCCGCTGGAAAACAGGGATATCAGACATGACCGTAAACCCTGATCGATGTCCGTTGCTTTGCATGGAGACTGTGGGGTCTCAATGCATAGCATCGGCTAAGCTGGAGACACAGGCGTGCTGTGTCTCCGGCTCCTCCGATATCTGACAGCAGCGTGATGACGTCATCACACTGCTGCAGGGAACATCGGATGGCTCCAATATCGAGCCGTGTGTTCTCTGCTATACTCTTTAATATCGAAAGCATAAGGGGTTCTGCAGTGACCTAAGCACATTAAAGTATTTTTTACGCCTCTACAGTCACAAATGAGCTTTGTAGTGCTATGCCAGTATCTTGGTATGTGTTGGAGCGTTAGGGTGACATTTCAAATCATATTATTATTTATGTCTTTGTGTGTTTTGTAATAATGCATAGTAAAGATGCACTGATGTCAATAAAATGAATATGAAATGTAACTTTTACTTACCTCTTAGCTGTCACAATTGTGACATAGTGCTCTACAAGCCTTAAAATATATACTTACCTGCTGTTCTATGGAACAATTCGACTTCCAGACTTCCATGGGTTCAATCAGTACAATATCGTGATTGGCCACTGGGGGTGCCATATAATAGTTCTCAATGAAGAAATGTCTGTGTAGTTTTCAATTGATAGCCTGATTACGTCAGAAAAAGAGAAGAGGGGCAATAAGAGACAAGTGTATTCTGGCCTGTTATTGGCACTTGTGGTAAATGCTTAAGCAGGTTATAGGTCTTCTTTAATAAACAAATACAAACTGTCCAATAGCAGTTCACCTCAAATATCTTGATTAAATCAGTCCTTTAAAATTTGCAGTTAATACGGTAATCCTGATTTTATTCCCCGGCAAGAGAGCGAAGGAAAATTGAAAAATGTTGGACTTGGCCTGCAACTCATTTAGATAGATTTAGTTAAAAAAAAAATTCTAAATAAAGAAATTGCAACACCATTATAACCTAATAAGGACGGGCTTTGCAGCTGCCTGGAGTCCATGCATAATTCACTGTAGCAAAGTTTGGAGTATTCAATATGCACCTCATCAAATAATACAACATACATTCTAGATTTGATTGGAATATTTATAGACAAGTCCGGGCTTCGCTGACATTTCATATAAAAGAGTTATAGATTATAAATTCGATTTCAGTAGTAAAAGTCCTGTGCTATCTTTATTGCATCCTTCAATGCCTGTTACTATTTTATGAGCTTCTTTGAAAGTACTGTTAGTTTTAATTCTGATTGTGTCTCTGTAAAGAACAGAGAGTTGAGTTAATGCAGTGATTACTTGTGTGTTCAAGGAGTCCACATGTTTTTGATGAATTGGTAAATTTATTAAATAAAAAAGATAGAAAACTATGTATTTTTCAACAAAGACCATGCATTATTTACTCTTAAAAAGACCAGTGCCAGGAGGAAGGACTTAGTTCCGGCAGAGTGTACAGGGCTAAAACTTTACCATGTGTCTATACACTAGCAGTACACATTTTCTGAACACACTGACCAACTTATGAAGAGACACATTTTACAATCTGGAACTAAACAACTTACCCATGAGCTATTTACATATGGGAGGAGATATGAATCTTGTTACAAAATGTATTTATTTCAATACATAATGTTAATGTAAAATTCATGCTATGCTATGTAAAATACACTCATGCAACTCATGCTATCTAATTGTAAAATGTCTCTCTCCATAAGTTAGTCAGTGTGTTCAGAGAATGCATACTGCTAGATCTCTTTTTGGCAGTGGCTTCTTGGCTTGGCTGAAGGGAAAGGAACACATGTCTGTCTCCTAGGATGCATAGCTATTGCTCCCAGGATGATTGGGACTAAAAAAAAATATTTAAAAAAATATAGTCAGAAAAATATGGTATGTATTTTGTTTAAGCTAACATTAACAGTAAAGACAAAATTCAAATGCACATTAAAGAAAAGTGGTGGCACACTTTTTTTTTCATATACAGGCCTTAAGTGAGCCCTTGAAATATTATAAGGGCTGCCTATAATATTTTAATACAGAAAAGTCTGAAATACTTTGAACATTTACCACGTTTTTGGGCCTATAAGAGCCACTTTTTCCCAGTAAAATCAATGTAAAAATGTCTGTGCATCTTATGGTCTGAATATGTAATATATATATATTTTTATATTAAGTCCCAAACATCCTGAGTGCAAAAACTTAAAGATGAAACTTAAAGCTCACCTACCACCCGGTGTTCATGTCTGTACGCAATGCAATAGAAGTGCCGATGATAGGCACACTGTGTAAAGAAACACAAAAAAACTTACCTGTAATGCGTAAATAAGCAATATCCCTCGCATCCCCTCCTCTCTCCCTCTCTCCGAGCTGCTCCATGGTGGGGTGCGGACATCTCTGAGAGCAGTGATAGCTAGAAAAGCCTGATCTCAGCTCTGCATTGAAATACACACATATTATTTTCTCCATTGAAAACAATTATAGGTGCCCCCCAGTGGTCACTTGCGATATTGCACCCTGGATTAACCTCCCGGAAGCCTTGCAGATAAAGATGGAAGCTCTTATATGATTCAGGGAACAGCAGGTAAGTATTTATTAGGATAGTGGCATGCTATGCCACCATCATACCAGTTCAGAGGTAAGTCAAACTTTCATTTTATATGTATTTCTTAGATTTTGCGTAAACATATGTTTTAATTCAATCAAAATGTCCAATAGTTCATGGGTAAAAAATGCTGGAAACTAAAAACTGTTAAAGACATGATCAGATTAAGTATCTAAAGCTGAAAAGGTGATTTATAGTGAATCATAGTAAAGTTATAAAGCTGTTTTGTAGAATTTCCTCAAAATGTATCTCTTCATAATAAAGGTTTGTTACATCTATTAAAAATGGGACTTGGCATAGGAGTCATCCGTCAATTACTTGATGGCTGAGAGAACATTACCTCTAAGGAGCTCCACTGAATCTAGGTCATAGTTCTAAACTCCACAGCACAGGCTCCCAGATGCAGGAACACAATTCCAGAAAGTTGTCCCTCTGTAACAGGAAATAAAGCCTCCTGAGAAACCATTGTTTGTTTTTTCAGGTTGAAACTTCAGTGAAACTTTAACTTTTTTAAGTATGCATTTAAATAGCACTATACCTCAAAAGAATTCATTATGTTTTATGTATTAGGGTATGTCTCCACTGCATTTTTGGCTCCGTTGGCCCCCCTGCACTAAGGGCATTCCTTGGTGGGGTCCCGATGGATCTCATCCACATACCTTCCTATCGGACCATCTGTTCTCAGGGTGTTCTGCCCATCCGCCGGTCGTAGATCGATGCACGATATCAACCTCCGGCAGGTGGTTCGGCAGAACGCTGTGAGAACAGCCAGTCCCAGTAGGAAGGTATGTGGATCGGCTCTGTTGGGACCCCCGCCAAGGAATGTTCATCCTCAGACCCCTTGTGAGACTATATGCTGATGCAGTTGGCCCAAGGTTCCTCCTAATGTAAGACAATGCTAGACCTCATGTGGCTGGAGTGTGTTAGCAGTTCCTGCAAGACAAAGGCATTGATGCTATGGACTGGCCATGTCTCCATCCTCTATCTCCACTTTGCACCACAGACTGTCCAGGAGTTGGTGGAAGCATTAGTCCAGGTGTGGGAGAAGATCCCTCAGGAGACCATCCGCCACCTCATCAGGAGCAAGTCCAGTCATTGTAGGGAGGTCATACAGGCATGTGGAGGCCACACACACTACTGAGCCTCATTTTGACTTGTTTTAAGGACAATACATCAATGTTGAATCAGTCTGTAGTGTTTTTTCCACTTTAATTTTGAGTGTGACTCCAAATCCAGACCTCCATGGGTTGATAGATTTGGATTCCATTTAACATTTTTGTGTGGTTCTGTTGTCAGCTCATTCAACTATGTAAAGAACAAAGTATTTAATAAGAATACTTCATTTATTCAGATCTAAGGTGTCTTATTTTTGTGTTCCCTTTATTTTTTTGAGCAGTGTTCAAAAAATGTCCCTGCCTAGTGAGCCGAGGGATTCTCACCACAGCAGTGGGTACCAGCTGATCCATCTAAAGTGACTTTTACATTTATACTGCATAATATACATTCGACCATTACATTAATTAAGAAGGACAATAAATAGCACTCATTTAAATAATAATTTAACCTTGTTTTCTAAAAGACAGATGCTAACAAGGTGAAGAAGGACAAGTAGTCCACATAGCAAACAAAAAAAGGACAGACATCCTATGTAAAATGTTATACTTTCAATAATAATAGTCATCATCATTTTGATAAATGTGCATCTGTGCGTTCCTTTTTCTTCTTCAGGTAATACTAGCTTGTGGCCATCAAAAATGTATAACACCTATAACTCAGCAAGAAACTGTTATTGATATAACTGTAAACAAAAATGTAATTACTTCAAAGATAAAGAACATGGCGTATGATGTATTTGGACCTAATTGAACTTTGGATACGACCCATTTGCTATCTTATGATAATAGCAGATAGATTGCTTTACTGAAGTAGTTCTACTTTGTCTTTTTGTTGCCAAATGAAAATTGTTGTGTGTCCAAATCAATGCAGAGTGGATATGTAGAATATTATATTCCTGAAAACTCATCATCCCTAAAATGGACCTACCACCAGATTGCCAAGAATGGCACTAGCAGTGCTGATAATAGGGCAGAATGCATGAAAAAGTATCTATATTGAATATATTTAGAAGGTGCATCGCAGCCCCTTATCTCTCCCTGTCTCTGATGATGCAGTGCCGTGTAAGAGAGCAGTGACACCCAAAAAAGTAGCTTAGCTTTCCTTTGAAAGACATATTGATGATTTTCTCAATTAAAAAGCATTATATGGCGCCCCTAGTGACCACTCACAATATTGTATCCTGAATAAACCCCAGTAATGCTAGCCATACACATGCCGATAAACGGCCGGATCTTAATCTGACTGACGGGCGTGCGTGCTCTCGCCGTCGGTCAGGTTAAAAATCGGCCGCTAATTGGCATGTGCCCACATGGGGCGACAGATCCCTGTCGCCCCACTTCTCGGCCAGCCAGAGATCCGACATGTCGGAAAATCTCTGGCCGGCGTGAGCCGATGGGAGCCGATGCCATCAGCTACAATGAAGCGGCCGCTTCATTGTAGCTTATGGCCGGCACACAAAGGGTGCCCAGCCGACTGAAGCGCCCCAGAATGCAATGGGATTGTAAACGTGATGACGTCATCACGTTTACAATCCCGGAAGAAATCGGCGGCAGATGTCGGCGATGGTCGCCGTGTGTATGCCCAGCTTAAGCCTAGCAGATGAAGATGGAATCTCTCATATGATTCCAGGGAACAGCAGGTAAGTATATTTTTTAGGATTAGAGGAAAGTCATACTTTGATTTTATATATATATTTTTTAGGTTTTGAATATGCATTCGTTTTAACCCAAGATTAGAGTAGACTGACCTCTACCAAGGAAGTATTAGCATCTGCTTCTCTGTTTGTGATTCTAAGCAAATAATATGAAAGTGTTACATATCTGTTCCAGGATTTAAAAGACATCCTCAACTAACTAATGTTTAGCTCATATTAATTTTAAAAAATAAGCAAACGCGTAGACTTCTATTATTTTTCATAATGTTTGTAGTTCATTTACCAGAAAGTAGGATTTTAACTTTGTATCTGTATTCCAGCAAATGATTGGGTGTGTGGTCATGAGAATGTCCTCCATGTTATACAGCCATCTGTGATCATCACCTAAAGCAGTGGTTCCCAAACTGGGGGTGCAAAGATATTCCAGGGGGGCGCTGGCCCTCATTCTTAACCTGTGTTTGAATAGGGAGGGGGGCTCGATAATGTTCCTAAAAAAAAAAGGGGGGGCCCTGCAAGGAAAGTTTGGGAACCACTTAAAGTAACATTACCCAATTGCCCAACATTGACATTATAACTTGAAGGCTTCAAAGAAAGTCAAACAAAGAAAGTTAACTTGGTAAAAGGAAGCAAATGACTAGTATAATGTCTAATAAAGGCATGGTATTTGATTTAGGGATGTCTATACCGTTGTCATAGAGTATAAGTCATCATGTTGAGCTCGAAATTATTTTCACATTTATAATCTTCCTCTTAGGCTGAGTCTACACTGAGGAAAACCGTACGGTTTTCCCTCGCGTAGACCGCGCAGTGCAGCCCCCCCCCCTTGTAATCCCCTATGGGGAATGACGTGCCAGTCTATACTGGCGCATCATGCCCGCGGGTGGGGGCGGCGCGGCAGCAGGTGTGGATTCACAACGCCCGCCACAACGAGCGCCTCCTGTCCTTCTTCATATTTGTCTGTTACAGGGGGCCACACTCCTTCTTTATTTTGAGAGCTGCACGCCTACACGCAACACCCATCCCTCTGACCTAACTTTTCTCTGTGACATTTGTCCAGACCCCATATACCCACTGAGGGCCTTTCTGGCCACTGATCACTGTAACTATGCATACAAATCACTGTAATCGCTGCTGACAGTTGTGCTATTTATTTATTACATTTATTAATTTTTACCCAATTTACTGTTTCAAGTGAACATAACATATTTAATTATTAACCCAACAGTGTGTACACGAATGTTTATAGTGGTGTAAAACATGCAAACTAATTGGTTCCCTAGTGTTTCTACTCCTTGCTTATCACCTTTTGTATAGAAAGATTTAGAAATGTTGAATCAGCCATACTGTTTTGTTTTATGGTCCTTTCACCATTGTTATTAGAAAAAAAGGCTTAAATGAATAGGCAAGTGTGATTTACAAAATGCTCAAGGGATCAAAGGCCAGGTGTATCATATGGACATTGCATGCTGAAGAGCTGGGTATTCATTAGTAGCCTTTTGTTTCCTGTGGAACATTTAATAAGCAATCATTTTGTGACAAAAACTCAAATTTTAAAGCAATGAATACAATAAATGTTTATCCATTCATCAGATGATCCCTTTTTATCTAGTGCAGATATTAATGATATATGATAGACCTTACACTCAGGGTGTTTCATCTTCACTTGGCTTTGTACAATTCAACTTAATCACCATCTTCTAGACTTCACATGTATATTACCTGTACATGATGTGCTAAATATTCCACTTAAAGGTACCCATACACGTTGCGATTTTTCGGGGACCGATGCGATATTCGATTTCGATGCCCGATTTTTGCTTTAGTGCTATTTTTAAAAGTCGTTCGGATGCCCGATTTTTCGCCCGATTATTCAACCGATCGGCTGGTTGGATTGGGAATCTTTTAAGAGTGGCCGACCGTCCAAAAATAACAGGCATCCTCATTCGGGACCAGACCGAAGTTTCGGCCGATTTTTCTAAAAACAGCATCGGTCGGACTACATTTGCATGTTAGGAATCCCGAACGATCGACCTACCCGACCGACCAGATCGGTCGGAAGGGCTAAAATCGCACGAAAAATCGCAACGTGTATGGGTACCTTAAGGCATTGATTGATCTTTGGCTGAAATTCTGGTTAAGTATGCTCTTAATATACTCTTCATTAATGTATTCTCCATGCTTTTATATGGCTGGATCATCTGGATTGTTTTACTGTTTGGTGGGTGTGGTTATTTAAACTCAAATCTGACAAGTTTATTTTTAGGTTGTTTTGGCCAAGATAAAATGAATTTCCACATTTAGTTTTTTTGCCCACAGGATGCCAGTTTCTTATACAACTATCTAACAAAGATGAGGGGGCTAGCATCAGGGACCTTCACAGTAATAAAATTTGTTTAAATTGACGTAAATCATTTAAGAAACAATCATTTCTTAAGGTTTGAACCATATCCAAAGAAAAACCAGATGATACACTAAAAAAGCACAGTCACATCAAGACTCCTACTTGCACAACTTGATATGGACTACTTAATTTCCTAAAGAAGCCAACATATTTGGGTGAAACACGTCGAGAAACAAATCATGGACATACAACTTATTTACAGGCCAGAAATGTAATGTTTTTGATGTTGGCAAGTACTTACCTAATGACCTAGATGACTTGATGACTTTTATACCCTAAAAGTATAATTGTTTTTGGGTGCCAGTTTCTGTTTATTATTCTTTGGAAATTTCTACCAACACTTCTATTTAACTTCTATTTAACACCTCCCACATTTTAGATAGTGTAGTATACATGGTATATGGTAAGTTTGTGTTCTATGATTTAAAGGGGGAGCCTCCTATCTAAAGTGGAAAAACTTATAATAAAAGGTAGGAAGCAGCTGTTGCTGCTGATAAATAAAACCAAGCTTTAATACAACACAAAATGTTTGTGTTGAGTTGTCAACCACCCGGTAAACGTCCAGTGTTGAACTTGAGGCTGGGCTTTTGCCTGATTGAGCTGTCATGGGGGCATTATCTAAACACCCCACGAGCACCTTCACAAATGTGCAAGTAGTCACAGAAAGGAGCACCCATTGGCTTTCGGAAAGCACTCTTGTAAAAAGAGCTTACTGCATTGTCAGTAGTGATATGGTGATCACTTTACTTTGTTTATAGCATTAGTGCTACAGTAAGAATTTGTGTTCCTTTAAGACACCTTATTGTAGTATTTTCAAAATGGCAACATTTGAATAAAATACCTGGATTTTGAAATCAAAGTAACTTATCAATGGTCTAAAATAAAAATAATAAACCAAGTACAAAAAGTACAAAAATCCTGACGCCTCTAACCATAGTTAGAGTTATCTATGAACTGTTCCCCTTGTGGGGAGGAATAATAGTTTACACTATTTCTGCTTAAAGTTGTTGATCTGCTTAATCTACCAGACATGCCACCATGGGAAAAATATAGTTGCCTTTAGCAGTAGACCAATCATTACATGAGGGACTCTAGAACATGAAATGCTACCTGGCATTTTCTTTGTGCTAGTTGGACTAGGTTTTCTATATCTGTTGTTCAATAGCTGGGTACACAAAAGAGTTATAGGGCACTTTATAAATATGCCACAATGACCATAGTGATGCTATGCCATCCAGCCAAGAGAGAAAGACAGATGCTATCATTTTTGTGTTGTCAAGTGGTGATATTTTGTATAATATAGTTTAGATAAAAGAACCGGTATTTGATAATTCAAAATGACTGAACACAGTGTTGAAAAATATACAAATAACATTCACAGTCAAAAAATATACATATTTCACTTTAGAAATGCTATAATAAGTATTTAGTCTTAAACAGATTATACAAATTAAATGCATTTCAAATACACTCTGTGTCTGTATAGGAAAATTAAAATTATCTCTGACAATGGGGAACCAAGGGTGACTCATATGTGGATTCTCATACGCTACCCTTCCTGGCATCATGGACATGTAATGTGCCATTTTCTGTGCAGCTTGACAAAGGAAAGCCTTTCTTGTTACTCTTACACCATTCATTACGACAGGTTGTCATGGTATTTGCTTTGTTCTTTTCTCTCACCCCCTTCTATTGTTCTGCCTGCTTCCATAGTCCATTCTCATTTTGTGGGTTATATTGCTTGACATTCAGCATAACTCACCCTAGAAAGAAAAGAATTTGGAAATGCCATGCTGTCTATTTTTAGCTGCTGAGTGAGTATAATGATGTACAATTGCTGGCTACATTTAAATACAACACATTTTTGTTAATCTCCGGTTGTTTGTTGTCTAGTTTCCATCAATCGAAAATAAATGTGGCATGCTATATGCTGTATCATAGCAAAATGGCTGGCAGATCGATAATAGCAGGAGCACGGGGAGGAAGGCACAGACCAAAGTGAAGATGGCGTTAACAACTGGCAAACAGTATCTTTTTTTTATTAATATGGTATACAGAAGAGGTCGTTACATCACTTTCCTCCAAGGACTGGAAAATATTTATATAGATGCAATAAAATGTAAAGTATTTGTGCTTTACAGAGAACATAGGCATATCACTAACTATCTCTCAGAGGAGCTCACAATCTAGTCCAGGGATGTCAAACTTAAATACACAGTGGGCCAAATTTAAACTTGGAGTAAGTCATGGGCTAACCTTGATATTTATTTTTAGATATAATTACACTGCGGTCAAAAGTTTGAAAACCCATGGGCTATACACACATGCACTGTACACACAGGGATGGGGGCACACATGGACTACACGAAAAATGTACAGTGCATGTGTGTAGTCCATATATGCCCCCCTCCCTTTACGTACAGTGTGTGTGTGTAGATCATGTGTGTACAGTTTTCTATACTAAAATAACCACAATGCAAGGTACAAGAGCTGCAATGGTTAAAGGAGAGGCAAAATATCTTTGAATGTAGCTGTTTCCTATGAACATTAGCTGATTTCCATGTCACAAAGATTTGTTTTTATTGACAGGGTATATGGGAGTTAGCAAAAAACAATGCATGCTGCATTATCCACATTTTAACAATCAAAGCCAACAATTGAACCTATATGTGACCTGAAACCTTATCTGAAAAACGAAGCCATGATAAAGCAGTATCATGGGATGTTGTCTTTCTCAAATCAATAGAAAATACAGCGTTCATTGAAATATTGATTTCTCTATAATTTGTTACTTTTTCAGCATAGTAATTACATTTCTTGACTGTTGCAAATTGGTTTATTGTTTACAAGACAAAGGCAGTGCCTCTTATTTTAATTAATCAGAACGTGAATCTTTTGCTTATGCCGGCCATACACATGCCGATAAACGGCCGGATTTTAATCTGGCCTATGGGCGTGGGCGCTCTCGCCGTCGGTCAGGTTAAAATCCGGCCGTTTATCGGCATGTCCCCACATGGGGCGACAGATCCCTGTCGCCCCACTTCTCGGCCGGCCAGAGATCCGACATGTTGGAAAATCTCTGGCCGGCCGAAGCCGATGGAAGCCGATGGCCATAAGCAGCAATGAAGACGAGCGTCTCCATCGCTGCTTATGGCCGGCACACAAAGGGTGCCTGGCCGATTGTGGGGCCCCAGAATGCAATGCGAGGCTAACGTGATGACGTCATCACGTTAGCCTCCCGGAGCGATATCGGAGGACGATATCGCTCCGGCTCTGGCTGTGTATGGCTAGCATTAGTGTAGAACCTTGGATGGTGGCAATATGAGTCTCAGGGACAATTCAAGATAATATCATACAATACAGATAATGTAAACATGAATGGAACTGGGCCATAGCACTACGCTACTTGAAACACTTGAAATTGCTCTTTTCCTATGTTTGCTACCCATGACTGTGAGAGTGTGGACCTGTTATTCCTTTTGTTATATCCTTAACCAATAATTTAACACTAAAAATAAAGACACGAGACCAGTAATTTCAGAAAAAACGTGGATAATATATT
>CM070036.1:29758789-29779451 GCA_036250615.1 Ptychadena robeensis | reverse complement strand
CACACCATGGCCACAGAGTCAATCTCGATACCCAGGAAGCAGATACACGTAATGGGGCCCCCAGTCAGGCACCCTCTCGCCGAGTGCCCTGGCTACAGGTGCTAATTATGCAAACCTATTATGCAAAAATAAAAATTTAATACCATACTGAATTGTTTAATATTTTGAAATAACCAATTATGGTCAGTTTTAATTTATGTCATCAGTGGTGGATAAGTAGCTTTATCCAAGCAAGTCATTAGAGTCATTGGTCCACCAAAGCTTTTACTACTTATGGTTGTATGCTATCTATAGTAGAATGCTTATGCTGGCCATACACATGCCGATAAATGGGCGGATTTTAATCTGACCGACTGGCGTGCGCGCTCTCGCCGTCGGTCAGGTTAAAATCCGGCCGTTTATCGGCATGTGCCCACATGGGGCAACAGATCCCTGTCGCCCCACTTCTCGGCCGGCCAGAGATCCGACATGTCGGAAAATCTCTGGCCGATGGGAGCCGATGCCATAAGCAGCAATGAAGACGGCGTCTCCATCGCTGCTTATGGCCGGCACACAAAGGGTGCCTGGCCGATTGTGGTGCCCCAGAATGCAATGGGAGGCTAACGTGATGACAGCGTTAGCCTCCCTGCAATGGGAGGCTAACGTGATGACAGCTTTAATCCAGTAACAAAAAAGTAGTAGCTCCATTATCTACAAACCTTATTACAAACCATGAAAATTGCAGCCGTGCCTTAGATATCACACTACATATATAATATACAAGGTGTGACTGAAGGCAAAAGAATGCATAGGCACAGGTAAGTACACTGTTATCTTTCTGGAAAATCTTTCTATTTCAGGTCAAATATATTTTACAGGGTGTCAGAGCAGCAGAGACATGCAGAGCATAGAAGGAACAGGGAGGGGGAAGAGAGCAGGAAATTCTCAGAGCAGAGATACACAGAGCAGAAGAGAAACATTGCTGCTGCAGCAGTGCCTGTATACAACATATATACAACCCGGACAGAGTCTCTTTTCTGAATTTGCTTTATTGCAGTTTTTTTTAGAGGGGGGGGGTTCGTGTTTTAGAACTAAAAATATGTTATTCAGAAACCATTTTGCATTTTTATTTTATGGTCAAATCGACTTCAGGTTCCTGGTTGGTCTTAGTGGTAGTGGTGCTTAAGTTGTAGAAATGGTTGAATGAAGTAAAAATAGCTTGTTGAGCATATACATGTAAATTACTGTGTATTAATATTTCTGTGTCTTCCTTTCAACTTTATTGCAACTTATTGACATTTTCCAACCACAGGCCTTGTATAGGTATAGCTTCCACATTTCAGAGGCTGGTACACAACCTGATTCAGCATCCTACTTTTGAAAGTAACATAAAAAAGCAGCAACATAATCATCAACCGTGATTTGTGGTCATGTCCGATATCCCTGTCTTCGAGCGGGATTGATCCCTCTTGAAGACAGGGGTGGCCGCATTAGATATGGGCCAGATCGATGGAGCAACCATTGATCTAGCCCATATGTACTCGGCCACCCCTGTTTTCAAGAGGGATCAAATCACGGTTGATGTCCATTGCTTTGGATAGAGACCGCGGATCTCCATCCAAAGCAGAAGTTCTACAGCTTTCTACATTTCTACACACAGCATACAGCCTACAAGCTGTGATCAGCACCCGCTCTGTGTGCTGTGAGAGGGGAGGGGGTGTCTTTGTGTCAGCTCTCACTGGCTGTCTGCAGCTTCCAACCAGTGAGAGTGACGACGGAGCAGTTCTCACACCAGGTGTACCGTGTCCAAAGTGGTGCACATTGATTCCCATGCAATCGACCCACAATCAATCACAGCGTGATGCCGTTGCCACGCTGTGATTGATCACGGGTCGATTTCATGGCAGGCTACCTGTGTATGCCCAGCTTTAGGGCTTCTTCTAGAAGTTTTAGATTCTCAGGAGATTTCAAGAAAGGCTTATCTTGATGTCTTGAAGAAGTGGTCCATTCCAGGGGTAGTGAATTTGGTATTTTCACTTTTTTTGCAGTAACATTATTATGGGTTTTTTGTTAGACGAAAGGGTTGCTTTAAATGTATATTGTATACCTATTTATATTTAAGTCAACACATGCCTAATGATATTTTAGGGTTTGCTGAAGCAGCGATCACTCTTATTATATAAGAAACAGAATTTTCTGTCTGTTCTCATTTCTTATAACTAGCCAGTATTCTCAGAGCGAAATCCAGCGTATCAATTTGTATGCAGAAATAGGTGTCATGTGTCAAGGTCAGATCATCCAACTTTTGGACTAAGATGAAAGCACTGGAGAAATTAATTATGTCCTTCAAAAACTGAATAGTTAAATACCTATTTAGACTTGCAGATCTGCCTTGTGCTTCACTAAATGACTAGGAAGACTATTCAAGAAAACACCGGGTAAAGAGAAACTAAAAGCAACCAATATTATCTAAACTTTTCTTAATTTGTTTATAAAAATAGTTGGCTCTATGGGTTTGATTACTCCAGCAGTCCCATAACAAAAACTCGCTGCTTGGTGTGGAAGAAAAAAAAGTATTTTTGGTAGGGTGCCAGTATATCTCCTAACAAGTGTATGTCACCTCCACAACGCTTTCATGCAAAGGGATCAGTTAAAAGTTAAGAAAGAAAAATTAGGTAATGTCAGAATTAATGTAATCATTCTAATGCTAGTTAATTAGGGTTATCTTAAAACAATAGGAATTGAAGGAGCATCTAATGTATGTAGACCTACCTACAAACCTACCTACAACATTACTATTCCCTTCTGCATGGCATTGCTATCTATGACTTGTACACATTAATAAGCAAATAATTTTAGGACCTTATAATGCTCACATTCAATGAACCTCAATCTTTAATACATGGCTAAACATGGTGCGACCCTCAACTCTTCACTGTTTTCCTTTGAACACAGAAAACAATGGTCCAATTACCAGGTACAAAGACTGAACAGGGGTGGTTAGGATGGTTGACTACTGTCTACTGCCGCTCATCACAGCCTTTAAAAAACAACTTTATTTCACGCTACTAAGAGGATGTACCTTGTGTAACTACTTGCATAGTACCCTTTGGCTGCTACTAAACAGTTTTGAATTTTATTCCACTTTTTCTATTTTTGAAATGTTTAACCCCTGCCACTGTATTTTTTCATGAAACAGGGATAGAACAAAATATGGAACAAAATATGGTGGTGTATATAGGGCGTTGTCTACTGCTCACTAAAGCTGACCATACACCTTTAGATCTCTCTGTCAAATATTATTTAGATCTACAAACAACTATGTATTATAGGATCCTCTGCGATTGAACAAAGGTAGACTTGACGGTTTAGAAAGTCCCTCATATTACATGGTTTTGGTAAAACAAAAGGAGATCTAAAGGAAATCTGACAGAGAAATCTAAAGGTGTATGGGAGCCTGCAAAGCCGTTTAAATGCATGGCTGTAGTGGTAGAAGCTGGGCCGCCTCCTGTCATTGCTACCCAATTGTCTGATCATCATTCTCAAAGTGAGGAGAATTCCTTTTTTAGCAAGACAGTGACAGTGGTATCATTTTAGGTTTACCATAATTATCTATTTTTGTAAGAAAAGTTGAAAGGGCAAATAAAAAGGTTGAGTTGCAAGAAGCTAGTTCTGCTTTAAATGAGGTGGAACATTCAGGGAAGCAAAGTTCTTTACAGGAACAACATAGACCTAAATGAGCATTTAACTCTTTTAGTGGGGTTTGGACCATTGCAAGGATTAATTCAACAAACAACATCAGCCCAAACATTTTCCTAAATGCTCAATAGGCATGATTTGTGGTTGTTTTTGTTTTTTTCTCTATAATCTTACAGTAAGGGTCCCCATACTCTCTGTCAGATTTCCTTTAGATCTCATTTTGTTTTACCAAAACCATGTAATATGAGAGACTTTCTACACCATCAAGTCTACCTGTGTTCAATCGCAGAGGACCCGGCACTACATAGTTGTTGGTAGATCTAAAGGATGTCTGACAGAGAGATCTAAAGGTGTATGGCCAGCTTAATAAATTACTTAAATGATTTATCTATCTTAGTACCACTACTTGCACACTTTTAATATGCTTAATGTTAACCACTCAACAAGAAAAACAATAGAAAAAGAGGAAAAAGTCCAGATGCATTGTATATATATTTTTTCATCTTTCAATGCAGTAGCGTTGGACTTCTATTGCTGGCGATACGAGCCATTTCTAATAATAAAAACAAAGATCATGTGACCATTCTCTGGTTTAGTATGTGATGGATGTCATTCTCACACGTTCTGAGGAAAATCAATGAATATGGCAATTAAGGGAGTTATAACAATAGTGATGAAAAAATCCATCAAGCTGACTGCACCAGTATAGTGTACATCACTTAGACCGTTGTGGATGCTGCTGCTGCATAAGAGTTGCCAGGAGCTGTCCATTCTGTACATTTCAGATTACTTAATGGGGGAGTGATGCAGGATTGTGTAAAGGATGAACGCAGTAGATCTATTGTCTCTGGAGAATCTGTCCATGTACTGCTATGCCGGACCCAATTACAGTTCAGCAAAGTAGATATCTGTGCCAGTGTCATAGGAAATACAAGATTATGAGAAGAAATGACAGTAAGAACTATCTTTGCTTTTATGCAGTTAAAATAGAATTACCAAGTCATGCTGCCATCAGCGTTTATTTACTGCATTGTGATATTTAGCATTGTTGATGTTTTACCCTATACAAAGCAGCTGTTTGAAACTATCCATATTTAGGGATCTAGACACATCTAAGTCACAAAAGAACTTCAGATTTTCATCTCCCCGAACAATTGTTAGTGGCTTTAGGAGTACATTTCTGTACAGAGAGGCCTCTTAGATCTCAGCCAAACAACTTCTTATATACTACAGAGAAGGGAGAGAGAATGATGAGCATCTGGATGTGTTCTCTGAAATATAAAAAGGTATGCAGCCATTAGCCAGTCCACTGGTGCCTTGTCATTATTAGTTCTTTCATAGTTCATAAATAACAAATCATTGGGTTAGGTCCAGATTTGGAATGTGTTAAAGTTCTTCCAGCTGGATGACACCACAATTTTGTATTACCGTACATAGTTTGGGCTTATACAGTTGTGTAAAACTCAAATACACGGTGGGCCAATTTAAAAACTGGACAAAGTTGTGGGCCAACCTTCATATTTATAAAAAAATATGATTACACTGTGGGTGATTTGTGGTTTGACACCCCTGGACTTACTGTACACATACACAGGTGGGGGCACATATAGACTACACATACAAACAATGTGTTTAGTACATCTGTGCCTCCCTCCCTGTGTGTACAGCTGCCTAGAAGGTGTATCTAGGTGGTCTGCTAGGGTCCATGAATATTTGCTCAACGGGTTAAAGTGTGACACTTACGGACTAGAGCATGTTCATCTTAGGTAAGACCTAGAGTTGGAATATGGTAAAGTTCGTCCAGTTAGGTGACACCACTTTTCCCTCTGTATGATACTGTTTGGACCTCAGACAAGAGCAGGTTCCCAAACCACCTCCCATAGACTGGTTGCCATGTTTGTTGAAGGAGCAGGAGTTGGAATGGAACATTTTGAGGCTGGATTGGGGTGTACACTTTGCTGTGGAGGTACTCAGGAGACACTCACACTTTCCCTTGACTGAGTAAAGTGACCATGTCTCTTTAAATATGTAAACACCACATGGTAGCCCTTTTTAGTGAAAGGGGCAACCAAATATCTGCATATGTGTGTGCAAACCGTTAAGGCTGGTACTCATTTTTGCTACAGACACCAGTCTTAAGGTGGCTTGATTTTGTGGTTGATTCCTGAACAGTTGCCATGCATGTTTGTGGCGATCGATCGTTCAGGAATCAAACCCTGCCCACCTTCAGCGTTTGATCCCACTTGAACAAAATGTCAGGTGATCAGGGATCCGACATGTTGATAAATCCCTTTTCGATCGACCCTCAATCCCCATCCAAAGTATCAATCACCCAAATTGGTACGCATCAATTCACTGAATGAACTTTGAATGATCATTTGTGGATATTGCTGTAAGCATACCACGATTGTTCAGGAATTGATGCATGTATGGATATCTTTACAAAGGTAAAGAGAAAAATAATAGCACAACTGGAAAACCGATGCTACAATGCACAAATCACGTATTAAGAAATTATGTTTAAAACAAACAGCAATTAACAGTCATTGTTGACTGAGATTTGCAGTCAAGAGAAATAACTGTTTAATGCAACATTGTCAGTCATCTAAGCATGTCTAACCTAATATCATTTACATTTTAAATAATCACATGGGTTTTATATTGGGTTACTATTTGCAGAAGATTTGAACCAGCTCAATAAAACACCAAACCTGACAGCTTTCAAGGCCCACTTAAGCCAAGATGAAGTAAGATGAATCGTGTAAGATGTGTTGATCTAAAAACGTTCTGTATCTGCACAGAATATATGACTGTACGCAGCAAGCTTAGAGGGCAGCTGCACTCCAATGACTTGACACAGTCTGGCAGATTTCTCTATGCTATGGAACTTCTGAGGCTGGTTTCTTGCTGGTGATAAAGTGCCAGCAGTTATTTTTGTCTTTTTAACAGATTTGTATTGGCATAAGAATTTTCCAGCTACAGAGTAATATTGGTGCCAAATAAACTGTTTAAGCCTGGCATAAGATCTGGAGGTTAGTTGAGGTTAAAGTAAACCTCATATATTCTTTAACATGTAGGTTACAAAAACGGCCATAGATTTTGAGGTATATTTTTACAAGATCGATCATCGCGTGCGTTCGCTGTGATCCTGTGGGAATCAAGGCTGTCTACATGGAGCCATCATTCCTGATCGCTTAAAAAAAGTGATCAAACAAGGAACGGACATGTCCTTTTTACTCTGGTGGATCGCAAATACTTTGGATGGGGAGCAGGGTCTGATCAACAGCGCAGCGTGATCCCAATCAAGCATCTGTTAATCTGTCGGCGGTTAATCTAAGCATCTATGGGCGGCTAAGTACGTTTCAATATTGCAGCTTTTGTAAAAGTCCCCATACATGGGTTGATACCTGTTCAATCATTGACCCATGTGATCAATTACCTCAAGCGGGGTGTGTTCTTGGCCATGGATCCTGCTCGAAGACAGCTTAATCAAACAGGGAACCAACATGTTGGTAAATCCCTGTTCAATCTCCTGCATCGAACGGGAATCCATTGCACAAAGGGATGCGTATAGATTCTTGTTCAATTGGTGAATGCTTGAGTGCAACATGGTAATCGAATGAATGGCTAACGACCCATGTATGGGGACCTTAACACTTGGTAATCTTACCATAAAAATGTGACATGGCATTTTTCTGTTTCCTTAGTGTTCTCCTGTGTTGTCTCCCTATCACATGGTCCTGAAGGAGGATCAGATGGAGGATACAATTGGCAAATACTATCTAAAGATATAGTCGATTTTCCCCATCAGAAATGCTATGCATCCACGGACAGTGGAGCCCTAGCCTTAATCTTTTACTAAATCAAGTCCAATGCCTTGGCACAAGTATATTTCTCCACCTCTCATAGACAGAATGACTGGGACTAAACCAGAAATGTACATTGTATAGCATGTGGGCTGTCAAGCGTTACATGGAGGTAATGTATTGTTTTGCTGCAGAAGAGACTTTGTATGAACTCCTAGTCTTTCTCTATTGTGGGGATTCAGTTCTGCTCTGCCAATGCTAGACTATATCTGTTCTTCAGTTCAATTGTGTCTGCTTTAAAACACATCTTTCCTTCCTTTCCTTTCATTCTTTTTTTTTCTTTCCTTCAAGCTACGGTAAAAGACATACATTCAGGAATATGAAGTCCTGGATTGCATTTACCGGACTAGAAGTGGCAGACTCCATGGAGCCTGTGCAGTAACACTAAGTGCTTAGTCTAGCAGAAGTGTGTACATGAAGTGTAAGATTCAGCTGGCACTGGTAGTGAAGAGTAAAGATCATTATGCAGAAATTTGTGTACTACAAAGTTGGATAAATATTTTGGAAGGACAAAGTACATTTTACCTTTCCTCATATTTCAACGCTTTGGTTAATGACAACTATTACTGAGACTAAAAGGTCAAATATATGACGTTTCTGCCATGACCACCCCTCCTTTGTCCGCATCGTGATGGTTAGCTGAGCAGAACAATTACAGACTGGTATATCCTTGCTTTTATTGAGAGGGTTGCTCTAGTACAGCTTCTCATTAGTAATGCCTTGTGGCTACTTTGGCAGGTGAAAGGGGTATTGGGAATAAATTATAAATCTTATATCAATAAACAGGATCAGATATCTTTGTTTACAAGCACAATGACTGGTAATCATTTTACTTATTTAACGTGGCTGAGTGATAGCAGAACTCCAGGCAAGTATGTAAAACTACACGTACAACACATACAGAACATGTATTACAAACGAAAGGCCTACTTCATTTAATAACTCAAACTTTTCATCATCCAGATTAGAGGGATGAGGGTCTCTTGCATCAGGACGTTTTCATCTGGGTATGCTAATTTATTGGTACCACCTCATCTAATATATGGGTAGGACCTTGGTAAAAGTTCCCACCTCTAAACATACAACCAACATTGCCCAAACCCCTTGGCTTGGGTCATCTCTTTACCTCTTTACACTGATAATTTCTTGTTTAACTGGTCCCGATACATTTTAGAATGTTGTGAGCTATATGAGATTGTAGTTGTATTGATGATGAGGGTAAAAAAAACATTTATTCAGATTCTTTAAAGGAAGAAGCCACCTTTGCCACCTATAGACACAATGTGCTTGTAATATATACCTAAAACTTTTTTTTTATTTGTGTTGATGATGATGGAAAAACTATTTAGATTACTGTTTAGGAAGAAGCCTCATCCCTCCTATAGATAAGATACAAGCCTTGTGTGCTTGAATAATGTACATCTTAAGCAGGGTACAGATGGCTCAATATTTGAGCCGTCCGATGTACCCTGCAGCAGCGTGATGACGTCATCACGCTGCTGTCGAATATCGGCAGAGCCAGGGAGACAGCTCTGCTCTCTTCCTGGCTCAGCTGAAGCTTTGCCTGGAGACCAGTGGTCTCTATGCAAAGCATCGGACATCGGCTGTATTTGCGGTCATGTCCGATATGGCTGTTTTCAAGTGGGATTGATTTGTCCCTCTCGAAAACAGCGATGGGGGCATATTATATGGGCCAGATAGATGGCCGTGAGCGTGCATGGTGCTCGAAACGGCCATCGATTTGGCCCATATCTTAGCGTCTGTACCCTGCTTAAAACTTTTTGTATTTATTAAATTTTTTAACGCTAAACAACCCTGTCAACTTTACAGTTCTGTATTCCATTATTGAACTTTTTCATAATTTCCTGTCTCAGAGACACAAGTAGAAATGAGATGAATTCTTACAGAAATAAGGGAGATCCCATTCAGATGGTTGTTACTGTAAGCGGTGTCTCCATGCAAAGAGTTCCTGTTCCAGTGACAATCAATCATTTTGGATTCTCCTCCACTTTCAGCTTTGATGCGTCTTGTCAGCAGGATAAATAGAAAGTGAATCTCCGTAGTAGAGAAACAGGCAATGGTAGAACCTGAAAGGGGTTCTTAAATACTAGATCAAGATCTTAAATACTAAATCCTAAACAGCAAAAATTGGGTTGTGGCATTTATTTATATCAGGGTCACACACTAAAGAAATGTCTGATTTATATATATGCATTGCAATAAAGATTGTGTTGTCATTGATACTATAACAACACATGGTACAAACAGTTCTATGTGCATTCTTACTGAGCTGTGCTGCAAAGTGATTTATAACTTTGTATTAACCTCATGGGTGTTCAGTTCTTAGCACGTTTTCTTAAAAAGCGCACTACGGGCAAATGCGGAAGATTACAATGTTCAATAATGCCTGATATGTGAGAAAAAAGACCGGGATTGCCTCCTTAACACAGAGGCCAAGTCAAACCACATCCCCCTACCTCTTCGGTGTCATCTCTACCGCCGGAGAGGTGAACCTGGAAGGATGTTAGGTTGCATGGACAGCCATTTTTAATGGGTCAGCTTAACGCAACTCCCCCCCTCCCCCACTCATTTATGTATTCTCTGTAATCAACTGGAAAAATGGACAATACATTCAATCAATCAATTTTTTTTATTCATCCTCTAAACCTGATTTATAATTATTTCTCTAGTGATTCTTAACTTTGGAAAATGTTAATCAGAAATCCTTGTTTTCTTTTTAGTAGTCCAAAATCCACTTGTTAGATACAGTGCTGATCTTGTGTCCCTTTAGTACTTTGGCTTGTAGCTGTGAATACAGTATTTTTAGACGCTTGGAGATATGGTTGCTATGCCGGTATCCATAGATACGTTAAGCTTCATCCTATACCATTAGCTAGGATTGGCTGGTATCTTAGGTAGCAATTAGTCAAGAGAATATGATTTCTGAGTAAACACATTTACATGGGATGTGTTATTCACTACAGCAAGCTCTGGATGATCAAGTTACAGGAATATGCTCATTGTTTCTTAGAATTTAAGAGTGCTTTTGCCGGAATTTTGGAAGGTAGTTAATTTTTATTTATCTCCTAATTTTCTTTTATTTTCACAAATTAAATAGAAAAGTGTACAAAGAAAGAGTAATGCCCGAAGCAATATCTTTGTGGACATCCTCTACTCTTCATGCCACGCATGCACTAGTATTCCTCTTTGGAGAACATTCAAAACTCCCAATAGGACAATGAGTTTGAGAAGTACGGTGAAGGGAGTGAGTGTTTTTGGTCATCTTACAGTAACCTGGCATGTCAAGCAGACAAGAAGCAGACTCATCATTGAACCTAAATGGCATACATTTGCAACAGTAATAAAGTCACTGAGTGTGATTTACTAAAAGTAAAGTCATGGGCAAAGAAAATAAAAAGTTAATAATGGATAATTAAAGCTTGATTCTAGCATTGCCAATATTCCGATTTTCCACATATAATCATCACTATTATGATTATTAATGGTTTATACATTTTGTGGTGCTGTACACAGTAAGAAAATGGCTTAATGACTAACATGACAACATTCAAACAAAAACACATTTGCAAGAAACAAAACATTGGAGAGTCCTGCCCTTGTGAGCTTGCAATCTAAATGGGATATATAAAACAAAATATACAAAAACCTTTTATTTTTTGTATGTGGTGGTCATGGGAGTGCAGCCCCTGTTTGACCACAATTAAATACACAGCAATATACCTTTCTTTAGCTTATGTTATGGTATATGGCAGAGGAATGTCCTTGGCTCCATTGCCATTGTTTGATGCACACCAATGTCCTTGGCTCTAGCACTAGGGACTTACTATTGTTTGATGCCCGCCTACGTCCTTGGCTCTACACTATGGGCTTACTATTGTTTGATGCACGCCTATCTCCTTGGCTCTAGCATTATGTGGTTACTATAATTTATAATGTAACTTTACAATGTCCTTGACTAGTGGGGATACCGCCATTTAGTTGCCCTAAAATACTACCATATAGTTCAGTTCTGTGTTGAACGCAGCACTCATCAAACCTATTTTTTATCTGTAGCCCTAACTATTGGAACAGTGAAAACATGTTGGAATAGCTGCAAGTAATAATACATTTCTCACATGAGGATACATTTAGTAAAATGTCTAGTAGGGTTGTCTCTTGCTACTGCACTTGATTAGCAAATTGGGCCATGTTTGATACAGTATATGGATTTTCCAATATAAGCTGTTTCAATGCTAAAAAATTTATCTGTTTTAATTGTGCTTTTTAAACAGTGTTTGCAGTTTTATTCAGTCTTTTTTTAGTCTTTCTTTTCTACTTGCAATCTCGCCAGTTGTTGCCCAAATCCAGAAAAGGACCTGAAATCGCTTAGCAAGTAAATGACAATGCACACTCCTTTTCTCATCTTTTCTACTCCTTTCCTGTCCACCGACTTGAAAATCTGCCAAGTCTGACATTGTGCTTTGAGCTGAATAGCACAAAACACAGTACACACAGGCTTCTTAATGCCTTACCTGCCTGACTATAGCAGCGTTATAGGCAGTGTTCAGGCTTTGACATCTCACTGACTTGCCATGAATGCTATAGCAAATTGAAGGACTACAATCCAAGTAAAATCTGTTTTTGTATACTGCCCCTAAAAATCGTAAAGGGAACAAATGATTAAAAAAAATACAATATTCAACACATTTAATGTAATATATTTGTTTCTTTTAAAATTGTGCCATTTACAAACCAATTGAGACTTTTAAATAACAAATAATGAACAGAGTGGTCCACTCTGCTGCTAGCTTGTCCACATTTGCTGCATCACAGATCAAAGGGTTTACCTAGACGTCGGAGAATATGCGTTTCCTTCCTGGCTTGAAATCAGTCTAAAATGTATGACATTTAGTTATTTACTCAAGTTGCTGAATGTCTTCTAGTCTATCACTATAATATTGAGGTATACAAAGGAGGAATGATGAACACCATCAAATACTGATTTATTTTGCATAAACGAGAGAATGTTAATATATATATTGTGACAGATTGGTCATCTGTCCCTGTGAAATTAGACAGTGAATTGGTTAGGTGGTTCATGGAAGGAGTCCGGGAATGACTATTGCCCAGCACCATTAGGTTGCTGAGAGTTTTTGTTTCAGTTTTCTTAAAGGGCTCCCGGGGTTCTGATAGAGGCTGAAGACACAGCTCTTGAGAGAAGTTGGAGACACCAGCTCCAGACCAAGTAGGAGACCATGGGCTTCTGAGGGTAGACATGGGGGCACACAAGGAGTGTGGGGCCCAGACCTGTGGCTACTGTAGCCGGGTAAACAGGAGGCTCACAGAGCATGTGAGGCCTGGACCTGATCCTGCTGGGAAGCTGGATGTTTACCAAGCCAGGAGGATTGGCATTTTTCAGTGACTTTTGTTTTATTTGGATATTAACCCCTGCGAGGGGGAGTTTTGATTTGACCTGTGTTCTTAAAAAAACATGGGCAGGAGCCCTAAAAAGATTGCAATTGCATGGATTGATGCTTTGAGAGCAACTGTTTGAGTGTGATCCCCCACAATATATATATATTGGAGCAGATGCTGAAAAACTACTAGTTTCTCTTTTAGTAAAATTATAGTAAAACATGTTATTCTTTAAAGCAGATTGTTCACAAGAGTTTAAAGTTGCTTCCTTACTGCCTGTTTTCAGTAAGTAAAAAAAAATGCTTCACTTTTTGGGACCACTTTCCAAATAGCTGTTCTTATATTTAATTTCATTAAAGCCCTAAGGGCCAGATGTTGCCAGTAGCTTGATTATATGGCAGTGCCAGATATCTATCTTTTTAGATTTGCATAAATAACATTTCATCTTGGGGAAAAAAATAATAATTTGATATCATAGATTGTCATTTGTGCTTCCACTGTGTGCCTGATGTGAGGTGACCTCAGTAAGAGAGTAATTAGAGAAAAACCTAGTAAATTACCAAACACAGATATTCCTCTGCCTTCCCTTTTTTCAGATGACTGCATTCATGGACTGAAGAGCAGAGCTTCCCCTGTTCAATAAATAATGTACTCAGTGACGTGCAGGCACAGTAAATGGCCCTCTGTTACCATTCAGCTTCTCCACCTAGATTTTGGTGGCATCTCTTTACTTGGAAGTCAATACTTATTGTGATGCTTTCAGGTTTGTGTAGAACACATTTAGTAGTAGAGATAACTAAATAAAGGATCAAAATCCTACCCAATAATACATCTGATATGGGCCAGGGTTGAATCTTATATAGGCTATGTTTACATGGCGTTTAGGGATGCGCCGATACCACCTGCATTAATCATACGTCTTGACGGAGAAGTCAGTGCATCCCATACATATGCATGACTTCCCTGTTCCCAGCCGGTCCACCGGCCGAGCGGACAGCGGAGGTTGATGTACTGCCCTGCGTTATCCTCTTAGCCGGCGCACCCGCTAAAAGCCGTGTGAATATGCGGGGCAGGAAGTCATGCATATGTATGGGATGCACAGACATCCCTGTCAAGGCATGCAATTAACTCAGGGGGTATCAGCACATCCCTAAACGCCATTTAAACATAGATTTGGTGTTTAATTGAAATAGAGTTTAATCTAAAACTGCTGTTGAGCAACCCCACATTGTGGCCCACTAAATAATCTTTGTAGGGAGTCTTTTATTGTACAGATTGATGTTAAGGACACAATCTCAGTAACCTTGTTCCTATCAGAATATCTATGAAGGTTTATTGAAAGCCAGCTTCCAAGTTGCATTTCCACTATTTATTTGCAGCCTTCTTTACCAAGTTCGCCGGCTAGAAGGAATACGAACATCCATGTTTACAGCCGAACTGTCCACATTCCTTCTAGCCAGCGAACAGTACAGGTGTTCGACCCGCCCTGTTCGCCGTTGAGAAGGAGCTTATTATTCTTCCACTGGCAGGATCAGTAAAATCCCGCCGGAGGAAGAATCTTTTCACTGGAGATCGGGTAAAGAACCTGGTCTCCTAGTGAAGAATCGGCTTTGAAAACCGGAAGTGACGTCAGGGACGTCACGTTTGGTAATTTGAACAAGGAACTATGCGTTTTTCCGATTCAAATTCCCCGCAAACAGGTGGACTTTTCTAAAAAGCCAATCCGCCTGTTCACAAACTGACCTGGCTGATATTTGGCCATCACTATTACCAAGAGTAGATCTCAATATGTTATCAAAGAAGTAAATACAATATATATATTTATATATATATATAATTTATACATAATTTAATACATAAATTACATGAACAAATAATAATTGATAAGCACAGTGTTTCTTTTTTTGTGGCTGTACCTTGCTGTCAAATTGACACCCATTCTGTAATGGAAGCATACATCCTGTCTTGTCCTGTCTTGAGCTCCACTGATTACACAGGGAAAGCTGCTTTCTCCCAGTGTAATCTACATTACTATTAGTTTGACAGCTCAAGTCCTGCACTGCATTCATTTATGAATCCTGTTGTATTAGAAGTTTCAACAACATACCCCTCATTTTCACAATAGCAAAGGTAGCAAAGCATCTGTCAAACCTTTACTGTAGTGCATATACAGTAGCTCATAAAATAAGTACACTCCAAACGTTGTAATAGATATCAATTCATTCAAGATATGACACTTTGACAATTGGGCTAATTTGCCTATTAGGCACAATTTGGAAATTTTAAACATTTAAGGTTTAAACATTAATAGCTGTGTGTTGAGTTTTTGGGGGGGTCAGCAAATTCACACTAATATAAAAGCTGTAAATTGAATACTTAACATTGTGTGTTATAACATACAATATTACATTGTGTGATGATATAAACTATTAACCATAATGTGAGGGATGTACTCACTTTTGTGAGATACTGTACATAGGATGTGTAATTTTCTAAAATGAAAACACCATTTTAATGTTTGTTTATTGGTCACTTCGGTTCTTCTATAATGCCATTGTAGAGTGTAGAGAGGAGAAGATGCAGATACATGGATGATCTACCTCCATTAATATGGATTTTATTTTACGATTGGTTGGGGTTGGGGCAGAAGGGCCTTTTTTAGTAACCTGACCTGGGAAGTCCAGGTATACCATGCCTACTTTTATGTACTGACAATTCACTTTGTGCAGAATAAAGGAATCACCAACTTTGTCATGCTGAATGTTTTTTAACTCTTCTTCTTGCATAACATAAACGTGATATTTACAGCAAATTCTATATTACAAATCTCACTTTTATGAAGAAGCAAAACAACGTTTTTGTGCCCAATCCTTGCCAGTGGTATATTATAGCTAGGGAATTTTAAACAGGAAAACAATTGGTAGAATACAAAGACGTTCACAGAGCTCTGTTCTGTATGTGTTTTGCAGTCTGTCATCAGGAATTATTGGAGGGAATAGGCAACAGACACATTGTTTTGAAGGTTGGAAAAAACTGCTAGTATGATTTCAGCATATGTGGATCAGAATTTTGTGTGTATAAAGTTGTTCAAATTGCTGCGTCAGCTATTTACAGTTTTAGGGTTCTCAAGTAAAAACTTTCTGTAATGTGATACTTTACTTGGGAAGCTCATACTTTTACAAGCAGATAGCAGTATGGGAGTTTTAAAAGTGCCAGTACCCGTTCAGTGACGACCAAGACACACACACACAGTACATCTGCTATGTAAATAAGTAAGGGCATTTTTTACATGTTGGAATATCTCTGAGTAAAATAGGGAGACCCCCCCCCCCCCCCCCCCCCCCAGCCCCTGGAGTTCCTCATAAGCAACCCATTGGAGTTCAAAAATTGTCATCTAATTGTAAGCCATGCTCAGATTTGGCAGCCCTGCTAGCTGTCATTTGGGAGTATATGACCATTGCTCATCTAAAACAGTGCAAATACAATCAGATCTGCCATTATCAAGGAAGTCCTTTAATACAAAATGTCTTCATAAAAATAGTAAACATTAAGAACAAAGAACCAGTCAATATGCTGTAAAGAAATTCAAACAAACCTCACCAAGTACTTTCATTAAACAAGCCCCAGGTAAAAGAGCTGAAATGGTAGGCGTTTAACTATCCTGTGCTGTGATATTTAAACAGCAACTCTTAAGCTGTTTACAGGAGAAGAATGCAAAGCACTGGGTTAATCTTCTTAAATCTCCCATAGCCAGATGTTCCAAGGACTGTGGTAGACCAGAGGTCATAGTTAACCTGAAGGCTTCTCAGCAACAGGGCCTTATTCCTTGTGATGAATCAATCTCGATAGGAGATTAGGTTCCATCCAACAGTATTTAATTTCTTCAGGGTTGTTCAGCCAGGAGATTGCATCATTAGGAATGTATACTTTTCAAAGAATGAGAACCTCACACACATTCTTAGTGGACATATGACCAGCAAGGAATAGCTATGAAGGAGGCAATGATGCACATACATGAGTGTTTACCTTCAGCCATTTTAATTGATTTGTATGCTTTCCTGATTGTTTGACAGGTAAAAGACTTAAGCAGCCAGGATGCAATAGATCAGATTAGTGAACACTTCATGATGACAGGTTGTGCAATGAGGGACAAGGGTACGGGGGGGGGGGTAGAATTATAATTTAGAATTGCATGTTCCTTTATAGCTGATGAATATCAAACTAGATAGACAGTAGGAATAGATGTTAACCATAGGTGAGGCAAAATCCTAATAAAAAGTCTAAACTAACATTTCTTTGCTAAGAATTGCCTTCAAAATTTTTTTTTCAAACACACCTATTGAGTAACTATCCTCTTACTTCTTGTCATGGTGGCAAGTGCCAGGCAGAATTTTTTTGGGGAAGGAAGCTTGATTTATATTAACTTTATATATGTGACGAACAGTGGCTAATTCATTATAATTTTTTACAATATTTTCTGATTTAAAATAAAAGTTTAAACTTTATTTAAAAAATCTGAAAAAAGACTGAAGGCAGGATCAATAGATAATAATAATAATAATAATAAACACTGTTTAGCTGGACCAAAATTACCTTTCTTAAACACAAACAGTTTTAAATTTGTTTGAATTCTGGATTACTTGTTACGTGTACTTTTCATGCATATGACCAGGGGTGCAAATGGATCTCCCTCTTCTTGATCGAGCCTCCGATTAGCTTTCTCTACCCCCCCCCACCTATTGTATACTCTGTTCCCCAACCTATTAGACTGTAAGCCCAACCGGGCAGGGTCCTCTATTCCTCCTGTGTCATTACCTGTACCTGTGTGTTATTGTGTGTTGTATCTCCACTCTAATGTATTGTACAGCGCTGCGTAATATGTTGGCGCTATATAAATAAATGATAATAATAATAATATCCACAGGTCAACAGCTGGCTTTGTGTCAAATGCTGTTTGAACTCCCAGATCTCATATCTAAATAGTGTGATCCTGAAATTTTTTGGGTTAGCAACTAAAATCTTTCATCATCCTCTTTCATAGTCATATTCCAACTGTCAAACAGTGCTTTACTCTTGTCAGATTTTACTCTTACATATGCCCACTCTGACTTCTCAACCCCCAGATCTCTAACTCTGTCAGATTTCCTTTAGATCTCCTTTTGTTTTACCAAAACCATGTAATATGAGGGACTTTCTAAACAGTCAAGTCACCCATGCTCAATCACAGAGGACCCGGCACTACATAGTTGTTGGTAGATCTAAATCTTACCTAAAGGATATCTGACAGAGAGATGTAATGGTGTAAGTCCATTTTTTAATTTTGGATTAGGAATTTACATTCCCAACTCCACACCTCTAGCTGCAACCTTTCATAGTTATTAATGTTCTCCCCTCTCTGGCTAGTACACAGATGCACATAATAAGAATAATCAAAGTACACATAGCTAGTTTTTTTTTCCTTCGCATACCACTTATGTGCCCCACTGCATATGCCATACGGGTGATAATAGACTTCCTATTATCTGACACCCACAATGATTTGTAGGTTCTAGATAAATCTAATTTCTGGATGCTTGAAAGCCACAATAAATTATTAGGATACCAAGCTTGTGGCATTAAATTTCAGTAAACAATATCACAGTACTACACAGTACCGTTTTTAAACTTTCATCATGATATGCACAATTCAGAGTGTATAGACAAGTATAATGCAAGACAAGTATTTTTTTGGTTGGATCAGGTTCTAGTGGCTTGAGAGTTCTAGTTTCTTGATTTGCGGATAACAGAGAGTCTATACTATTTATTAGACATAGTGTCATATCAACACACTTCTTGGCAAATGACATATTTTAGGCATGTAATGAATGGACTGGTCACTGTAGCCTTGTCAAATCTTTTAGCACGGCATAGCTGCAGGTCCCAGAATGTTTGGTTCTTGTAGAAATTGGGTATTTCATACTTTAAACAGACAACAATATGCTATTCCATCATTCATCTGTCAATACTACTACAGCAAATTGTTAGATAATTACTTCACATCTTAATCTACTTGTATTTAACTGTGTCTACATAATACTATTTTTAGCCTTCCATTAGGAATGCAATGACAAAATGCATTACTCTGATCTTTTGCTTTTTTAAATCAACTTTAATAAAGACGTGAAAGCCTTATCTTACGACACTGAGCAACACACAATTAAAAATGTGTTAATAATTCATAAAGCAGTTACAGGCCCATTAGGCAGGCAAACCCTCCAGCATAGCTCTAGACAGTGTGGAAGTTAAACAGAAAATAGCTTTTCAGAGCAGATGGCATTTATGTCCTATGTGGTGAATTATGATTGCTGATATTACTATGTTAAAGCCTGTAAAAAAGTAGGTCAAGATGCTTTAAAACTCTATCCATCATTAATGGAAAAAAATGTCAAACCAATGGATTATCTGTTATTGGATGAAGAAGCTGCCCAACCTCTAATTGGACTATAAGTTGTCAACTGCAGCTACAATACATGCTAAAGAATTTGCCACTGTTGTGGTCTTCTGACCTCTATGTTAGGGTTAATAATTTTACCTTATAAGGTTTTACTAATGCAACCTTCCTAGCATCACAGTTGTATAAAAAATAACAGCAAGACAAATATCTAAGTTTTTTGGTATGTGTCTGTGAATGCTTTTTGTTCCATGTTTAAAGTTTTTTTTTCTTACCAAAATCCAGTGTTCATGAAGCATTTTGGCAAAATGTCCTACCTTGAGTGATGTAATCCCTTCTTCTGACTTACCCCATATAATGCCTATCTTTACCTTTTGCATCGTTCTTATCATTAATCACAAGCTAAACTACCCAGACCCTTTCCTCAAGGTAGGACAAGTCGATGGGTTGGCTATTCCTTTGAAACATAATGCCTCAATCCAACAGTTTACCAACATCCACATCTGCAACTCATCTCTCCTTCCTGCAGCTAGGTATGACATGTCCAGTACTAGTCCAGTTTAAGCTTTAATCTAAAAGCATAGAAACCAAATTTATGAGTGCCTCGCAAGAACTTGCAATGATGGGTTTCAACTAATAAGTACTAGACCAAGGGGGGGGGGGCAAAATAAGACCCATGGGCCAGATCGGCTTAGCTTTCTTACCAGCCCCTTGTCACCTTGTTGAAAAGATGCTCCCCTCTGGTTGTTCTCTGCAACGAGTGCGCATAATGCCTAGAGGTGTTTAAAAGTTGACTTAGTGTTGATGCAGTGGCATGATCATGACACTGTTGGTGCATCCTCTTGGCGACAACAAGCAGTCTCTATGAAATATCTCTGCTCATTGCAATGAATGAGCATTTTTTAAGAAATGTAAAAAATTAAAAATGTTCCTGTCACATGTTGCATATTACACATCACCACCATCATTAGCGATGTTAGCCATGCATGGAATTGGCACACCTATGGGGGGTCAGCCATTACAGGCTCTTGGTCCCACCCCTGCACTAGACCATTACAGTTTGTGAACAGAATACATATTCTATCAGCTGTGGGTTCTGTGTCTTCACTGATGGAGTGGTACATCAGTGCAGTAACAAGTTTTTTTTTCTAACAGTGATCATGCTCTTTGTTGGATTCATCTACAATCATATATAATTTACAATATCTCAAGTATAATAAGACAGAACAGACCATAAGAAGCATCCATGTTTTTTTTTTTGGGGGGGGGGGGG
>CM070036.1:29742766-29756018 GCA_036250615.1 Ptychadena robeensis | reverse complement strand
AAAGTTGGGGGGTCGTCTTATACGCCCAGTCGTCTTATACGCCGGCATATACGGTATTAATATTTTTTATATTAACCATACTAGAGTCAATCTAACTACCTATCTGCTAATTTCTGAGGAATAGATTACTGCTGCTTTATAACAAAAAGTTTAGGACTACATGCATTCAAACAGAATAAATAAAATAGATATAAAGAAAAATACTTATTTGAAATTGACTTATACACAAGCCTATATACATAATATATATAAATATATATATATATATATATATATATATACACAGGAGGGCATCCATCATGATTGTTGTCCAGTAGAAAGACAGAAGGATGGGGCTAGGGTCAGTTTTATATCCAAATGTTTGTATTTGCTCATATAATCAATGAAGTTTTAAGGTTGAAGGTATGTGAGCACATATGTCTACAGCTATGGGTCTTTTAATGTGGTTGACACCCTTTTAGCAACCTATATATTTAAAGCAACCATAGCACCTCTAAAATGTCTTGAAAAGTCTTGTGTTCATTGTCTAAGAACATAACAATATACTGATAGGGAAATTTTTTTTTTTTTTTTAACAATGAGTTGTGAATCTGCAGACCGGTGATTTGATTGATGTCTAATTAATCACCAGTGTGCATATGGTATATAATTAGCCAAGCATTTGTGTAAGGTCATTCCTACCCTGTTTCCCCTATGATAAGCCATCACCATCAAATAAGCCACCCCACGATTTTTGCCCAAAACAATAAAATAATGGTGCATATGGTATATAATTATACTCCCAGATGTTCTCCACCAGTCTATGATAAAGCCCAGTGTGGGTGGAATCCAAAAGAGTCTTCTGTAGCAGCTTCAGGAGAGTTTTTGTTCTAGTATATGTATCTATGAGGACAGTAATAAAGAAAAGACTACAAATTACAATTGATTTAAAATGTCTAAAAACGAAGCTTAATCCCATTTCCTCAGCTTTACAGTTGATGAAATGATGGAATTTAGAAATTGATGAAAATTTGGGTTTAACTTGAAAGGCCCTGTTCATCAGTGACCAACCCTGGCAGCTTAATGTACAATATTAAGGCCAATCCAGTCAATACGAATGTACAGTATAGGTTGTTGTCAAATGCTATCTTATTTGAAGGTTTGTAAGCCGCCAAAAAATGAAATTGAACACCAAAGAGCAAGTGAACATACATACACCCAGCTATTTAATACATTTTGAAAAGAAAAGGTTATTCAGGTGACTGGTTGTTAGGAAGCAGAGTCCCTAACATTCAGCTTGACTTTTATACAGACAATCATCAGTATGTAGATCACTTTTTCCCCAACATGGCTATAATTAATGACTAGCCAAGCATTTGTGTAAGGTCATTCCTTCCCTGTTTCCCCTATGATAAGCTATCCTCATCAAATAAGCCACCCCATGATTTTTGCCCAGAACGTTAAAATAAGCCACCCCCTGCAAATGAGACACCCACCGATACCTGCCCCTGTCCGCATCTCCCATTCGGGTGTTACAATGAGTAGCTGTGTGCCTCCGTGTGACTCCGTCAGGGCTGGCTGCAGTGCAGGAAGGACAAGCAAGCTGCTGATCCCTGCCGTAATGGAGTCTGTTACCCAGACATACCGGTAGAACCCCAAAAAAGTGAGTCAGTGAAGGGGACAATGATTGGCACAGAGTGATCAGAAGGGGACAATGAATGGCACGGAGTGATCAAAGGGGACAATGATTGGCACAGAGCGATCAGAAGGGGACAATGACTGGCACAGAGTAATCAAAATAAGTTATCCCCCTGACAATAAGACCTAGGGCATATTTAGGCATTTCAAAAAATATAAGACAGTGCCTTATCATCGGGTAGTTGTGATACACAGATGCACAGAGCACATTTGAGTTAAAATATTTGGCATGCATATCACTCTGATAGGCAGTGATGAGCAACATAGGCAATATTCGAATATTGGCGAATTCGAGTGTATGGCCATGAATTGTGATTACCTTTAAAATGCATGGTCACATGTGGTATTTATTTTCGCATTGTGAATATAAAATCGCAATCCATGACCATAAGCTTCCCAATGCATAATATCGCAAATATTCGAAATTGCAAATATCCGCCGCCATGTTTGCGAAATTTGCCAATTCTTGAATAGATGATATTCGTCGTATATATTCGCAATTCGTATATTCGAGCTCAACACCACTGAAAGGTAGTTAACACAATTCTCATCTGATGTTTATTCAACTTATTAACAATATTTTATTTTGTCAATATTTTCTACAAAGATGTCTTAGCTGCATACAGGACTGTTAAATCCATCTGTGTACCACAAATTATTTCATAACGAGGTGTATCATTTGCAGCAAATCCTATATTTTGATGGAAAACCTGTTGCTATGACAGCATAGTTCAGCTTCTAGCTAGGAACATAAACCTCCTGCTATGAATGGATCCGTGTCTCCATTTTGTGCCGTCTGTGGCCCCACGGTGAGCAACTGGTATAATACAAGAGATGGGAAAACCACTTCAGCTCAATTAAAGAGCCACTAGAATATCTGCATTAACCATTTCAGAGCAAGAGAAACAAGTCCATTTTCATAATCGTATTTACTGTAGTAGTTGTACATTGTAGGAAATTTCCTCTCTCTTCATTACATAAACAAGCACAGAGAAATATATACATTATTATATGATATCAGCTGATCACTGTTCATGTTAATGGAGTTGAATGTGGGCAAAAACAACATTAGCGCTCGCTGCTTACCACCAGAACCTGACTGGTCAGAGCCTGGATAGGTGAAATAGAATGCTACTATATACTTTCCGAGTGACAACTGACCTATCTAAGAATAGACTGTAAACATAAAATCTTTACAACATCAACTCTCTCAACATAACTACTTCACCTTTCTCTGACACCTTCCCGGAGCAGGCATGTGCCATACTGTAATTGATTTAACCCAATGATTGATGCCAGGAAGGCCCTTAGGGATGCTATTGATAATTAAGGCCTTTCACCTACCCAAGAACAGCTTGCAGGAAACAGAACTTCAACCTGCTTGTTTCTGAAATTTTACAAAGCCTATTCATTACATGGAGGCTTACCATTTTTTAAGTAAAGATGGAAAGTGAATGCCTTTTTCACATTCTTGAAAAAGAAGGGCCCAGATTCCTCTGTTGTTTCCCAGCATTCTCACCAGACCAGTAAGGGCTGTTATTTTGATTTGATCATTACTTAAGCAAATTTGCCACCAGAGACACACACGGACTGACTTTCCTAAAGCTGGCCATAAACCTTTAGATCTTTCTGTCAGATATCCTTTAGATCTACCAACAACTATGTAGTATATGCTCCTCTGTGATTGAACACAGATAGACTTGATTGTTTAGATTTAGTGGGAGCATAGGTGCTCATCTGTCCGCTGTTCCCCCACCCACGTGTCCTCGTCGGGATCTTCTTAGAGCAGGAAGAGGAGGAGAGGTGAGGGACTTGCTGAGGCCCCATCTGTGTTGCTGATTGGCTTTCACATACACCAATCAAAGTGCTCACCCTGAGTCTAAGCAAGTCCTTCGCCTCTCCTCTTCTTCCTGATGCAAGAAGATCCTGGGCAAAGATACCCCAGGGGCGGACCGGCAGACAGGTGAGTACCTATGCCAGTTAGGTCATTAGCCTCAAGTGGTGGACTGCCAATTAACGGAAATGGGCTGCTTGCAGGTTGGGCACCTAGGAAGTGGATAGTAGACTCAATATTACCATGATAATGTCTAATGTCAATCACTCACAACTTTACCCCATTTTATCGCTTAAAACAAAGACGGGTGAGAAGGGACATGTTGTTTTTGCCCTGTGGTTGCAGTTTGCAGTCAGCTCGGAGCTGCAAACAGGTGCTTCCCTTACAACTGTCGGAGCTTGCCATAATGAAAAACTATGTAGCTTCATTCACTACATTTGGTTCCATGGACCACCTACCAAAATAACCATACCTTCTTTCATTTATTCATATGTTTACTAAAGCTTGCCACTATTCTCCATTTTTCTGCTAAAACATTACCATAATATGTATTAGCTCCAGCCATATACAAATGCACCCTAGCTCATTTAAGTGTACATACTAAAGCCATCACATCAGATTTGAGTCTTACAATTCATTTAATGTAAGTGCTTGAAATATACTGTTACAGCTTAGCTGAATACTGAAATAAGGCTGTCATCTTGCCTCTGAAAGCTGCCCAGTAACAACAGGAGATGCATCTGTATTTCATATATGTGTATTGAATATCTTTTGTATCAAAATGTATAAATGAATATAAATATATGTGTACAGAGAGGGAGAGGAATAGAGGAAGAAAAATGTTTTTCTTGTATGTCTGATACATGACAGTCAGGGAATATGATCTACATTGATTTTCTTATTTTAGAAGCTTAGAGTCCTATGGCAGCGAGATCTTACAATGCAGCATATATATGTTCATTGCATACATAATATATTGAGGTTGGTGAGAATAAGGATTTACTTTGAGTCTACACTAAAAAAAGTGTTACTATTTTATAGCACTGGCACAGAATTTGCCTGAACTGTTTTTAGAGTCTGACAGTTCTGAGTTATTTTGATGCATGTCCCCTTTTATTCATTTATTTAACCAAAAAAAATGACTGTTGTGGTGTAACAGATGACAGTGCAGGGTTATTAATTTTACATTGTGCCTTTGGGTTTTATTTCTTGGCTTTCTTAACAGCTGAACTCTGTGATAAGACTGTGCCAAGTTATTTGTGCCATGTTGTTATATAACAGCTCGCAGGCTACTGAAATAAAACGCTGACATACATGTCTGAAGATGTCAATGCTTTCAAGAATAAGAAAGGTGAAAGGTGGAATGAAGGATTGTCTCAGGTGTCAAGAGCGCATCAGTACAATGGCAAACCCTTTCCATCACTATGGCATTCAAATCATTACATGCATCCTTCTCAATCGTGCATTAAAAATAAAATGTCATTGACATGAAAGCAAAAGTAAAGATGTAAGAAAAAAGCTGAATCTGATTTGCGGTCTAAAGTAACCTTTCCTTTGCCAGTAATTACAGCAACACATCTATTATTCAAATTATAATAAACTTATCATTGAGTGTAAAATCAGTAAACCCAAGCGTTGTCTTGGTGTGAGAATTACTACCCCATTAGGTGATGCCATATTGCCTATAACACAGCATACACAATGGATTATTTTGTATTGATTATATCCCACACAAACCCAAGGCACCCTAGGCCTTCATATAACAATTTTACCAATTTTGTGTACACCAGTGGACTTATTTCTTTGTAGCAGAAAAGATTTAGTGGTGAGTTAAATCTAGGGAATCGGGTTGGCTAGCCCCAGGGACTATACATTGGCCCAAAATTACAAACAAAGGTAAATGTAAAAAAGTCAATTTTATTCACATGTTCAAGGTAACAAAAAACTCCCACCCAGCCACCCCAATTCCCTAGATTTAGCTCACCACTAATTCTTTTCTGCTACAAATGACTATGGGATGAGGCAATGGTTAATTACAGTGCTGTGTTGGATCATTTTGGCAAACACCCACCCATCAATATTTCTTACACTGTTATTTCTATATGTAGTTTGGATCCAGTACTGAAGTTTTAAACGTTTCTTCCATTGGTTGCTGTCTTTCCCATCATCAACCTGATAATGTGATTTTCAACATTTATATTTGATAACATTCCTTATTTTAGCCAATGTATCATGACCACTGTTTCTCTGTTCTTCTCTATTGAATACAAATAGATTATGGCTGGTGGACTAGCAGGGTCCTGTACAAAGATTCCTGAAAACATCACAGCATGTTGCTTTAGTACACTTCTCAATAACCCCTAAGCACCTAAGCACTGTACTGAATATTGGAAGGAATTAGGCAACTATCAAAACCAATGATGGGAGAATGTCAATCTGGTGGTGGGGGTGTTCCTGGGATGGTATGCAGACTTCCATAGGTAACGCTCACATGTGATCATATGTCAACATAATTAAATGAACTGAAATAGAATCAATGAATGTTGCAAGCCAAATGCGTGGAAAAACACACCGTGCAAATGTGGCATGTGGTTTCCTGTAGGCTATGACATGCCTGTTTATACAGGAGTGTTATAACCTGCAACCTGTTATGTCGGCAATGCTGCAGTGCTGGTAAAGACGCAGTACATGTCCGCTAAAAACAATGGGAGCTTCAATGGGATGTGTACAAAATCCTGTGGCTGGGTTTGGGCATCATAGACACATAATGCCAACGTGTCCAAGGCACCGACATACAACATAGTGTAGGCTTAGCCTTAAAGTTGAAAAGGGTAGATGATGTCACATATCCATCAGCCAGAAAATCTGATGTGTTGCAGCGTCCTGGTGCAGCGTCATGGTGGCGTGTGTAGTACAATCAGGGTATGAAGTTTCAGTACAAGATGGGCAAGACTAATAATAAAACAGTAGTTCAGGTTTATGTTCCATTTTTCGATTGAGACAGCAGCCTTTAAATCACACACACATGCTTCTTATGAAATCTTAAATCTTTGGGCTAAAGTGGTTCCCAACCTTTTTAGATCCGTGACCCTGGAAGTGACGTCCATGGGTGTTACTTCCCCCTTTCCAAATACCGGAAGTGACACTCCTTGGCGTCACTTCTAGTACAATCAGGTAAGTGTAATGTCCCCTCCCTCTTGATTCCCCACCCTGGAATGATGTGTTAGGAGGGAGGGGGCATTACTCTATCAGAGCTGCTGCTTGTTAGCTTTCAGCAAATGTGGCGACCCCTATGAAAATGTTGCTTGCCCCCCGAGGGGATCCCGACCCACAGCTTGAGAATCGCTGGGCTAAAGAGATTGAAATGCCATAAGAGTTTTTTAGCATTACAGTTATGGATTGTCCACTATGATTGAATCACAAACAGTATCCTTTAGAGGTGTCCCCAAATGTGTGGTCATATAGTTTATATTCTATTTCATACACATTCCTTGTAAATACCAAACTTTTAAGTATGTGCATTGTCTGTGATAAAGTTTCTATTGTAAGTGGCTTACCAGTTTCATCAAAGGTTCAGTCAAGAAACAAGATAAACAGTTTTGTGGATCATCAGTAGCAGCTGCAAAGTTGCCTATCCTGGTTCTAGGTGATCATAATCATATCCACTTATATTGCCAGCAGAGCTTTCTGACACTAATTATTGCCTAGTAAGAAACTGCCTAGTAGACAAATGAAAGGCTGCCACATAGTAATCGCTGAAGCATGACATCATTTAAACCACTGGCAGAAATAGATTATGCACCTTGTACTTAACAGGAAAATACAGGGTAAAATATAGATTAAAAAAAAATCACACACCAAATCTTTCTTCCTGCTTTGTGACTGCATCTGCAAAGAATAGCCTTTATAAAAGGGCAATTAGTATGCAGTGCTCTCATCAGGACGGCCCTACTCTCTTAGATTTTGTGTCTCACTCATCTGATTGTGGGGCTAAAATAAGAAGCCCCCGCTTCATTGAATGAGTATGCAACAGCCAAGGTGTTAGACCTGTTAGAAAGCGCTGTTCATCATTAAAATATATTTTTATGTTGCTAACCAGACTTGAAAGGAAAATTAGAACTAAAAGGCTTGGCACTCAGCAGCCGCGTTTCAGATAAAAGCAATCTACATGAGAAAGCGAGGCTTTTAAACCATTTCTGAAATACGACTATTGTAGACCGGAAAAGAATGTCAGAGCAGAAATGAAAGAACGAAACACGGAATGCTGCTATGGCAAGTGTAATATTTATTTAATAATGTGTAACAGCAAGATCTATGGCTACCTCTATGGTCCATTTATTCCTTTAAAACAAAAATATCTATATTTACTTCATTCTCAAAAAGGTCCTCACCCCAAATACATTGTTTAAAGAAATTTATATTCCTCCTTTCCAGACTACTTATATAGACTAGAAAGGGGGGACTTTGTGGGGTATCCTCCTCCCCTAGGATTTTTATGGAGCTTTAACCGCTCCTCATCTGCTGCTCCTCTCTGCAAATTTCTACACTGGCTTCCACAGAGAATCAAATTAAAGTTCTGTGCCTTGCTTTTAAACTCACTCCACATCTCGCAACCTTCTGGTAATACCCCTAACCACCCCCCCGTCCATCCAGTGACCTAACTAGTAACTTCCCCACTAATAACCTCATCGCACGCAAGGCTTCCGGACTTCTCTCTGGAACTCTCCTCCCTCGTCCATTAACTTGCTCCACTTTTTGGCACTTTTAAAAAAGCCCTAAAAACCCACCATCTTCAGTCTGGCCCTATCCGTCTTCTCATCTCAGGATGGCCAGTCCCCCCCCCCCCCCCCCATCCTATTGTATACCCGCTGTTCCCCCCCTATTAGGATTGTAGGGTCCTCTACTCCTCGCTATGTCATGGGTACTGTGTGTTGATTGTGTGGTTTGTATCTCCACTCCAATGTATTGTACAGTGCTGCATAATATGTTGGCGCTATATATATAAATGATAATAATAATAATAGTACGACATCAAAACATCATGTTTATGGTTAAAAACAATACATTTTATAATGCATTATAAAAGGACAAAAACAAACAAAACACCATAACACAAAGTGCATACAGTGCTATACATTAAGTTTACAAACTGCAGAACAGTTTTGACGTGTTTCGCCCTGAAACATCATGGGCTTTATCAGGATATTCCGCCAATAGTAGTCCAAAAACCTAATGTGACGGGCCGGCAGGAAACAAGAACTCCAATCTTTTGATAGATCTACGTTTCAAGAAAAATGTAATAAGTTTCTATAGTCATCAAAAATAGGTTGTCCCCGATTTTATTTGTTTACATTGAAAATAAAAATAAAGCATATTTTTGCTTTTCAAAGAGATAACAAAAATATAATTCCCAAAATTTCAGAAGAAATAACAAACCTTGCTTTTTTTGGTACATGAATTGGAAAATTCATCAAAAGTCAGATTTGAGTCATGTCTGTATTAAAAAAAGGTCATTTAGCTCTTTACAGGAAATGAATGGGATCTCTGTAAACTCATGTAAATGCCTGTTTGCCAGTAAGTGTAAAATGTAAATGCCTATTTGCCTGTAAGGGAGTTTTCCCCAAGCACAACCATTGAAGGGTCTTTCATGTATCTTACATTTATAACTCTGTGTCTAAGCACTCAATTTAGTGATATAACGATGTGGGATAGTCAGATCTGTCAACCGTCCCATTTTGGCTGGCAAAGTCAAGTTTTTATGTGGCTTTTCCGGCCAGATCCCAGATTTTTCCCGGATTCTTGAAATCGCCCTGATCTAGCAGGAAGAGGTTATTCTCCCTGCTAATGTCCCACCCCGCATATTATCAGCACAAGTGGGGTGGGCGCCCTCTCCCTGCTAGATCAGCCAAGAAGTCCGCCTGGTGCTGTAAGTGACCTCAGTGACGTCACTTCCGGTACATGGAATGCGGAAGAACCAAGACCAATATACCGTAAGTGACGTCACGTCCCGCGGTTTTTTAGTTTCCAAACTTGACAGCAATGGGGATAGTGGAAATCTACTTCTCCTGAACTCTAAGTAGAAAACAAATTAAGATGTCTTCAAAATTAGGACGTTAAAGATTGGATAAAGACTATAAAATAGTCATAGTCACTTTGACTAGTAGGAATTTCTACTTTCTAAATCAGTGGTGGGCAACTGAGTTGATATGGAGGGCCACAAGTGTAGCCCTCAGCATCACTAAAGGGCCGCACATAACATATTCAACTTGTAGAAGCACTTTTTTTAAAACAATTACAGCAGGTATAGCTAGAAGACCATTTTTTTTAAATAACAAAATGTGTGTTGAATTATACTTCAGGCATTAGGTAACACTGTAGTATGGTAATGCACATAAAGTCAATCAGCGACCGGGCGCAGACGAGTCAGCTCGGGATCGGTGGACAGGGGAGTTTTTATGCCCTTTGCATTAACAGTTAGGTTTCTGGGGCCGCTGAAGAATGCCCAAAGGGACGCAGGTTGGGCACCTAAGTTCTGAATCAGTGGTGGGCAACTGAATTGATATGGAGGGCCACAAGTGCAGCCCTCAGCATCACTTAGGGGCCGCACATAACATTTTCTGTCTATACTGACTTGTATAAGCATTTTATAATGAAAACATGACAGCAGGCTTAGCTAGAAGACATTATTTTTCAATAACAAAATGTGTTTTAAATGATACTTCCAGAATTAAGGAACATTGTAATATGGTGATGCACATTTTGAGGGCACATAACCTCTGATTCAATGGTTATGTTCCCCTATCCTGGTCCTCACCTCCTCTTCCTGCTGAAAGAAGATTGCGGGGGATCAGCGGACAGGCAAGTTCCTACTGATGCCTTATGCATTAACAGGTTTTGGGGACTGCAAGAGGAGGACTGAGGGGGGCTGCTGAAGAAAGCCCAAAGGGCAACATGCCCCCCCCCCCCGGTCTGTAGGTTGAGCACCTGGGTTTTAAATGGTCACACTGCGAAAGTAAAATCCATCCGCAATATATATTACATGTATAATTCATGTACCAGTCTTTGGGACCAACTGTACCAAATGTTAGTTTTCTGAATACAATAGATTATCAGGAATTATTAAGAAGCAATGGCACACTGTGTCTGTACACATATTCATCTGTCATTCACCTTTTTCAGTCACATTTGAATTGGCATAAGTTCCTCTATTTAATGATCTGAGTCAAATCTCAAACATATAATTAGCTTCTGACATGCTGTGTAACACTTATCCAAAGGGAGAAAAAAAGTCATTACGTTCTATTTTGGTGCCTGGCAAATAAAAATTAAGTAATTAAGTAATTAACCCTAAATCATGATCCCAGGTGACATTGGATATTTTATCTGAGGTCAATGGTGTACTTACCGACTTCTCAGTCAGACCTTGAATTATGTCACGTGCAGGAAAGCTCCTACCACTGCTTTTTCTTGCAAGCGAATCTCATTTTGGTGGACTGAAATTCCATAACTTTAGAAAACTTTTCAGATCATTTTGTTTACATTCTTTCTACATTGTACACACCTGACAAGCTAAACAGACAATAATATCTTTATCTAACCTTTTTTAAATTGTGACGTATATTTGTTTTGAATAAAACATTACAGATATTATTTGACATTAGTTGAACAGATTTGTATTTGTGATCTAGAAGATCACTAATAGAAATAAACTAGCCACACATGGTTCAATTTTAGCGTTCAATCAATGATTTTGTAGTTCGATCAAAAAATCGAAAATCGATTTCCATTTAATCGATGTACACCACATGGGGAGTATATTTTGACTGAAAAGTTCATCAAAGTAATCAGAAATCGTCGATTGAACTCCTCTTACGATTTTATTTTCAATCGGAAGCGATGTGTTAAAGGGAAGTAGCCACATACATCGAGTATCATTGAATCGAACAAAAAAAAAGCTGCAAGCCATGTAGTTTGATTTTTCAACCTGTCCGATCACGATTCAATCGACGATTTCACAAAAATCGATCAATAATCGGCGATTGTACTATGTGGGGAAAAAAAAATTTCTTTCAATCGATCAAATTTTTCATCGAAAAACACAGATTCAACGCTAAAATTTAACCATGTGTGGCTAGCTTTAGGCTTTGAAAACCATAGTGGTTGAAAGCAGAGAATTTAACGCAGTGCAGAATGGACGCATTATAATGACGTTAGTTATATGCCAGTCCATTCATTTCAAACGGCCGATAATGTGGCCCGAATGGAATGAAAAGGGGGGCTTGCGCTTGTTGGATGCACATCCAAGCGCATAATGGAGGCCTAGCCTTATGCTCCAGGTTTAATGGTTGGAAAACAAGCAAATAGTAGAACCCTTGACTTGAGTTAGTCAAAAATGTGCTCTGATGGAATATTCTGGCACACAGGTGAAGGGGGATCTGAAATAAACAGTGGAGCAGACAGTTGTACAAGAAATTCCTTCTTACTTCCTACATCCGGAAAGTACTCACAGCGCATCACCTTTCACATTTTGTTATGTTACAGCCTTATTCCAAAATGCATTAAATAAAATTTCAACGATGTTGAATGACAATGTAAAAAAAGTTCACTTCAGGTTTTGGCAAATTGATAAGAAAATTTAAAACTGAAAATTCACATGTACATAAATATTTACAGTCTTTGTTCAATACATTGTTGGTGCCCCTTTTGGCAGCAATTACAGTCTCAAGTATTTTTGAAAATGATGCCACAAGCTTGGCACCGTCTCCTTGGCCAGTTTCGCCCATTCCTCTTTGCAGAACCTCTCAAGCTCCATTCCATGTTGAATGGGACGTGTCGCAGCAGCCATTTTAATATCTCTCCAGAGATGTTCAATCGGATTTAAGTCTGGGCTCCGGCTGGGCCACTCAAGGACATTAACAGAGTTGTCCTGAAGACACTGCTTTGATATTTTGGCTCTGTGCTTAGGATTATTGTCCTGCTGAAAGATTAAACGTTACCCCACTCTGGGTTCAAGAGAGCTCTGGAGCAGGACATCCAAGATGTCTCTGTACATTGTTGCAGTCATCTTTCCCTTTATCCTGCCTAGTCTTCCAGTTCCTGCCGATGAAAAACACCCCCACAGCATGATGCTGCCACCACAATGCTTCACTGTAGGGATGGTATTGGTCTGGGGATGAGTGGTGCCTCTTTTCCTCCAAACGTGATGCCTGGCATTCACACAAAAGAGTTCCATCTGTTTTTTTCTTATGTATTATATTTTGTGCTTCAAGACCATGCTGTCTACAAACAATTCCTTTGACTTGGTTTGCTTGGTAAATTTATATTAAACTATTAATTATTTATATGTAAACTTTTTTAGTTTGGTATTATGGGATGTAGTAATGGCCAAACTAACAGCCTCCACATAAAGGGTGCCCGCCCATACTCTGAGCTATGGAGAGCAACGTGATGACGTCATCATGTTGCACCCACCGCTCGTCTGTCTGCCCCCACTCGCTACATGTGTGGGGACCTTAAATATCAAACAAATCAGCTGATTACAATTATAATGCGCTTTTCTTTCAGTTCTCTTCTGAAAGTTTTCTTAGGAGAAATTGTCCTTCCTAGTCATCACAATCTGGGTAAAAAAGATAAAGGGTAGTTGCGCACAACCTTCAGCAGTGATTACACAGCTATTGTGATAGCAGTGGCCAGAAAGGCCCTCAGTAGGTGTGTGGGTGTGCAGCTCTCAAAATGGAGGAG
>CM070036.1:29706902-29742666 GCA_036250615.1 Ptychadena robeensis | reverse complement strand
ATTGATCGGGGGAGTGATCAATTGGCCATGGAATCCTACACGTGTATGGCTAGCTTAACAGAGAAGCACTGCCTACTGGCACAGCTCATGAAAATCTCCTAGAAGCAATTGAAGGCCATCAGGTCCATAGACAGAATCTACAACTTAAGAATGCTCTTTCCATCAAACTGGAGGATAATCAGACTTTGGATAATCTCTGTGATATCCTGAAAGAAAGAATTCCCACTTCCCCAACTCACATTCATCCCAAGGTATTACGCTGCATTCACCAAAATAGCATTACTTTGAAAATTACATCTGTAGCAATAAAGGAATTTTTCATCATTTCAAATGCTAATATCTGTAATGTGTGCTTATTAATATAACTTCTATTTAATTGCTATGGTCATTTAAATCCAGTCCTGGAAATATAGAGAAACACAATGCTTTTGCTGGGAGCGTTAAGCCTGCTAGACGGATTATAAAGCATCGGGGGCAGCAGAACATAATACAGCCACATGGAGGATGTAACTGCTATTGCACAAAATTAATCCAAAAGTAAATGAGTTTTGCTAAGCTGTACAAAGGAATATATGGTGGCTGTGATTGTCTGGGATTGAAGAGTCAGAGGAAGTGTGATTGGCATGGGCAGCATTAGAAGGAGAAAAGAAAGATAACAATGATTTCTGAACTCTATTGTACAGCCTTGGCATTGGTAAATGTGAATGACAGTAGGTGATCATTTTTTTTATATGATGTACAGAAGAGAGTTTTCTCAAATCCATGAAGATCACTGGCTCATAACAGTAGGTGACCATTTTTTGTAAAGTACAGAAGACAGTTTTGCTCAGATCATTGTCTGCTAATACATGCTGCATTCAACTCAATGTAAGAATTTAGGGAAATCATTTTGTTATTCTGATTATGATTACTGTATAAACTTGAATATAAGCCGAATTCATTACCTGAAATGTGCAAGAAATGAAAATCGCTGCGTTTTGTAGGTGAACCTTGTGAGTGAATTGCAAAGCCCCCGAACATGCTATCATCACCAAATTTGCTAGAGAAGGTGTGTAGGAACATTAGAAAATAAAATATTTTTGCATAAATTAGATTCAAAGTCAAGTCAAATTTGAATTTATTTTGTGCAAAAACTTCACATGCTAGAGCAATACTCTTTTCTTTACAATGTTCCCACACCCCTTCTCTACATCTCCAGCAATTTTAATGATGATATCATGTTATGGTGCTTTGTTATTAACTTACAAGTCTACTGAATAAAATAATAACAACAAAGCATATTTGCTGTGTATTTCTGTACCTTAGCTGCTGCATCCCCCCTCCTAGGCTTATACTCGAGTCATTCCGTTTTTTCAAATTTTTTTTATTAAATAAGGTGCCTCAGCTTATATTCAGGACGGCTTATACTCGAGTTTATACAGTAAATAGGCTGTGTTAGGCTACATGTACATGGTCGCTTCTCGAAAACAAGGGGGGGGGGCGCAGACTTTTCTCACTGTCGAGCACTGTCTACAAGCGCCTGCAGACTTGTGCAGGCACCCAGGAAGGCTTTAGCCGTAATTGCTTGTTAACCGGGTGGTTAGAAACTGGCCATGTAAATGAACCCTTTATCACAACTTCTACAAAACAGAAACAGAGGTGACATTTTCTTTGGAGCTTATTACATATATAAAATCGCTAATGTTCAGCAAAAAAAATCTTCTCTTTTTTGTTCAGGTGCTTTGTGCTATGGATGGTATTGGGCCTCCATTGTTGGGGATGAGGCCAATGTCTCTGACTGTAGCACACACTTTTTGAGGCTTAGGACACTAGCTGCACAGAGGAGGCAGGGAAAATACCATTTTGATCCAACAAGATGGAAAATGGACACTTGACTCTCGAAGTGTCGGGCTTGCCATTCTTCAAAGCCCAAATGCTGGAGTTCAGCTTTAACATCACAATATATTCTTTTAACCCCTTGCACAGTATCACTCTATCTGGAACAACAATGGGATATAATAATTATTGCTGCATGCCCAAATGCTGATGAAGCCTATCTTTACAGGAGAAGAAAGCAGAGCCATCTCGGGAATGAGACGCTGTGGAAAATGCAAAAAATTTATTCCACCAACCTGGCGGAGCTGTTTTGAACAGCTATGTAATTCTCAGGGCTGTATGGAAATAAGAACTATCTTTTGTTAATGTATTGTTCCTCGAGCAGGAAACAGCTATTGGATCATTTAATGTATTGTGTGATTAGGCCTTTCATTAGGCATCAGGAAGTGAAAATATCAGAAAGATTGACGAAGCACTTACCAAAAAGACATCTAATATTTAGAGATGCTTTACTTTTTTCATTTTAGACGTCCGTTTAGTATGTGCTTCATCAATCTTCAGCATTTCACTGCAAGTATCTTAGAATCTGCAAAAAAAAATTGGTATGTTTGAAAGACTGGAAGAAACAAGAGAAGCAGGAACAGAAGCAATTTCTAGGGCTCTGTACAATCTATTGTATATGATTTATTTCAACGGGTGAGCCCAGTGGTAGGTGGCTATTGTTTGGAAGGCCCAAAAGGCAGAAGGTAGTTGTTTACTTAAGAACTATGAAGTTCATTCACTGAACCTTGTATACCGCCTTATAAAAAGGTCATGTGCAGGGGATATGTCACAATAGACCCATCCACAAAGAAAGAAATTGTTGGTGCTGATGCCAATCAACAGAACAGTGAGACTACTGCTGAAAAGACCTTTAGAGGCAAATCTAAAATGAAATGGCGAGGAAAGAATGCACTTTCTATCATTGGTGACTTTAACAAATGTCAACCACCTTTATTGTCTGTCTCTAAAAAAGTTACCTTTTATGTTGCATTCTTTTTATATGCAGTAATGGCAGATGGCAAACAACCCTCCCAGACTAATGGAAAGTTCAGTGTATGGCATCTTGGTGACTTAATGACCCCCATTGACATCCTGGCTTTCAAATCTGTCGCTATATATGCAATGTCAGAAATAGAAGCAGAAGAATGGGTGCGTTTAGCCTGTTATAAACAGCAAAGCTTCAATGTATCAATAATTAGATCAAGTAGACATTATTGGATTCTTTTTATCACTGACAAAAAGCTGAGTTCTGGGCAGAGAAAAACAAAATAGCAAAAAAATTAATAAATTAAAAAAACATAAAAAGTAAAAACCTCAATTGAAGCTGATGACATCTAGCCCCTGCATGCGGTGATTGGAGATTCTTTTGTCTGGCTATGGTTTCTACGGTAACAGTCTAGGCCACTGTTACTATAGTGACAGTCTGGGAATCCTGCCAGGTTAAATGCTGTTACCGATTTTGTTACATGAGCGGTGCCAACTTTGCCAAGGTCTTCAGACGGTGACACGAGGGAAATATTTTCACCTATGCAGATGCAAACAGGAGATAAAGTTGGCGAGGTTTTTGAGTACTGCCAGTGTGATATTAAACTTTGGTGGACATTCACTCTCCACTCACTCTATATACTATATGGCTCCAAACTTACTATGTCGCGGAATCAGTCTTATCATAGCGTCCATAGGCAGTTTTGTTTGATTCTTGTTTAAATATTTTTGTTATCAATTTTATACAACATTCATAAAACGCAATACCAAATTCTCCATTATATTCATATTCCATCATCTTATTATTAAACCTTCTGGTTTATCTCCCTTAGTTCAGGGGGAAATACGTACACAATATGAATACTACCTAAAGACAATTATTATACTATAAAAAAGGAGAAAGAAGAAGAAAATCAAAAGAAGAGAAAAAATTAGAAAAAGAAACAAAGAAAACTTGCACATGCTTTAATTTGAAATCATATTCTGGAGAGAAGGTCAATTTTAATCCCTTCCGGTGTCCCATGGAAATGAGCCTTCCGTCAAAATGAGCTTGCCCTGGCTGTTGGATCTACTTCATACAATTAAGTTCAATATTCTCCACCAGGGGGAGGAGTTCACTCCTCTACAAATGCTGTAATATATAGTCATGTCAAGATGACCCCCCCCCCCCCTCCAAGTGTCTCTGACAGTACATTCAGCTATGGGGACTATGTAGTACTGCTGCTATAGATTTACGTTTAACATGTGTAATACATGACAGGGGACCCATCGACACTGGGAGGGAAAGCTCATCTCAACGTGTTCCCTGTCCATAGCATAATGACCTGTCGATGGGTACCTCTCAACTGATGACTCTGCCAACTAGATCACTGTGACCACATATGCGCAGTGCACCAGGGGGGGCTCAGCTCGACAGGGAGTCACATCTCGATAGAACACTTGCATATAACATCTCAATCACAGCTTCCATGTTTATTCAAACTTTCCCACAGTATCTGTCTCTATGGCCTCCACCTTTGCATCTGCTATTGCCTGTGAAACTCTTGTAATGTCCTAATAACTGATGTCCTTTTTGCTTTTTGTTTGCTTCCTAGTGTTACTGAAGAGTAATTACCTACGCTAGACTTGTAGCTCTCAATGTTTTTGTAGCTCTCAATGTTTTTGTAGCTGAGCATTTATTGCTCCTTATCGGTCTTGGTGCCATTTACAAATGACTAACAAAACAAATCTCATGAATCATGTTACAGATTGAATTATGAAGATCATCAGTTTGTTTGATCTTTTTTTTTTAAATATTAGCAAATGTTTTAAAATCCTGACCACCAATAGTCAGATATAGTCTTGAAATACATATACAGATCCCTGAGGTGCTATGAGCAGTCCTGCTAATTGACTTGGATGGCTCTGAGATCTCTGCTAATGTAGCCACTCACATGGGTGGTTTAACTGGGGATTTTTCATGTTACTTAGGACTTGGGCCAAGCAAGTTTATCGCATTCCATTTTAGCAAACCAGTTAAAAAAAATTTATACTGAGTGAGTTAAAAATATTTAAGTATAAATCATTCTTAGCCTTGTATGTAATACCAATAAAAAATATTATATTTTCTTTTATGTAGCTGATATAGCCAGGGTTTTGGAATTCCTATAATCCTTCGAGCTGCCCAAAGCCTAAATATTTCAGACCATCACCCATCATTACAATGAAAATAATTAAAATGTAAGGACCATTCTAGGTGCCAGGCATTTCTCATGCTGAGTACTATATACCATATGACAACCCCTTCTTGCCCAGTAGTCCTGTGACTAAATCCTAAGGCTAAGCTCAGATGGGAATGTCCACCGCAAAGATCAAAAGGGCTGTTGCCACTCAGGTGGGCTGTCCTCAACCAACACTGAGCACTTCTAGTGAAACACTTTGGGCAGAGACCTGTAATGAGTACCCAATCATGTGCCAATGAAACACAGGATTTTCCTTCAAATATAATTTGATGATTAAAGTTAGCACAGCTTCACTTTATTGACTAAACTCAGCAAACAATTCACTTTTGAATGTAAACATGCCCTACTCCATTAGAAATAAACCCCCCACCATCTTCTCATTGACAGCTGTCCAGATAATGCAGCCAAACTCTGTCATAACTTATTTGTATACACCGATAGAACATTCTCATTTCAGTACCATGGACAGCAGAATTGATTGGAATTAAAATGCTTGTTTGATGCATTGACAAGGAATGTTTTATTGAATTCTCTTAACTGTGTGTTCGTTTTTTTATATGAGAATGTATGAATCATTTTATCAGACTTCTACTTCTGTCTTTTTTCTCATTTGGGAGTTTTTTCACTTACTTTCTGTCCTGACAACAACAACCTGCCACAATGGTATGGTAGTTTTTCAGCATGCTTGTTCAAGAGGCAACCAGGAAAATGGCATTTCCATAATCTAAATCAGATAATCTCATGCTCAGCAGTGGGGGGAATGTTCTTTTAGACCAGGGTCACATCTATCTAGCATCGCAATGCATCTGTGTTGCTGTACAGTGGCCTACCCTGTGGTACCAAAGAATTCCTTGTGGTATCTATTTTTATGAACAGACCGCTTACTAGTAGTGATGAGCGGCATAGGCAATATTCGAATTTGAGATATTTTGCTAATAGTTCTACTTCGATTCGATATTCGCAATTTCGAATATTCATGAATATATAATCAAAAATATTGCCTTCAAAATGAATGGTAACTGTTGGCAATTAACAGTTACATGCTATATTTATCTCTGCATTGCAAATATTTGTTTGCAATGCATGGCTGTAAAGCTTCCTGGTGTATAATATTGCAAATTTTCCGTGTATATCCGCCTCCATATTCACGAATTTTGCGAATTCTCGAATAGCCAAAATTGGTTGAATATATTCGCAATTAGAATATTGGAGCTCAACACTACTTACCAGCAGTGAGTGAAAATGCACATCCTATTTGCATTAGTATGTGGTGCGTTATGGAGCACCCATACAATACCACGCAGCCTAGATGTGAATCAAGCCTTGCTTATTTGTCATCAATAAACTAAAGTGTGTTTGCAGGCGGTTGTGGAATACTGCACTTTGCACATCAGCATCGTCACTTTTGTCTTATTAAATAAACTTGTGAATACAGCAAAAGCGACCAAGCGATCAGCTGCTCTTTAGTACCGCCTGTTTACACCCGCCCGGCCAGCCAGCCAGCCATCAGTCATCTTATTTTGTCACTGATTGTGAAAGCAACACAAAGTCAACACAAATAATAACGCAATGTTCTGTATGACCATTGTGTCCCAAAGATAAAATTGAACAATTTATACAGACAGGTTGCGGAGAGGAAACTCTTCTACAAAGTACGCCATTTATATTTCTTACAATTCTCAGCCTATTATGCTGTGTGAATATTGTGTCCCTTTACAGAGCTAAAATAGAAAGCTGACTGTGTTTTTATTGCAGTTCCTTTTGGCGCTGTAGGCAATTTTCTGCATTACCATCCAAATTTCTCTAAAATGCTAATGCACAAGTGTGTTTTGCTAAGCGGTTAATCAGCTTCTGTTCGGTCTTTGCATACATATGCCACACGGTCCTCTGGTAATTATATTATTATGAATCACTGTGACCTATGATGTCTCACTTCTATATCTGAAAAAAGAAGTAACTAAACTTTATTTATTATATAATAACAATAATGCTGTCTTTTTGGGCTGATTATAAGAAGTTTTTTTTTTTATTAAAAGTTTTTTGCAGTTCTGAGATTTCATTGTATCTCCAACTGTGGTAAGTTCACCATATCTACTGCATGGGCTGGATGGATCTTGTATTAAGATTTATCTAAACCAAAAGCAAAATTCCATTCATGTCAGAATAACATTGGTTAGATCAGTGGTTCCCAAACTTTCCTTGCAGGACCCCCTTTTCTATTTAGGAACATTATTGGGCCCCCCTCCCTATTCAAACACAGGTTAAGAATGAGGGGCCGCGCCCCTCTGGAATACCTTCACGCCCCCCCCCCCCCCCCCCAGTTTGGGAACCACTGGGTTAGATGTAGTGGCTGCATTAGACAATTTTTACCCTAGTGGTGCTTTCTCTAATTCTGATGGTTCCTTCAATAACCATTTTTTTATTCATCATCTCTATAAGGACAGAACTAGAGGAACCTACCACCTAAATAAAATAAAGGTGGGAAAGATAAGATAACAATACAAATAAAACATGCCTTTAAAATTAAAAAAGTAAAGGTGCCCATACACACATAGATGTGCGCTAGATCGATGACCGCTTCGAGCACTGACGTGATGCCAAGTGCGTTCGTGGCCATCTATCTCTACCTCTACCCCTGTCTTAAAGTGAGATAAACCAGTCCCGTCGATGACAGGTCTGTTGAACAGGTAACAGATATGTCCTTAAATCCTTATGTCATTCCTTTGGAGAATTTACAGGGAATCAGTGGTGCGCCTTGATTCCCATCCAATAACCGTGACGTCACCACGCTGTGCTTGAATGGGTCATCAATCAAGCTCCTGTCGCATGATAGATTTATTGGTCCAAAAGGAACCAGAGGACCCTACTAGCAATCTGCTCAGCTTAATCTAAAATTGTATGTAACCCATAAATTCATATTGTGCTGTACAATATGTGATGGGGATGTATGCTTCCTTGCATGGATAAGGCTATGTTTTAATTGCGTTAATGGATGTGTTGCATTAATGCATCTGCCTTAATGCAGGGGTTGTGTTAGGGCACATTGGGACATGCATCAAAGATGTGTTATGGATTTATAAATGGATTATTTTTATTTCATTTTTCTCTTCACTGATGTGTCAAAAATGCATACCCATGTGTTTTTAACTCATTCAATGCAATCTCTATTTTTCAATTTTTAACGCATCTATACCTGCATTGGGTTGCGTTAATGTTGACGCAGAGCATCAATGTTGACATTAACGCAACCCAACGCAGGCAATCAGCACATGTGTGTACTAGTCTATTAATTAACAGTGGATGCGCCAACATCCCTGTGTTTGACATTGGTGCCATGGAAACATAGCCTAACACATACACTTACTAGATTTTTCCCATTTTAAAGCTAATCCTATAATAAAGATTTAGAACATCAAATTTAGACATTGTACCAGACTTGTATAATTGGTAAACCTAGAATTTCATTTTAGAATACATATTATATGCAGATATGTAGTAAAAGTATCTAGTTTTAAATGTACTAATACGCAGGGCTATTCAGAATACACAATTTAAATATTGTTTCATAAAACTTTACAAAGCTGTTGAATATCTGCCTGTATGTCATGGCCATCCCATCTCTGTCACCTTTATTGTATGTAGTCATCCTATGTGATGCATGTGCCCTTTTAATTATGCAAATTTTTCTGTTATGCTGTAAAAGGATATCCTAATTACCCTTGAAATGTGTCATGTTTAGTTAAAAAATGATAATAAAAATGATCATACAGTACTTTTTTAGGTTTAGGTTTTTACACACATTCTTTCACCTTCCTTTACAACAGACCGAGCTGCATAAGATAGCAGAAAACAGGCAATGTTAGTTATGTCAATCCATCTGAATCTATTAGTCTGACAAAAACTATCCACTCCTTAAAGCCCCCCATACACCTTAAGATCGATCCATACAATTTCCATTAGATCTACCAACAACTGTGTAGTATAGTGGCCTCCCTGATAGAATACATAGTGATTGGAAGGTATATATCACTGCTATGTAGTGCCGGGTCCTCCCTGATAGAGCACATAGTGATTGGAAGGTATATATCACTGCTATGTAGTGCCGGGTCCTCCCTGATAGAATACATAGTGATTGGAAGGATTAGAAAGCTCCTCATATTACATGGTTTTGGTAGAACAAAAGTTGATCAGAAATTGTATGGCCTTAAGGTGGGTTTACACATGTAGATTTTTTCATTTGAACAACAAAGAATGAAAGATTTTTTGGTTGATTGAACAAAATCTAGAATGGCCAATTTGTTCGATGGATACATTTTGTTCGACCTCGAACAAAAAAATTGTTGGAAATGTCATCGAACAAGTTGGTAATTTTTAATCTGTCGTTGTAATTTCAAATGTATTTTCATTCGATATCGGGATGGACAAACAAAAAATCTAATGTCACATTCGATAAATGAATGAACAATGATCGGCAACAACATTGAACAAAAAATCGAATTGGCAGTTGATTGAAGAAAAAATCTACATGTGTAAACCCACATTTTGTTTGCCATCGCTACTGCCCAAAAGCAGTAGCGTTTGTTCTCCATCGATACAGTGTAGTACAGGGGTTTCAAAGTCAAACACAGGGCGGGACAAAATTATAAACTTGGAACAACTTACGAGCCAACCTTGCTACTTAATAAACAAATGACTATAATTAGGGAAGTGTTTCCTTCTCATCAGATATAACGATGAACCAGGGCCGGGACAAGGCAGAGGCAGAAGAGGCACGTGCCTCTGAGCGCTGCTGAATCTGGGCGCTGCTTAGGGGGTTAAACTCCCCCTGAGCAGCGTAGAAACGGGACGTGTTACACGCATATCTCCCCTCTGCAAGGCAGAGGCTGAGCTGCCCAAGCAAGTGCGCCCCCTCCTCTCCAGCCGGTCAGAGCGGGAGGGGGGGGTGTAGAGCGCACGGGGACGGGGAGCATGTGGGATCGGCGAGGTCCCCCCCCCCCCCGCTCTGACCGGCTGGAGGGGTAGTGCTCTCCAGCCGGTCAGAGCGGGAGGGGGGGGTGTAGAGCGCACGGGGACGGGGAGCATGTGGGATCGGCGAGGTCCCCCCCCCCCCCGCTCTGACCGGCTGGAGAGGGGGGGGGGCGCACTTCTTGGGCAGCTCAGCCTCTGCCTCAGCTCAGCCTTGTCCCGGTCCTGCGATGAACATTTTTTTATGGAAACAAACTTAAGTTTTGCTTAAATCTTAAATCTGAAACAAGTAAAGAGTAATACTATAACACATGTGAAATCAAATGTCAAATAAAAGACACATCTGTGCCATTTATTTCTTAAATAAAGTTTTTAATACAATTTTGTGGGCCAAATATATTCACACCCCTGGTATAGTAGGTGAAGACAGCAGGATGAGTGTTAATGGATGGACCACCTGGTAAAAAATAAAGTTTTTGGGTTAGGTTACACAAGTTGTGCTGTCTTATAACATTCCAGTCCCTACCTGCCAAACATCTTCATATAATCCTGAACAGATGTGTGTTTGTAAGATGAGTGGATGTACCATCGGTATGAGGTTAAAGTTTGCCTCCAGAGAATGTATGTACATGAGTGCCAACAAGGTTTTTTCATTCTGTGCAGACAATATTTAATTAGAATGTACAGATTTACAGATTTTCTATCTATGTAAGGACTGTCTTAAACCCTTACATCCTCAACCTTATTGGAAGCCACAGCATGAACATACACAGTATAAATGTATAATCGCTTTTTTTTTTTCTTTCATCGTCTTAGTATCCTTGGCTGATTCTAAGTACTTTATATCAGCTTCTTTGTAATAACACAGAAGTGCTACAGCCAGGATCTCACAGATAACAGCCATCACACTGTTCTAACAACAGTTTGCAAATAATGCTCTCTAAGAAGATTTGTATGCCACATGAGATAAAAGAAAACAGAATTTGACAGAAGATAAGGACCAATAGAGCTCTATTCCCAAAACAGCCTGTTTGTCTTCTCTTATAACCGAAATGCTTTGATGACCTAATTTGGTAGCAAACCATAGAGAGCCATCAATCATTCATGAAAAATCAGACCACCCTCAAATTCTACAGGGTGTTCTGTAAATATGTATACCTTGCTCTGCCAAGAGCTGTAGTTTATTCCAAGGTAGTAGGAGAGGAAATTCTGATGTCAGTTTATGTGGGGCAAACAAAAACTGAACAAGCCTGCTAAAGTGCACATAAGTAGTACACTGGTACGTAAAATGGAGTAAAAACGAGCCATGTGTAATGTTATTATCTTTACTAAGCCCATCTGCGTACTACGATGTGTGAGGGCTTTCTTCTCACACATCAGGGAGGAGGGGAAAAGCTGCATGCATCTTTTCCCCTCCTTCCCGATGTGTGAGAAGGAAGTCCTGCTTGTGTTGTACTTTGATGGCAAGTGCTCCCTATTGACATTTTGTGGCTGAAGTTGATATTGCAGATTGAGTTGAGATTAAAGCTCAAACACAATAAATAGTTGTACAAACAACTTCACTTTATCATTTATGTTACTTGGATAACTGATAAACATTAATAACTATGAAAGGTTGTAGTAAGGGGTGTCAAATTGGGAATGTAAATTACTAATCCCCAAAAACAAAGTTTGGACTTATAAGGGTGTTGGAGATCTAGGGACGAAAGTCAGAGTAGGCATATGTAGGGTAAAATTTGGCAAGAGATAAGTTGAACTACTGAAATATATACTGAGATCTGAGGGTTCAAATGATGATGTACTGTGAGAGTTACATTTAACCCAAAGCCAGCTGTTGACCTGTGGATGGAGACAGCTAATCGGAGGAACAGGGACGTCCATATGGGGTGAGTACCACACACCATCATCTGGTACTTATCCTAGCAGCTCGCCAAAAAAGTTATGTGCACCTGTTTGTGTGTGTGTGTGTGTTTGTGTCATGTTGACACTCAACTGAGCCCATACTTCCCTGTGATGTATTCCATGAAAAGTATTTCTACCTATATATCTTTTAGGCAAAAAATAAACATAGTCTTAATCTCAGAATTTCAGTATGCCGGTGATTTACTTGTGTGTTGATTTAAATTGTGTAGGAAAGTGTGGGAAATAGCTGAAGGCAGTCAGGTTTCATTTTGTTCTTCCTGTGTCTGGCTGGGGAGAGTTTCTAAAGCCCCCCATACACCACATACAATTACCATGCAATTTCTGTACAACCAACTTTTCTTCTACCAAAACCATGTAATATGAGGACCTTTCTACACCTTCCAATCACTATGTATTCTATCAGGGAGGACCCGGCACTACATAGTTGTTGGTAGGTCTCATGAAAATTGTATGGAGGAATCTAAAGGTGTATGGGGGGCTTTAGACTTCCTTTCCCAGAGACAAACAAAAACTAAAATGTTTTCTCTCCAAAGCAAGCAGATATCTAGTGAAAATCAAATGAAGAATCAAAAGAATCTTGACTGGTCTGATTGGAGATTTTTTTATTGATCAAGCAATGACTTTTTGAGAAGTCTCAATTAATCGCTCTTTGATTTCATTTTTTAGTAGACCCTTATCTTCACGAATAGAGGGATAGAGTGAAAGTATTGACTTTGGATTTTTTCAACTAAAGAATCACTTGTGCGGCAGTGTGCGTTCATATAATCAAGTGATTTTTCATCAACAGTTATATCGAACAAGTCTATCGAATTGTAAAGTCATCAAACAAAAGTAATTTAATGTAGGAGTAATATAATACATAAACCAGTTATGGGCAACTGTCTTAGAAGATTTCACCTCATCTCTTGTTCTTATATATTTCATTATCCTTGGGGTCGATGGCTTACTCCTTTGGCCAGGCAATAATACTGGAAGCCATGGCATCTTTGCACCTGAATTTCTGATTTAAGAATTAAGAATGATCCTAATTCACCAACATGAAAAATAGCTGAAAACATATGCAAATGGATGATTTTGCTGCCAACCTCTATACATTCCCCATCTAGAAATCTATAACGATGACAAGATATAAATGGCATTGTTGCAGGCTCCCATTCCGATTTACGTTTCTGCCTTGGGACTTTATGGTTTTAGTAGCAAATGCTGTAATCAAAGCAATAGAATAACAGACCAGACAACAAAGGTCTGAAACTGGGCGGACATTGTAGATGTCATTGAGGTGTTAGAAAAAAAATCTGATGAGAGATTCGTTCCTGGTGGAGCACATGGATATGTCTATCATCAGAAATTCCACATAATGCAATCTGAATAGTCTGTGCCTATCTGAATAGAAAACATATCATCTGCATTTGTTCTCCTGAAAATGAAAGCCCACTCCAACAAAGAAATTCATTATATGCTCCGTACAAACTCCATGTTCCATTGCACGCACTATTGAATGCCAATGTGTTGAAGATAGAAACCTGGATAATTTTTAGTTAAACATGGATGGACCAGGCAGCCCCATAACCACGTGTGATGTTATGAACACATTGGTGTGACGTGTCCATAGTGCCCGCCTATGGTTTGCCCGCTAGGCCTATTGTATGTGCCATGTCGCCAATACCATAGTTTCCATGAGCAAACCATGAACGAAAATGCATTGGGAACATTTTGCTCACGTTTCGCTCACGACTCCAGTGCATATGGATGATGGCTCCATAATGCCGACCAGGCGTTTTTGATGCTTTGCTTCTGCCTTGCCACCCTCTGATGCAGGTCATGACTGCCAGTATAGACTCATTCACCAACAATTCTGCATTAGACCACCAGAGACAAGAGTGGAAAAATTGAACACCGCACCTCATCTGGTATATTTTTATTAATCAAACAAATATATCAAGCTTCTATTTCAAAAACTTAAAAGGAAGAAGAGAAATATATTGCTTATCCACAGTTTTTATCTTAATATGTTTATTTCTCAGCTTTTATACACACTTTCAGTCTTTCTCCAGCTAGTGTAATTCACATGATTAGTCATTTGGTGGCCCATCAGTATTGATCACAAACAATAACTGCACATGCATTAGATGTTCATCTAAAAATGAGAGGATGATCATGTTTTATGGGTCTTCCATAGGATTCAATGGTAAATCATTCAAAAAAATCAATAAAACAGACAATGTAAAAAAGCAATCATGTACATTGACACATATTCCACCAGCATGGAAGACAATTAACATTCTATCTATCTCAATACAAACTGGCCAAAATCATCTACCATGAAAAACTGATTATTTCCCCAAGGACAATCAGTTTAGGGCTATTTGTCAGCAGATGAATGAGATGATGTTATTTAATTACCACTTGTTCATCTGAAAATGGCTGAACCACCTGAAAATATCCTAATGACTCTTATAACAGCAGAGATACTATATTCACCTCACCCGCTCTTTGACTTTCAATCCAAATCACATATATAGAGTATAGAGGACAAAAGCCTGCAATACTATTGGAGGTGTAAAGCTGGGCATACACGTCATGACTTTCCTGCAATCCTTTTTTAATCCGATCGGCCATCCGATTCCGGAATCGATTTTAATTTGCGAAAACGATTGCAAACTGCAACATACCATGCATTCAGTTTCTGGGCGATTCTATCCTGAAAGTCTCAAATGCACACATTTATGGGTTTGGAGTGGTGTTAGCTGAAGAACTGGCCAGTGACCAACAGCACACAAACAAAGGTAATTTCCACAAGAATCATAGATTGATCGCTTAAAACGATCGCATGAGACAACTAACAGCACTTGATTCATGTGCTTTTTATTAAAATTATCCATCAGAAAACAGATCCGTGCACGATCGTTTTTCTGTCCGATTTTTGACAAAATCGATCGCTCAGACACTTTTGGCATGCTTCAATTTTCATGTAATCCGATCGCGCGATCAATTTTGTTAAACGATCGCACTAAAATTAAACAAAAAATCGAGACGTGTATGCCCAGCTTTAGATATTTAAGTGTCTTACAGAATAATGATAGGCAACATGGGCCACTGGATAGGTAAGTATAATCACAGTTTCAATGCAGGAACTGCCATTAAGATTTCCCAGGTGATTGACAGTATTGCTGTAGGTCTCAGAGTCCGGATGGATCTGTAAACACAATTGTTTTTAGCTGCAGAGTCTACTCCCGTATTTTACCTTTTTTCTGGCAGAAACATTTGAAAGGCAGTTATGTACCAATAAAAAATGATTAACCCCCAAAAAAACATGAAGTTGAATCTCCTCCACGTTGCCATCACTGTCATAACAGCCCAGTTATTTATTTGTTCTAGAATTTCTATTATCTCAGCCTTCTGTTTTTTTCAAGCATTGAGTAAATTGATTTATTTTGAGCTGCAATTACAGCCCTGGATCTGCAGGATATTATTTGTGGAAAATTTTCTAAGGATTTCATTTATTTATTACATTGTCTTCTCTTTTCACCAATTCTGTGCCTAATGAATGTTTAATGTTTTCAGTATCTAAAATGTTCTCTTTAACAGTTAAATCCGTTATTGAATGTCCTTGTACAGAAAAACACGGATTTTGTTATTCCTGTCTTGTTAGTTGAACTGAAGAATTTCAAAGGTCAGGCCATGGGACAAGGAGAAGTGGAATGGATTTGGTCTCCAAGGATGTTTTGAACTCACCCAGTTTCCCTTGATTTTATCCCTGAATTGCCTACTGCTACATATAAATTTATACCTGATAAAAATAGACATGAGTAGCAGATACATTTTCTTTTCTACAAAGCAACATTTTATGACCCATTCCTATCAGCTTAGCCCAGGGGTGGGCAAACGTTTTGACTAGTGGGCCACATTGGCTTCCTAAATGTTGGTAATGGCCATAGGTGTGCCAAATCCATGCATCATCGGCATCACTCATGATGGCGGTGAAGTGTAATTGGCGCCGTTTTACTACACTTAAAAATAAATGCTAATTCATTGCAATGAGCAGAGATAATTCTTAGAGATTGCCTGTTGTCGCCATAAGGATGCGCCCACAGTGTCATGATCATGCCACTGCATCGTCCACAAGCCAACGTTTCATAGTAGAGATGGTTAATAAGATGCAGAGATATCAGCATTAGCATGAAAATATGCAAATTGTATGCAGATTGAGCCACAGTGGCTATGGTTGATTGGTTCAGTTTCAGTCTGCTCTGTTTGCATGCTAATCAAAATTCCAGCATCTCCTTGACCATCTCTGATCATAAGCAAAGTAATGTTTTTAGTTTTGTAGAACCATAAGGGGAGAGCATACTGTATGCACATGGGGACATTGATATGTTTAGCTGTATGTTTGTACAGAGGCTCTGTGGAATATTTGCCTACCACCTAAAAAAATATCCTTGTTTATTGTGCTGTTGAATAGTCATCTTCATTTCATATCTGGAAAATGTGGTCAGTTAGTTATGAAGCTAGGGTATGTTTCCACTGCGTTGAGGGCTCTGTCCACCCTCTGCGTTAAGCGCATTCCTTGACAGGGTTCTCGACATAGTCCACTCATATACACGCCTACCGCACGGCCTCCCGACCGGCTCATCCCTGTCAAGGAATGTGCTTAACGCAGGGGGTGTTGACGGAGCCCTCAATGCCGTAGAAAATTAAGGGGAAACCACTCTGATGGAACCCAGACAGCTGTAAACTCAACATTATTTTTCATCTACTCCCACAACAAAGAGAACAATGTGTTTGCGCTGACAAACATTATATATATTATATTATACTTAATATACTTTGAATCTTGTGCACGGTTCCTTATTCCCGTTCCGCAGTTTTTTGTCTTTTAGGTTTGTGCAGTATTTAGTACTGAAGAAGGTAGGCAAAGTCTTACCATGTGCATCTGAAGTGTGCAGCTAAATATGCTGACCTTATCTGTCTGTGACTTTCCTTTATTTTTAGTATTAATTGGCACAACGTCCTTCTCTCAATGACATTGATACTTCAGATCTCCATTTAATAAAGCTCCTAACCGCTACTGCAAACACAATTACAAGCCAAGGTATTATCCAATTATAATCTCAGTGTGTAATTTTGCAATTTACTTAGTAGAAAAAGAAAGGTCCCATTATATAGGACCAATTACTTCCCTCTTGCCCCTGGTGGCAAATTGTATTTGAAGTAAGGCTATCAAAGAAAACATAAAACAGAGCTTTGCAGTAACTGTTCCTGGAAGACCTTAGTTGTCTAGAAGACAAGGGCAGTTAAAAAGTAATTCTCATTTAGATTCAGAAAGGTTAGATATAGCTAGTGGTTTAGTGATATGTTGCTGTTAAAAATGAGACCATAGCTATAAAGTGTTTCAGCCGGACTTTGGACTGAGCAATGACCTCATGCTTAATTGCTCCTACAACCACCACTAGCCTGCTTAATTAGACAGAGGACTGAAACATCTGACAGAACATCAGCTTCTTAGCATAAACTTGAGAACTAAGGTGACTCAATATCCACTTTTATGTCTAAAGCTAGACCTCAAACCATCCTTTAGGTTTTTTTTTCATATTCCGATGCCTTTGGTCAACTTTTGTGTAGTGATAGATAAAAACAACTCTCATTAAGACAAAGGGAGGGGAATCTAAGGTACTTTTTAGCTGCTATTGTTGACCTGTATACCAGCTGATAAAGAGATATGCTAACCATTTGAGAGAAGACTTGGCATATAGAGATCTCCTGTCATAGTAACATCTGAATTTAGTAGAAAGTTAATCTTATCGAGTTTAAGACCCTAAATTACTAAATCATCCTAAAGCCTTATTCTAGGCCAACATAAAACATTTATGCTGGTAATGAGGCTTCAATGGTTATGGGTATGCTTGGTTGGATGGAGCCATTTTACTTACCTTATTCCTCACTGTAAATTCCTATTCCTCACCATGCAAGGTCAATACCGCATGAGGACAATGAGGGCTCATCGCCAACTTTGTGTAGTAGAGCAACTGTGCAAAACCACTAGAGAAGCAAGTGATACGATAAGTGGAACTAGAACCCAAAATAAATGAGCATTTAACCACTGTAGTGGTGGGCTCACCTGACTGTAAGGGTAACTCAGTCCTTTAATTTCAGTTTTGAAGTGAGCCTGTCGATAAGAGATTTTGTACTACTGTATTCTTCTTGGAGAATGCTAATCTCCTGGATGAAAAATTGATCTTTTGGAATTAATCGCTTGCAACTCTTAGTGTTAAAGGGTTGGGTGTGGAATATTATGAGAAATACACAAATCTATTCATATATAAAATTAATTTGTGAAAGGAAGAATGTTTTGTTGTTTTTTTTTATATTTTATTGAGGGTGAAGAATTTTACAACTTGCGGGGGGTAAAAAAGAACCACACATATATAAGCAAATGACCATTCAAATAAAAAAAATGGGAGGTGGATGATGAGTGAGAGCAGATGAAGTCCACATATCACGACAGGTAAGTACGTGTCCAGTATAGCAGTGGTCTGGGACTATCGGTAGTTGGAGCAAGGTAGACTTATTGCATATCTGTTTGGGGAGACAGGAACATGTTAGGGGAGAGGACAGAGGAAGAATGTGTTATGTGTTTACCTGCTCATATATATTAGACTGGCAAGGGTCTCCTTTATTTTTTGCAGATCAGCACCAATGTGTGGTTGATTGTATGAGAGACATTGGGGAAAAAGTTCTAGGGTAGTGGGCATACATGTATCCTGTCAAGTTAGATAATTATGTTGACATGACTTCTATCACAGAAGTAAAACCATAGAATCACATTTTCATAATCATGATAATATAAAATAAATCCTTGTGAATGGCAATAAAGCATACATTAATATTGCCATCAGTATGTTGGCTTCACTTTCATGAGATTCAAGGGCGAGTAACATTCGCTCAGGTCCTATAACTGCAGATACACAGTCATAAATGTTTAAACACTATGGGAATAAAGTTACACATGCAGAACATGTTCTTAAAGTGTATCTTAGTACGGATGCTCTTAGCTAGGATATTCCTGCTCAGAAGAGCTTATTTTTTTAAGGAGATCATGGCATTAACTGGAAACGCCACGGAAATGGACTGGAAAGTTTGTAAGACGCTCAAGACATTTTCCTTTTGGTTACGTTTTACTTTCTATTAAATCGAAGTAAAATGTCGGACTCGTGTCAGTTAATGAACGAAGACTTGGCTGTATGGCTTCTGAGCGGGCCTCGTGATTATTAGAGGTGATTGGGCCATAGCTCTCCGGTGACGTCGGCTTGGCTACCCGTGACCGAAAAGTTAATTCAGCTCCCAAAATAGCTGCTTAAGTCACATGTGTTCAAGTCTCAGCTGTAAATTAAACATCAACAGCTTCCTATTGAGAACCGGAGAGAACATTCATCTCAAGGTGTACAGAATGCTTATCATATATTCATAAAAATATGTTATTGTTCTGTCACCGTCTTCAATACCTCATGCTGTTTACATAATCAGCATTCCTTTGAGATATCTATCTTAATTAATAAAATATGTACAAAGATTATGTAAATGTTAAAAAAACTGTTTTGTTGAGTCCTGAAACCTGAGCTTCTTTGCATATTTTAAAATCACATGCCCCTGTACATAAGATATGAACATAAATAATGTGAGGGAGGAATGTTACACCAGATGGTTTGCTTGACTTTTTCATTTGAAAGTTTTTGTATATTTAAGAAAACTCATAAGGCCGACCCCGGTACTGTATAGGCCTATTAATATCCCTAGTGGTACCCTGAGTTTACAGACCTGTCAACCTTCCCGTTTTGGCAAATCCCTATTTCAAGATATCCTGAATTTTTCCCGGTTTCTTACCTATGCCAGGCGAGCCCACAGGGATTGTGAATATCTTGCCAATCACAATGCAAATGACTTGCCAATCGCTTCTCAATGACGCAGGAGAGGCAGTGGGGGGCATCTCCATTGACCTGCAGGCAATGTTGGTTTTCTGCACCACATCCGTGACATCATCGATGACGCCAGGGATGTTCAATTCTGATGCCAGCATCTTAGATCCTCTCCCATCCTCCACTCCACCTTCTCTCCTACAGAGACTAGGCTGTCTCCTGTCTGTCTCTGGAGAGCTCCATGGGGGAGGAGAATCGGCTGCTTGGCTGATTGATGATAAGATGTGTCTCTGGGTGGGAGAGACACTCTGATTGCAGATAACTCATGATACGTGACCGGGCAGACGAGTTTCTACATGGGACAAATGTAATGTCCAAAACTCATTGAGGCTACCTTAGCGCGGTGTAAGGCAGTGGGAGGGGTGCTCAGAAAAACCCCTCCTGCTGTCAGAAAAACCTGGTGGTAGGTCCGCTTTAATGCAGTTCTCTTTTAAATTAAATTGATACGCTATATGAAGGAATAACGGTATACATAGAACCATAAATAATTTGGCACTGGCCTATTATAGCCATATTAGCATAGGATGCCTCTTGGAAGATCCACTTCACATCTTCCAATAATGTCTGGTCATTAACACGTTCACCTTAAAATAAACCTTCACCAGGCTCAGGAACAGTTAAGATGTAAAGCTGCGCTATTTATCATAACGGCTGTTGTTTTCAGAGGCTTCAACTGTTATTTTCAATTCCCATTGTCTGAGATTGCTAAAATTAAACAGTCGTTATGGCAAATAATGATCTTTGAGGCTTAGTGAATTGAGCCTATTGAGTGTTGTTCAGCAGCCAACAGACTCACTCAAGCTCAAACACAAGATGCTCAGGTGGATTATACCGGACATTAACTGACCATGAATCACAATCTTCAGCTCCAAAATTCAAATCTAACCACTTCCCAAACATGTCTCCAGCGTCTCACAATTCTATGCCACTATTATTCCTGAAAATGACCGTTCCTTTGTGAGATTAAAAAAAAACACACAATTTGCTAAATTGCTTCCAAACCGGCAAATTAGGCAGGGAGTTGTGTGGGTTTCAGGAAGGCTATTGTACTGTCTGAAGCGTTACACATTTGTTCTATATATTTATATAGCCAAGTACTGTAGCTGAGCTGTATTTATAAAATCAATGACACAAGCCGGGTAATCTCTGTTTGGACTGAATAGTAGACCACGAGGTGCATTTTTATGTCAAGTAAAAGGCTTATAGTGCACTGCTTCCTTTAGCTCTGTTGCTGACATGTCTGCGATGGTGGCTCATTATTGTAGTTTCAGACTAAGTAGGCCAGCAGCATGTAAAAGCAAAGTTTGCTTGAAGTGCCGCAGTCGAGCTACTCCAGCCTACAGCTTTTGGTTTTAAGAATAAATATAGTGCCGTGCAGAGCTGAAATGTCTTGGAGGCGCTATAATTAGGCAGATAACTACAAGGCATTCCGCTAAGCTATACTAATGTTTTTCTTACAGAACGAATTGCATTAAAATGTACAGGACACCCAGCCCTGATGTGCTTTTTGTGTTCCTCATTCGAGTAGAAGCAGTGGTACTTCTTTCCCTGTGTAGCTTCTTAAGAATAGCTTTGATGTAGGCAATCAAGAGGGAAAATGCCTCAATGCGTTACAGCACGGCGTGCAGCATTCTCAAATATTAATTTCCGTTATAAAGTTGTCAGAACTAAATATAGCCCTGAGATTTGTCATTTATGAAGCTTCAGTGGTCTATTAAAAGGAAATTAAAGGGTTCTGCATAGCTGAGTTTCTCTCTTTTGCTTGTGGTTTTCTCTGAAAACAGGTGCAAGTTGTCTTTTGCTACTGTTTCCATGGTTCCTAAACCAATCTCTTAATTTGACTTTAGCGATTAGCTGTATTAAATTATGGGCAACCTAGAGAAAGGAAAGGGTTAAAACACCTGTAAAGGACCCCATACATGGGTATATTTCTGTGCATGGTGACGTCAATCAAACAGGTATCACCACTTTGCACACCTTATACCCATTTGATGGAGACCCTGGTCCAGTCTATACACGGTGTCATGAAATATTAACCTACGGAAAATAACTTGCAACACGGGCTGGAAGCTGCTGAGAGTAGGAAACAGGATGGCTGCAAAGAAGCGGAACTCCCCCTGCACTCTGCCTGTGTAGTGTACACAGCCCAGCTCTGCCCTGCCCCCTTTCTTCCTTTATCCTGAGCTGAGAGCCAGGAGCCGAGCACAGGGATTGACCAGAATTTACGGAGATGTCCATTCCCGGTTCGACAGACTCACTCCAGCTCAAACACAAGATGCTCAGGTGGATTACACCGGACATTAACTGACCATGAATCACAATCTTCAGCTCCAAAATTCAAATCTAACCACTTCCCAAACATGTCTCCAGCGTCTCACAATTCTATGCTACTATTATTCCTGAAAATGACCGTTCCTTTGTGAGATTAAAAAATCACAATTTGCTGAATTACTTCCAAACCGGAAAATTAGGCAGGGAGTTGTGTGGGTTTCAGGAAGGCTATTGTACTGTCTGAAGCGTTACACATTTGTGCTATATATTTATATAGCCAAGTACTTAGCTGTATTTATAAAATCAATGACACAAGCCAGGTAATGATGGAGACCCTGGTCCAGTGTACACCCGGTGTTGTGAGATATTTACCTACGGAAAATAACTCGCAACACCGGCTGGAAGCTGCTGAGAGCCGGACACAGGATGGCTGAAAGGAAGGGGGCTCCCCCCACACTCTGCCTGTGTAGTGTACACAGCCCAGCTCGGCCCCTCCCCCCTTCCTTTGTCCTAACTCTCAGGTCACAAGCATAGCTGAGAGCCAGGGGCCGAGCACAGGGATCGACCGGAATTTACGGAGATGTCCATTCACAGGATGTATGCTGGTCATCAATAAAGTAGATCTATGGATTTTACCTGGGAGTGCAAATTTTTCCTTTGGAATTGACTTCATTTGAAAATGACATTGTACATAAAAAAAAAAATTCTTATGGCTGTATTGGCTTACTCAAGGTGTGCATTGGCTCATGTATGGATTTTTTCCATGCACAGCTCAGGTTTCCAGTCCTATTCTGTCTATGTGAAATGTCTGCTAAATAAATAATCTGTTACCTGGAGTTGCTCTTTAGGCTCCTTCATTATAATAGACTTGTTTCCCTCCTGGTTTTTATCTTCTGAGTCTGGTCATAACTAGTATTCTCTTCTGTATTTTAGGGCAGAACATTCCGGTTCACAGTCACATTGCAACATCAAAAAATACCTTTTAGAAATTGTCAAAAATCTTTTAGATGCAAAGACAGTACAGATCCCATTACTTTTTTTATGGCTGATAATAGCTTTTTTTTCTTCAGAGAGCTGGTAATCATCATTACTATCTTCACCACAACTTCCATTTTAGAGAAGAGTGTTCAGACATTTTGACTGTGAGTGAATCATGCAGACAGATACTTCCAAGAGCATTAAATACGATGCTTTCCTAGGAACATATTATCAAAGTAATAGGATCGTTGTAAAGGCTGCCATACATGGGTCGATGCCCGTGAGATGGATCAGCCTTCAAGCTCAGCGCGATGAGGTCATCATGATAAGCCACGATATCGAAGGCGCTCGAGACACAGCACTGTTGAGTCAGCCAATGCTTTTGTCAAAGCAATGGACTTTGACCGTGATTTATGGTCATGTCTGATAACCCTGTAGAGCGGGATTGATTGATACCGCTCAAAGGCAGGGGTGGCCACATCAGAGTGCATAAGGTGTGACGTCAGTGCTCGAAACGGCCATCTATTAATCGGCTATCGCCAGGTGTATGGGCACCCTAAAGGTAGCCATACACATGTCGACTTTTGCATTATCGATCTTAGATTGGATTGTGTTGTTCGATTTTATGATTGTATACCAGTCTAACATCGATCGATCATACTACCACAAAGTGTGATAGAGTAAAACACAATTGATTTACAATCATGCTATTGAAAATATACGCAGTACGATTCTAAATACGATCGTAATCTTTATTCCCAATACAAACTTAATCATCATTCCAAATAAGATCGCAATTACGATTCTAATTGGTGATTTTTCACCAGATTGCTTTAGGATATGTGAATTAGTTGTCAATTTCCTTTAATGCAGCACAGTCTGCCTCTTGAAACACATGACATTTTATTTATTTGGTCTAATAAATGTGCATGTTTCGATTTTCCTGTTCGATCGGCTTAACCTCCCTAGCGCACCGCCCGTATCGTGCCGTTTACAACGGCACGATACGGGCGATCAAGGCAGTGTACAGAGTACACTGCCTGCCGTTTCCAGCTTCCCGCCGGAGCTCTACGCGCAGCTGTTGTCATTACTGACAACAGCTGCGTGAGAGGGGAAGCCGGCGCTCCTCCATTAACATGGAAGTCTATGGCGCCGCCCCCCCCCCGCCCCCTTCCGCGTCACCGTGATGCGATCGGGGCGGTGCCGCCAACCCGGAAATGCTGCAGCGATGAAGACAATCGCTGCAGCTTTCCGGGGAGGCATAGGGTCTCCCCGCTGCCTGCTTTCCCGGTGGTTGAGGCGAGCCTGAAGCTCGGACGAGCTAGGCTCGTCTCAACCGCTAGGGAGGTTAAACCGAGTGAAATTGATGCCTGTCCACATGGTTCAATCGACCAAAATCAATTGAAATTGACCAAAAAAACTGAGATGTCGGAAAATTTTGATCGGTCGACTATACATTGAATGTATGTTAAATATCAATCAAATATCGGTTTCTCCATATGGGGGGTATTTCGATCGCAGTTTGATTGGTCGTTGATAGAGATGGTCGAATTTTTTTTCAAAAATTCATCCATTTTCGACGATTTTGAGTTAATTGCAAAGCCCCTGAACATGATATCATCACTAAACTTGCTGGAGATGTAGAGAAGGGTTGGGAGTATACTCCCCCTAAAAAGTATTGCTCTAAAACAAATAGTTTTTGCACAAATTAAGTTCAAAGTCAAGTCAAAATCGAAAATCTGAATTTTTGATTTTGTTTTTTAACCTAATTTATGCAAAAACTATATGTGCTAGAGCAAAACATTTTTTTTTCAAATGTCCCCCCAACCCTTCTCTACATCTCCAGCAATTTTGGTGACGATGCCATTTTTAGAGGCTTTGCAATCAGCTCACAAAATTAGACCTTCTCTAGTCGTTGATTCTTCGATCATAAATTACGATCAAACCTAACATCGATCGTAGGGAAATCGAAAAATACGGTTGTTATTATGATTCTTAATACGATCATACATAAATGATTTTGATCACTTTTGGTCGATCGTACCTTTGGCTTGCATATGTTGGAGAACACAGTATACTGGGACTTCTAGTTCTGCACAAGCTGGTCATCTAGCCATCAATTATTTGTATTTTACTTCCATTGCTTAAATTGCAGTTATTGATGGCTAATAAATCCATTTGGTCACATCTCTTTTTTCATTACTGAAATGATGTACTGCAGCGTGGCCACCTCTCAGTTACTAGCATTTGATTGGGTAGTGGGGGAGCAACAGAAAATGTCTATAGGAATATGTACACCTTTGCAACCTAAACAATGGAGATGGAGTTTCCCCAATAATCTTCTTCCTGCCACCTCTGTGTGTCTGAGCTCCATACTGATAGCAGTAGGGCTGACACATCATTCTAATCAGCAACGTGTGGCCAGATGTGAGAAGATCAAAAGATGAACCTCAGCTTGACAGCATAGGTCAGGACTACAGAGGTAAATATATTTACACACTAATTGCCCCATATAACACTACCCTACAAACAGACTTAAACATTTACTCCAGGGAACTAATCATATTCATTAGTTACCTGTCAATGCTTGCAAGGATGCTTTATAGATGTGTTGAAATCACAAAGTGCACACAGGTCACCTTCTACATGAGCTTTCTCTGGTTTAGGACTAGTACTTTAATCATTGGTTGGATCCTCTTTGAGAATCACATGGGGTGGTCACAGCCATTACAAATTTATCATAGCATCCTCCAATAATGCCCCCCCCCCCATTACTGTTTTCGGTGTCTCACTGATGGCACCAGAGATGTGTAGCATCCTAGGACATTCTCCTGAAATTCCCTTCCACCATCGATTCCATAATATCATCAATTGTAATGATGCAGACGCTCTAAGGGGCATCGCCTGGCAGGAATGTTAACCAGATTACATTTTGATCTAAAACTCACTGCAACAATTGCTGTTTGGGGAATAGTTATTAGGACATTTATTTGACAGTATTTGCACTATTGAGGTGTCCATTGGGCATTTGCATTTAAAACGCTGGCAGGCATTTTTAGAGCGACAACCTTTGCAAAGCTTTTGAGAGTCAATTTAATGTTCATATAAAAGCACAATGTATTTATTGTTATTGTATTACACTAATAAAAAAATAGACATAGGCTCCCCCATATTTCAAAACCAGATCTCCTTTTTGGAATAGGGCCTGGCCACTGAATAGACATGTCCCCCCTCCATTACCAAACCCCAGGGATCTCTGCCTCCCATCCTTTGGAAGTAAAAAGGTTGTGTTCTCAAAACAAATATCTACCCCTAGCATGATTTTTCAGGCTATTCAATGATGCTGGAAAAATAATGCCTGCTTCCAAACATAAGACATATTTACAGTTCTTAAACCTGGACAATATCAATCCAGACTAGACAGGTATATATGTAAACAAATAAAATCAATTGTCAATCGAATGCGGCAGGACAGACAGACTGTTCCCCAAGGGAAGCAGACTCATAACCCCCACAAGACCTAAAACAAGCTGGAACACCAAGGGAGCTAACAGCAATTCAGGGTTGGGGGAATAATGAGGATATTCCAGAATGTGATCACATGACTAGATTTGAATAAATATAAATGTTTTATGTTCATAATCAATTAACATCCCGTGAAAAAAAAGCCCTAGCTCCTCTTTTCAAGCAAACATTTATATAATACCCTGGCTTATATGGGGAAAGATGGTAGCTCTTCTTTAGTCAGAGAGAAATACATAGACTGCCATTGCTTGCCTTGTCGTATTCACATGCTATGTCATGATTCACCTCTGGCTTCATTATATTAGGAATCACTGTTTAAGAATAGGTAGGTAATAGGCAGGTAAGTGACTCTGATTTCACTATGTGCTTGTTGCAAAGGGATGGAACACTGGATTCAGAAGGTCAGCAGCATATCTCATATCATTACATATCTCTCTCATTATAGGAAGCGTGTTAAACGAAGGGTAGCTGTTTTGAAAACTACCTTTTTAACTTTGTAACCCCATGAACAAGATACACGTGGAGAACTAACGTTACAGGATTGCTCTCTTATTTTATAATCTGTTAATGATGATACTGCACTTAATCTGGGTGGCCTGAGTACTCAAAGGTCCTTGAATTCTATTCTTAGACATTATCTTTTAATAACACTTAGATATTAAATCACTGGTGAAGTGCAGCAGGGCGCCCTGCTTGCGAAGACCTGACACTAGATTAAGTTTATAAAACAGATGATAACAATGGAAAGTCTAAAAATAGACACAGACAATGTAATCCCTGCTTTTTACTGCCAAGTAACTATCAAGATAATTTATTACTAAACTACTGTATAACCTGCTCCAGATTTCGTACAGGCTTGTCATCTATTACTATGTCGCTTGCATTGCTATGAGCAAAATGATTAAAATCTCCGGAGATTTATGAACAGCACAGGAAATCCCTACATTGGTCATTAATAGTGCATTAAACTATTTCTAGTGACAGGCTGTACTGTCCAGATAGATGAGGTTTTCTGTACTCAGTGTTACTTCATATATATTAAAGTAAGATCTGTGTAGGGTACCATTGATATTTATGAGATATCTGCTACGTATTTTTTTTCCTCTTAGACCCCATAAGTATCAGGGGTGGATAGAAAACTTGGTTCACAAGTTGAGTATCCATTACCACATCCTGGATTAAGATTGGCTTTGGGATGCTGGCAAATGCCACTAATAAGTTTGGCAGACTTGTGTTTCATTAATGGCCAACCCCACCTTGCTGCAAACGTGGCTTAATAAAAAGCAACTGGCACACTATAAGGCATACCTTATATTTTTAGGGGGAGGGGCCCTCCTTTCCCTCCTAAGCTCCCTCATCACTCAGATGATGTGAGGGGTGGGAGCTTAGTAGGGAGACTAACTCCCCCCTCCCTTCTAAGTTAGCCATCTACTAAACAGGAGGGAGAGGAGGTAAACCTCCAGATACCAGACGTGACGTCACTTACTGTGTTTGTAAAGCAGAACTATCACATCTCCTCGTTCCAAATACCAGAATTAATGTCAGTGGCATCACTTCCTGTCATGCTTTATTCAATAAGAGAAAACTTGACAGGTATGCTATAAGGGCTATGGTTCTACTTACCATAACAGCAAGTACTGTAGATGATTCTGCTACATTTATGTAACTTTTGGTACATACACTAAACACCAATTTTTTAAAAAATTTCAGTACAAACATTTTATTGTAGTTTGTTCTGCTTTATTTATTTTTGCACATTCTGTAGACTCTTAAGAACTGTTGTCACCCTAGGAAAGGAATTTTCTGCAGGTATGATCTAGCAAAGCAGGATATATAAAAAGTTGAAATTTCAGACATTACAACATAAGGTTGGTATACCAAAAAGGTTGAGAATATCTACATTATTAGATTGAGTAAAAGTTCTCTTCAGTTAGCCAATCATCTGGAAGGCAAGTTCCAATTTCCTTTATACAGTTTAAAACCAAAATCGTGACGGTGGTCATTGAAAACCCCCTGATATCCGATGCGCAACCGCCTGCCAAAAACATAATGTTGTGTCCACATGGTGGGTCCCAGGTGGTAAGAAGCAGAAAATTACTAGTTTTGGATTACCTGTGTAAAGTTGGCTTAAAGTAAACAGGGAATTAGCTTTTTACACTGGAACGGATACCTGTAGTGAATGTTCACTTTATTGAGTGCATAGTCTTCGCTTAGTTAATCAGCCTTAATATGTGTTATAAATAAATTTTATTCACCAGCTTCTTGCAGTTTAGTTGTTGTTGTTTGTGGCATCAAAGACAATATAGATGCAAGCCTATGGCTCATTCAGACACCCATGGCACTATGTATCTGGGCATGGGGCCAAGAGCTACATTTCAGGAGCCTTTGCAGATGGCAGCAGTTATCCCATTGTAAATACATACTTAAAGTAAGTGCTAACAAAAATGATTAGATGTCAAGTTCTTGTCTACATAAGGTACAGTTTCTTCCTATTTATGACCATGATAAAAATCTTACCCTTAAGATGCATTAGGGCCCGTTAAATGCAGAAACCGCTCAGGAACGTAGAGAAAAAAGCATGGTATCAGACCCCGTGGAAATAGAGCCTTAAGCTGGCCATACACCTTTAGATTTCTCTGTCAGATATCCTTTAGATCTACCAACAACTATGTAGTGCCGGGTCCTCTGCGATTGAACACAGGTAGACTTGATAGTTTAGAAAGTCCCTCATATTACATGGTTTTGGCAAAACAAAAGGAGATCTGAAGGAAATCTGACAGAGAAATCTAAAGGTGTATGGTGACCCTAAAGCAGGGAACACATGGCTCGATATTGGTGCCGTCCGATGTTCCCTGCAGCAGTGTGATTATGTCATCGCGCTGCTGTCAGATTTCGGCTGTGTGAAGCTTTGCCTGGAGACCAGCGGTCTCTATGCAAAGCATGAGACATCGGCCGCATTTACGGTCATGACCGATAAGGCTGTTTTCGAGTGGGATTGATTTGTCCCGCTTGAAAACAGGGGTGGGCGCAGATTATCTGAGGCAGATACATTGTGTGCATCCCCCCCCCCCCATTATCTCCATTTAGGGGCACATTATCATAGCACAGCTGATAACGTGGCCCATTTAAATCATGGGGCTGACGTATACCTAAGGCACTCAGATACTTTAGGTAAACTTCAGACTGACGCTTCCATTGACTGTAAAGGGACCCATCATACATCAAGCCTCTGTCATGTTTATGTGGACACGAGGCTCCATATCGACATAATTGCATAATTGCAACAGAGGCTTAAACTGACAGGTCAGGAGCTATGATGGGCTGTGGAGACAGCAGTGTTATAGCCCAATGACTTCAGTGCCGGGCTTGAACACTGCACTGAAATCCCTGCGTTCAATTTTAGTACAGTAGAGACAAGCCAGAAAGTCTTTCTTCTTTCCTAATATAATATTCAGCATAATTATGAAAAAAATTATTAACAAGTGATAAAGAATGTATTGCAAAATGAGCACATTATATTATTCAGCTTTCTCCTGATGACATGTCCTTTCCTTCAGTCATCTAGTCTCTAGCCATCTAGACCATGTCCATTCACACCTTTGCCAACCATTAATGCTTTTCCTTGCCTGTCCTTGGCTCTTCTCTTACCCATCTGTGACTTTCTCCACTCTATAGAACTGACAGAACCCAGCATTCGAAATACGAACACATTTTGAATTTTCAAATGGAAACAGGCTTAAGCTTTGTCTGGATGTGGAACATTTGTTATATCAAATCTCACGTCAAATACACATCTGTGGCAGTCAATAAAATGTAAAAAGTACTCAAATCTTACAGGCCAAATATAGTTACAACGCAGGCTTGATTTTGCCCCCTGGCCAGAGTTTGACACCCCTGGCTTAGCTTATGTAAGTTTAGCTTTGTTGAAAGTAGCATTTTAATTTTGTATGTTACGATTATCTTTTCTTTTATATTTTAAAAAGTCAACAATCTTGTTTATTTAATCATTAATCAGTTATGTTTTCTGGAAAAAAAATTGTAACTGGAAGGGGTGGGAGGTTGTTACACAGGGTCGGCACCAGAGCACCAGGAGTGGGTGGGCACGGATGGGTACATATGGGCGATCAGGGGGGCACTCCTACGTCTCACACATAATCTAGTGTAGGTAGGGGGCCCCAATCAAGCGGGCACTCTGACCTGACTGGGTGCCAGCGCTGTTGTTACAGTTACACAGTAGAGTGCTCTTTACACACACACACCATGCTAAAAAAATATGATTATATTTTAACCGCCTTAGCAGTTGGGATGGCACCATCTCGTCCAGCACTACTACTGCTACTATAGCACTGGACGAGATGGTGCTGTCCAGTACAAAAATCTGGACCTCAGCAGTGCGCTAGGGAGGTTAATTAAATATGAATATATATTAATGTTAAATTTATGGTACTGTGCAATAAAATCATTGTGCATTTGCTGCAGATGGATGTTATGTTATGTGCTTAGCTTTAACTGAAATTTTAACAAGGACAATATAATAGAAGATGACATTATTAAAAACATAAACTGACAGGTATTTAATTGCTTTGCTTCATCATAAATGACCACATCATGCATTTTGCCAGGCTATTACAGTTTCTGATGTAGTGAGTAAAACATATAGACAACAAGCAGCTCCCATTCCAATGTGTAGGCGATGCTTTAGACTAATTTTATTAATTATCCATTACATTTAAATGAACCATTTTGCCATATCTGTTGAACATCTCCATCATCTGGCGACAGTCATAAATATTCTTATGCGTCAATGTCCCAGTTTGCCAATCAGATTAGATAATGAATAGTTTTCGGGAAAATCACAGTTGAATGCGTTGATCAATCAAGGCATCTGGGGTTTGAAGGACCGCCATATATTGACAAGATTGAACGCCATCTCCGATATAAACCATTTGTTCTGTTCCAGCTGAAACAGCTTCTCTGTGAAAAATCCTTCCATAAATGAGGTTGATTAAATAAACGTTTGAGGTCTTATTCACTATAACGCAGGATTAAAAATAGCACAACAGATTCTCATCGCTACAAACAGATCATCATATGTATTACCGCAAAATGTAGATGACTGGCTCATAATATTCTAAAAGTAGACCAGTCACCATGGCAACCCTTTTTCTCTGTGAAGTGTAATTAATAAGGAACTAGAAAAGTACATTACACATACATATCCTGTTGTCGTTGTTCAAAAAAAATGATAAAGTTGTATTTATCTGTGAAATCAAATTTTCATGGCAGAATGGCCCACACAAATTGATGTCAATCTGCAAGTGTTTTTCTCAATCAAAATGTTGTATTGATCCGAAAAGCTTTTCTGTACACTGATCAGTAGACCAAGGACTGCAGCCGGAATACAATTAACTTATCTTAGGGCCCCTATAGATTTCTCTGTCAGATTTTCATTAGATCTCCTTTTGTTTTACCAAAACCATGTAATATGAGGGCCTTTCTAAACCATCAACCATGGTCAACCATGTGTTCAATCGCAGAGGACCCTATACTACAGATTTGTTGGGAGATCTAAAGGCCCCCATACACGGGTCAGATTCCTGTCTGATTCCGGTCCGATCGATTCCGGGCGCGTGCACGCCAAACGATCGTGCCGGAATCGCGTGCAGCCCACCTTGTCCGATCGATCAGGTCCGTCCGTTCCGGGGCTCAGAATCGGATCCGACAGAGAACCAACATGTTGGTTCCATCAGATGGATTCTGCACAAATCAGGGGGAGTTGCCATTTGTGAGGTGGACAATCGGACACGGATCCGTCCCGGAATCAGCTGGACAAGGTGGTATGCAGCGATCGGATCACTTAATTGGCCGCTCGATCGGAGCTCCGGGTCCCGCTGAGATCGCCGGAATCGATCGGATGGGTGATCGAGCGGACATGGAATCCGACACGTGTATGGCTAGCTTAAAGGATATCTGGCAGAGAGATCTAAAGGTGTATGGCCAGCTTTAAACATGGACTTTGTTTTTCATAACATTCATATTTTATTTGAGGTTTCACTATAAAAGACAGAACCTTACTGTGGTCTACAGTATGGTTTTGTCCATACCAATAGCTTTGGGTTGTGTTGGACTGCATTTCCCAATACAGTTTGTATAAAAGGACAAGACAAAAAAGCCTTATATACTATGGTTTTTGGTCACACTAACATGTTGCTTATTCCCAAGTGTAGGCATTCTATGAAATCTTAGTAAGTCATTATGAACCGTTCATAAAACTCCTACTTTGTGCCTTGCTTTTAAATCACTCTACACCTGTCCAACTTACATCTCTAGCCTTGGACAAAAATATACCCTTAACAACCCATCCAGTGACCTTCTAATGACAACCTCACTCATAACATTATCACATGTGCAGCTTCAAGACTTCTCCAAAGCCTCTCCCACTCTCTGGAAGTCTTTATCAGAATGGGAAGTGTCCTCTATGCGTTTTTGAAAAAGAAGCAGTGGACACAGGCCCAAACATCACCTCCTAGACAGTTCCATATCCCCTCCCCTAACCTCTTAAAGTGGAAATCAGATTAGGCAGTGCCCCCTTTCTTCTCCCATGTAATCTGTACCTGTATGTTCGCTTGTGTTAATATAATTATCGTGTATTTACCATATTTTTCGGACCATAAGACCATAAGGTTAGGGGGTTTCAAGGGTTAAGGTTAGGGGATTGGGGAGGTTAGATTAATTTAACCCCCTGAACCCCTAAACTTCGCCCCTGATCAACAAAACTCACCCCTACTATCAAGCGCACTCCCCTAACCCTAACTTTAACCCCCCCCCCCCCCCCCCCCCCCCCTCCCCAAACCCCTTACCTTGACACCACAGAGTCCAGACCTTAACCCTATTGAGAATCTCTGGGATCTGCTGGAGAAGGCTTTGTGCAGACTCTACCATCATCAATCTTGGTGAAAACTTAATGCAACACTGGATGGAAAAATATCTTGTGCCATTGCAGAAGCTCATCAAAACAATACCACAGCAAATGCCTGCCATAATCAAAGCGTAAAGCAGTCCAACAAAATATTAGAGTGTGTAACCTTTTTTTTGGTGTAGACTTTTTTTGGACAGGCAGTGTAGCTACATACCAGTGACTGAGGAAGCTCTATGGCAGACCTGATTACTTTTACTAAAAAGCCAGGAGACAGCTGAAGAAATAGAATACAAGTATAGTAACCTGTTGCCACTCCAATCACACAACTTTATAGAATAATGTATGTATGTGCTTCACCATAGGGAATACCCTATATGTCCTCTCATGCCAGGTAGGGCTTTTATTTTTAATGGCCACATGCAGGATTCAACAGGTCACCATAGGAAGACCAGAAGGAGCAAATATTAAATCTTCTTCTATTTTAGATATGAAATCTAGAGTGGGAGGTGTAAGTATAAAGGTGACCGTACCAGTTCAGCATTGCTGCAATGAGAGGATTTTTCATGTATGCTCTTTTCTGTTAGTTACAATGACTCCAAACACATAGAAATGCCCAGAGGCATGTATCTACCTGATGGGTGCACAGACTGTACAAGTCTTTACAGCATCGGGGTGCACAAATAGAACCAGACAACTGGCAAAATGCATCTAGTGTTCCAATGAAGAATACATTAAAATCTGTCACATTTTCCCTATGAGCATCTGGTTTGAGGAATGGAATACTCCTCGGCTTCTCAATGACTTGAAAATAAAGGCGATTCTGCCAAGACTGATTAATATTCTACCATTAAACCTGCAGGTACTAACCCAGTTTCCTGTGTGATATACAGATCCAAGACACTGGCCACATTTACATTTCTCTAAGGTTTTTCTTTTAATAAAGGTAAAATATTATTATCAATAACCGCAATTACTGCATACTGGAAGTGTTTGAGGTTAATGCGACATTCTACTTATACTGAGATTTTTCTTCCAGTAACTGTATTTACGTTTCTGTATTCTGGAACTAGGTCATGGGCCGGATAGTTCCTAGTGCTTCCCACTGCTGTATAAATCAGATACCTGATACATATTTATGATTGGATCTGTAAGTAAATCAATGTCTTTTTCTGAGCAGATAGAAAGGTAATACTCAGAAGCAATGTTGGAGTATCCTTCCACATCAGTATGTGAATAATGTAGCTGAATAATGTGGCTACCAATACATTATACTATAATTGTCTGTTTAGAGTTTTAAACTAAGCACTGCAGAGACACAGGGCAAGTCCACAGATCAGAGAGTGGAGAATGTCAGGAGTGAGGGAACAGCTAAGTTAATCTCTTCTTCTGCAGCCCCTAGACAAGTATTTAACCCTTGCAGTAGTGCTGGGGAACTGGCTGCAAGGGTCTAGTTAAAAATACCTCAGGAGCAGTGACAGCCAGGAAAGTACCTGTTTATGCTGTGTAATTAAAACCACACAGAATTATATGGCCCCCCAGTGGTCACTAATGATAATGCACTGGCTTAACCCTCAAAGGCTCAGCAGATAAATATGCAGTCTCTCCATAGAACAGCAGGTAATAATATTTTTTTAGGATTGTGCCAGCTCAGAGGTAAGTCAAAGTTTAATTTTATATAGGATATTTTTCGGACCATAAGACGCACCTGTCCATAACACATACCTAGTTTTATGAGCAGCAAAACAAGAAAGTGTTTGAGCATAAATCTCAATTGGGGAAAAAATCCTGTGCAATTTCAATTTCAGCCACAAGATGTCATTAGTGAACACTTGCCGTCAGAATACACATGACATCACACCTTCTTTCTAACACATTGGGGGAGAGGGAGGGGGGCGCTGCAGATCTCTCCCCTCTACAGCTGACAGCTAGACTCAGCATATGCGTGATCTAACAATAATGTAAGTATGCCCTGCACTGCCTATATGACTATGTGTGTCTCTCCTACCATGATGGGCTCCTTGCCTGCCTTTGAGGGCACTGTGCATAGTCCCGGCCTGCCAAGAGGCTGACTGGACAAACCAATGTGGGCGCATGAGACCCCCTAAAAATATTATTTTACTACACCTAAGAAGCACCCTAACCCCCCC
>CM070036.1:29678193-29697304 GCA_036250615.1 Ptychadena robeensis | reverse complement strand
CCCCCCCCCCCCCTAAACTACACAGAGGGCCATTTTACAATACAGTATCATGTTCTAGTGTGTAATGGCCCTCAAACCTTATTTGAAATACAACTCATACAACTTTATTCGTTTATTACACCATCATGAAGAGACATGTATCATATATACACACACCAATCATACAGAAACATTCATCATTCACATAGAGACACACACTTCACTCATGCAGAGACACAGACACACACATTATATGCACTCTAATTACTGTCTGCAGATTGTTCCTCCATGGTTGACTTACTGCTTGTTCCTCCATCAGACCCCTAGCTGCACACCCCCTAGAATAAGTGGAGGCGCCCCCCAGTTTGGGAACCACTGCTATATGGTAAAAGAACTTTATATTGAAAATAAGCATAGTGGTTCCATAAGTTCCATGCAATAATTGCCAATATGACAATATAATAAATCCCTTCTTCTTAAACCTTGAGCCAATTCATATTTCCAGTATAATTAATATCATTTGTTTATTTCTTCCTAACATCATGTAACTCCAGAGACCCGCAGAATTTAATTATATTATTACAATGCTTAGTCATATTTCTGTATGTACCGCTGTTATTAAACTTTACAAATCCGGTAGACGCTATTGATCTGCCATTTATATTTTAGCATTCTGCTACTGCCGAGTTTTAAGCTTCCCCAGCAGGCACAAGGCTGCAATAATACATGTAAATAATGCAATTAATCTCTGTACATGTAAGCTGCGTTTCTACAGACTCCCCACTTTCACTGGATCGGAACTGGTTTAAGCTGGTTGACTTTCATTTTGATATGCTATAGTAATGGTACTGAATTAAATGGAAATTCTGCATATTTGTTCTATGGATACACTCAATAAGCTTTAAAAAATCATGTTTATTTTTTTAATTAAAATACAACCACAATACGTACAGTATATTCCCTCATACCTAACATCAATTTAACATATGTATGAACGTTATGGTTTGGTATTTTTTGTGTGTATACTATAGTATTAGGGGAGTTTCCACAGCGTTTTGTGATCCGTCAGGACCCCAACATTAAGAGCAGTTCTTGCTGGGGGTTCCGACGGTTCGCATACATTTTAGCTGCCCAGCGGAGCGCTAACCCCTGCACTGGCGGAACGGATCAGTGAGAACGCAGCATCTGCCTAGCAGGTAACGTGTATGTGCTCCGTCGGAGCACCCCGCCAAGCACTGCGCTTAGCGTAGGGGGTCCCGATGGTTGTGGACACATAACCTTACTGTATATAGTAAGACTTAACACCACTTAATGTATTCTGTTTATTGTAGTTTTAGATTATTCAAGGAGGAATTAACATTCCTATCCTATTTTTATTCTGCCCGTGACTTTAGAGGGGAGAGTTTCCTACACCTATGGTCCCTGTGATGCCACCACAAGGAATAAGAGAGTGGGGATAAAATAAAATAGAAAGCACAACCTTTATGTGAAGCTTTGTTATATTATTACATATAAATACAATCTGAACTAAAAGATTCAGTTAATGTAATCTGGCGGGTTTTAACACTTTCCTTCTGTTACTAAAATAAAAGTATATCCATAAGTTCTAAAGCTACCCTGTTTAAAATACATATGGACTTCTCCAACAGATCATATCTACTACCTCCCTGCCTGCTCTTTCATTGCAATTCCCATAACCCACTGTAACCTGGTTTTCTACACTTGAACACCTGAGTCCTTTGATACAATGTGGTTCCTTCCTTCTATTTCATCATTGTGGAGTGGGTTAGGGACATACATGTTATTTTTTGACAGAACCAAAATACTTTTCTGTGCATGATTCATTATACACAGGAAAATGTATTATGACTTTCTGTTTAGATAAAAATAATTTGTAGAGACATGTTACTTAAAAGAGAACTATAATTTTTACTACGGTATGAAGGTCAGGATCTCTTTGTAAGCCTATTGATTATGTTTTGAATATTGCCTTCACCAGTGTGGACTATCTGGGCCTCAGTAGCCCTGAGGTAGCTGAGTGCCCAACTGAATATTACAGCAAACTTCAGTTGAATGTGAAAATATTCTTATAATGACTTTACAGTCTACGTAAAAAAGTACTCTTAAATGTATACAAATCCAGATGACAGACTTACTAACCTATTGTCCTTTTTGTTCTTTTTCTAGATTTTGGCAATTATATCAATCTTGTTCATCGTGCTTTCAACTATTGCATTATCACTGAACACTCTACCTGACTTGCAAGAACCAGATGAGTTTGGACAACTAAATGACAACCCAAAGCTTGCACACGTTGAAGCTGTATGCATAGCTTGGTTCACGATGGAATATCTTCTGCGGTTTCTTTCATCCCCAAACAAATGGAAGTTCTTTAAGGGGCCACTAAATATAATAGACTTGTTGGCTATTTTGCCATATTATGTTACAATATTTCTAACAGAGTCCAACAAAAGTGTGCTTCAATTTCAAAATGTTCGTCGAGTGGTCCAGATATTCAGAATAATGAGAATATTGCGTATTCTCAAACTCGCCAGACATTCAACGGGCCTTCAGTCATTGGGGTTCACTCTTAGAAGAAGTTACAATGAACTGGGATTACTGATATTATTTTTAGCCATGGGGATAATGATATTTTCTAGCTTGGTATTTTTTGCTGAAAAGGATGAAGATGCAACAAAATTTACAAGTATACCAGCATCTTTTTGGTGGGCCACCATAACCATGACCACTGTGGGCTATGGAGACATCTATCCCAAAACATTGCTAGGCAAAATAGTTGGGGGTCTCTGCTGCATTGCTGGAGTTTTAGTGATAGCGCTGCCTATTCCAATCATAGTAAACAATTTCTCAGAGTTTTACAAAGAGCAGAAGAGGCAAGAAAAGGCAATTAAAAGGAGAGAAGCACTTGAAAGAGCGAAAAGGAATGGAAGTATTGTTTCCATGAATCTGAAAGATGCATTTGCTCGCAGCATGGAATTGATCGATATTGTTGTAGATAAGTCCGCTGAAGGAACTAATAAAGTAGAGAAAGCTAATGATAATCATTTGTCCCCAAGTCGATGGAAATGGGCACGGAGGACAATGTCAGAGACAAGCTCTAATAAATCATTTGACAATAAATATCAGGAGGTCAGTCAACATGACTCTCAGGAACTATTAAACAATTCTTCATCCAGCCCACAGCATCTCAGTGCCCAGAAGCTAGAGGAGCTGTACAATGAGATCACAAAAGCACAATCACATCCTAGTGTCAATTCTTCATATCATGACCAGTCTGTCATCCCTCCTGCATATGAGGAGGAAATAGAAATGGAGGATGTGTCAGAAAAAAGGAACCAGCTATCAGTTGCCCCAAAAGATATCATAACAGATATGAGAAGTGTCTCTAGCATTGACAGTTTTGCAAGTTGTGCGACAGATTTCACAGAAGCTGAACGATCGCCCCTTACACCATTTCCTGGAAGTAACCTTGAGATTAGGTTTCCTTCATACACCGTACCTGAAGAAGGCGGTCATGAAGTGAAAGTGTCCCAATTCTTGCCACGTTCCAAATACACAGGTTTTGCTCCAAAAGATGTCACATTTGAGTATAAGTTATCCGAACCATCTGGAACTCCCAAAATTCTTTTGCAAGATCAGATAAATAATGAGTTAGAAGACCACCATGGTGCCATGAAAGGAAATAACCCTGTAAGATCAAGATCCCTGAGAATGAATTCAAAACATTCAAAAAGCAGCAGCCTCCAAAATCCAGCAAGTATTACAAGTACCTTGCCGTCAAACACATTAGAACACCCACTGTACACTCATCTTCAGCTAAGCACACTGTTTTTGCAAGACTATTCCTCCTCTGAAGAACCTAGACAACCTAAAGCTGAATCACCAGGTGGACTTGCAAGACCTCCCATATCACCTTCTCGAAATCCCAAACTTTTTTCCCTTTCTTCAAAGAAGAGAAGCAGCTTTACAGAAATAGATACAGAAGACGATGACTTCATGCAGGTATGTGGCTCAAAGAATGATACTCAGGAGGACATCAAAACTAACTGCATTGAGGAGCAGAACGAAGGAACCGAGGCACCCACAGAAACGGCTACAGTCTCTGTGCAGAAAAATATCAGTCAAAACTGTACTCAGGACATTCACCTGGCGGGAGAGGACATTAAACAGGACAATAATCAGGAGGAAAGCAAAGTAGAAAATCATCTATTTGTCCCAGAAATTCACTCAGAGACTGGAGAGACGGGTTTTTGTCAGACACGTGAGACCAGCATGTGACTAGTTGCAAAAGCAATAAAGACTTTTTTTTCTTAAAAGCACTAAGGTTGGTAATGCCTGTGAACGCAAAAGGAAAAGCCTCAAAGACATCCATAAACTATTAATTTTGCATGGCATGAAGAACTGCTTAGTTAAATAGTTCAGGAACTACCTTTTGTAACATAATATATAATGACTCAGCAGCAGTGTGTAATAATGAAAGCCCTTCTTAACAGCCAGTGTATTGCAAAGCCCGACATTCTTGATCCTTTAATCCATGACTGTAGATGTGTTTTGGAGAGTTTAAAAGCAATGTAGCATTTGCGAAGGGAAGGATTAAGTGTCGATTCAGGCATTCAAAAACCAGGTGGCAACGAGGTGCTGTAAGCTTTAAGAAAGCCTATATGTATATATAATGATATATATATATATATTTGTTAGTTAGAAGACAGAGTATAGAAAAAACAAGATATACATTTGGAACCCACCCGTTGGGACACAGGTACTTCCTTCACGGTATATTTCTTGGAGGACTTGTACAGACTTTCATTATGTTGCAGACCTGCAACTTTTGTTTTAGCTGGTCCGGCGGTACATAGGTTGGCGTTACAACACATTGGATGGTTGTGTGTTGCAAGGCTTACCGACACCAGGAATCGTTATGCAACTGAAGAAAAAAAATTTCTTTTGAAAGGTCTTTGTTGGTTTCAATTAAGAGATTTTTTTATTTTTTTGTGCTATAATTCACTGCAGATTTTTTGCTGTGCATAAAGATTGTTTTTTGCATTTCTTATTAAAAAATAATAAAGTAAAAAAAAAAAAAAACAGGCAAGATTTAACAATCACAACTACTAGTGTGAAGACTGATGTTTAATGTGTTAACTTGCCAAAATGTTGTCGATGATAATGTCCCACTGTTGATTACCCAAAGTACAGTAATTGATCGCCACGTAAATAGTGCCAATTGCCATGAGTTTGCAATATACATGATTAATGTCATACTAATGTGTATTACTTTACAGTCAATCGTTTTTCTTTCTATGATCGTGGATGAGTGACTAATCAGGTTCAACACTTTCACACTGATTTCATTACCAATAAAGACCACTTATGTCTGGCACATTCCAATCAACCTATTGCATCTTTACATTGTATATGTATCACATCAAAGATGGAAGTTCAGTATGGTATGACTAACGAGGGGAAAATGGCAAAATGGTTTTCTCAAAGGGTTCGGATCTTCTTACATAAGGTGTGTAGGATAAAGCTATCTAAGGGGTGTTTCAATGTAATGTTTCTTACAAAGACATAAATGCATGGGACCATTCATCGTCATATATGATAACTTAGTAAAATTTATCATTGTAAAGGGAACTTAAAGCACAAAATATTTTTAATACAGTTAAATTCATAAGCAGGGTGATTTTTTCAAAAAAGTGGAGCTGTTCAACTCACCAAAAACAATGGAAACCTTTATCTATTCTTTCATACTAAGCTGTGTTCTGGTACTGAAGTGCACTCCAATTCACTTGTCATCACTTGTTCCTTCATAAAAGATGACAGTCTGGTGTTATTTTTGGGGGTTTAACATAACATGCATAATACATTTTTGGACTTTTTAAGTTATGGCCATATATGTATACACAATACATAATAAATAAATAAATATACACAAATATTTTCATTAGAAATTGTGTACCCTGTGAAGGTATTAAAAAGCATTTTACTTGACAGTAGACATAGCAAGGAGACTAAAGCTAGCCATACATGTGTCGATTCCCTGAACGATCAATCACCCATCCGATCGATTCCAGCGATGCCACAGGCAATCGGATGGGCGATCAATCGCCCAATTAGGTCTGTGCCTACCACCTTAGGCCAACGATTCCTGGACGATTCTGTGCCCGATCGATTGCTTCACAAATGGCAACTCCCCTTGATGTGCGCTGAATCGATCTGAAAAGACCAACAGGTTGGTTCTCTGGCCGATCCGATTTGGGGGCCCATATTATAGGATTATTTAAGATTTTACACATTACCTAATGACAATGAGTATATGAATGAAGGATCCTACAATGTTTGTGTGGGCATCTGTACAACCAAGAGTAAGCAAAGCCAAAGCATTATCAATAACATGGCAGTTTACCTTTTTTTTACATTCTGTTAACCCTTGAGCTCCCTATACACGCTAAGATTTATCGGCAGCCAAATCGATCGAAGCCATTACGGACATGTTTGTAATTCTTAGACCGGTCTAATACTTTAGACAGGGACACAGTGTCCCCGTCTAAAGTATGGGTATGTCTCCTCAGCTCTGAGGGATCTGAGATCCATCAGGGCTGAGGAATCAGCCTGTCTGCCTGCTTCTGAAGGGGGAAGGGGGGGTGCTAGCAGCTCCCTTCCCTCTCTCTTTGTGCTAGGCTGACTGTTCCCACAGCTGGCGTCCCTAGATGCTGTCTGCTGGGTCTGCGGGATCTGACGGACAGCGCTGGCACATAAAGGGTGCCCGGGCCGATTGTGACCTGATGTTTCGGCTGATTGACCGCGCGTGATGACGGCATCACGCATGGTCGATCAGCCAAAACATCTGGTCACAATCTATACATGTATGGGGGGCTTTAGAATTAGAAATGCACTTTAAATAAATATAATTTACTAAAAGTGTTTCTGTAATCCCATTATAATATCACATTGTTAAAAAATAATTCTCACTAAACAGAAAAAAAAACAAAAATGGTGCATGTATTGTGATCATTCCAAAATAAATGATTGGAATATAGAATATTAGTTCTGAGCCAATAAGCACCTTATAGGTTAGCAGTAAATGCAGCATCCTATAAAACCTATACCATGACTTCTTCAATGCAGCCTTATATTGTCTACTCAGTTTCAAGTCGCACAATCCGTTTATATTACAATTTATGTTACCTGACAAGTCTGAATGTATACTGATCATGAGAAAATATTCCTAACTCTGATGGCGAATCAGGATCAAAAAGTAATACAGGAAAGGAGAGTTTGTTTAATTAGCTGAAAGGGTAAAGACACTTTCCAATCCTGACAAGTGAATTTTGTCAAAGAGAAATATAATATATAGTGTCAAAGGATCAGTAAGCAGCAGATGATAATAATAACTCAACAAAGCCAGGTGTAAATTTTATCCTATTAGTCCTAAAAGGAATTTTTACAGATGAAATAATGTTTCTTCTTTCCGAAGAATAGTGAATGGGATACGGTAGTGTTAAGATCTTAACCCCGCCCCCACACACACAAACACACTAGTCCCTGACAATGCTTACGATGAGGAAGAATTAAAAGATAATCTCCACAATAGTTCACCAGAAAGAAACAGTATGAGGTTCTCACATTTCTGAATTAAAGAAAAAAATAGAAAAGGGTTTGAAGTTCTGATTTAAAGTGCACTTGTTCCTAAAGTTTGGTCTTTAATTATCTGCAAATTCTTCTGTAGTCAAAGACTTAAAAAGAAACCATATTCATCATCATAGCTGCTGGTACTGTGAAGCCATTCATTCTGAAAATCAAAACAGAGGCTCCTTTTATACTAGGTTCCTAACTGCTCAGAAATAACTGCTGTTTGTTTACATAAGAGTGTTGCACTCCACAGAAACCAGCTCAGGAACAGCAATTTTAAAATATCAGTTTATATGACCATTGCCTCACTATGTATATTAAAATTGTTTTGTTGCTTTCGTTCCCTTTAAAAAAAAGTGTACTATGTATATTTTATCCTTTCTGGTATCTTTAACTTTTTGATTATTCTTTTCACTTATACTTAACAGTGAAGCAACTTTTAATTCTGTGACAAATACGGGTATGTAATGTTGCTTTGGCATATAGCAGATCTGTCTGAAATCAAATGTAGCACAGGCTTAGGTCAAGCAATGAAAAACGTGTCATTAAACACACTCTATGTCCCATGTTACTGAGCTTGAGTTTTTGCAGTTGTCATCCATTTGTCTTATTGGACTATTCTTGTGACATTAGCCAATGGGCCTTTGGCAGTGAACACCTTAAAGAAGGCTTGCTAAATGACATTTAGATTGTACTATTTATACTACAGCCAATTTTACACAAAACTACATTATTATGTTATGCTTTTCATGACAAACATCACCTATGGCAGTGGTTCCCAAACTTGGGGTGCGGGCCCCCCTTGAGGGACGCGAAAGTGTTCCAGGGGGGTGCGGGCCCTTATTCTGAACCTGTGTTTGAATGGGAGGGGGGGTTCAAAAATTGTACTAAATAGAAAAAGAGGGGCCCTGCAAGGAAAGTTTGGGAACCACTTACCTATGGCATCTTTCCGGTATACAATGACAAGTGCTGATACCCTTTAAGTTACTGTAAGCAGTAAAAGTTACTGTTCTGTGGTTAACTTCTCAGCTATATACATTTATATGGATGCCCTGGTAAACTACAAGGCTGTATTATGAGTAGTATGATACACAAATGCCCTATTTGTATATATACACTGACTAATACATAATTGCAAGGTTATCAAATGCATTGATTTATACTGTTACAAATACAAGATAATGTATATTGATGAGTCTGGTATTGATGGAAATTTCTATGCCATAGAAACTCTTGCCAACCCTGAATGTTTCATATGCCCACATCTTCATATCTTCTATAGGGCATATCTATGCCCTGAGTGGCTACCTTGCATGAATGTCATGGAATGTTATGCCATCTAAGCTGCCCAGTCATTTTTAAAGGTATTCATAGACGTAAAGGTTTATCAAACCCTCTGCAAAAAAACAATAATGTTTCAGAGAATAATAAACATATTAAAACAGCAGTAATATAAATGTCCTCCCTGTTTGTTTTCCTTTTGTTTCACCTTTGAAAATCTTCAGGCATGTTAGTTCCTGGTGTTCGGTCTGAGGCTTTTGCAGTCTCTTGATTGATAAGATGACTCCAGAATGTTCTCCTCCCTCTTTGAGTACTAGATGGCAGTGTGGCCAGGGTCTCTGCATCCATAGGCATGATAGGCATGACTCCATGACAAATCAGCCTAAAGGCCACCATACACGTGTCGGATTCCCACCGGATTCCGACACGATCGATTCCGGGCGCGTGCACGCCAAACAATCGTGCCGGAATCGCATGCAGCCCACCTTGTCCAATCGATCAGGTCCGATCGTTCAGGGGCCCAGAATCGGATCCGACAGAGAACCAACATGTTGGTTCCATCAGATTGATTCTGCCCAGATCAGGGGGAATTGCCATTTGTGAGGTGGACAATCGGACACGGAATCGTCCCGGAATCCGTTGGACAAGGTGGTATGCAGCGATGGATACTCTTAATTGGCCGATTGATCACACCTGCGATTCCCGGCAGAATCGCCGGAATCGATCGGGTGAGTGATCAATTGGCCATGGAATCCGACACGTGTATGGCTAGCTTAATACCTATGCATGCAGAGAGTGTGGCCATACTGCCATCTATTCCTGGAAGAGGACCTTCTCCTTATAAAACAGACAACAGACTGCACAAGCCACAGACGTTTCAAAGACAGGATATAAAATGTTTGACGTTTTTCAAAAGTGATACAGTTTTATTATTTTAATTATTCTTTGCAACATTGTTTTTTACCAAGAGTTTGATAACCCTTTACTGGTCACGGTCAATCATTCTATTTTTCAGGTGACATACATATTTCCAGATCTGCTGCATTGACTGTTACCAGATTCTCCACCTGGACAATCCCATCTGTTACTTTATTGCTTAGTAAATGAGTCACTGTCGCTCTGCCCATTACAGCAAACTTACAGTGCAAAAATGTATCTATTTATTCTAACCCTGCCAGAGCTCCCCAGTCCTTGCTTTCTAAGTCAGAGATGGCACTAACATCCACAGTATGGACTAGTGTCTAATGCAAAAGGGAGCTGTCACTGTTACGTGACAATACTTGGACCTAATTATTAGATATGGTTGAATTGTTCGACTAGCTGAATTTGTGTGCCGATTGTAAAGCCCCTGAACATGGTATCGTCACAAAAATTGCTGGAGATGTAGGGAAGGGTTGGGAAAAACAAAAAAGTCAATGGCAAAGTCAAAATCAAAGTTAAAATTTTGACTTTGATATTAATTTATGCAAAAACTATTTGTGTTAGAGCCATACTTTTTGTGGTATCCCTCCAATCCTTCTCTTCACCTCCAGCAGGTTTGGTGATGATATCATGTTAAAAGTGAACAATTCAACCATCTCTACTAATTATAGGCTACTGGATCCTAGTGCTGTTGCAATGGAGTCAATTACATGCTCCCACATACAGAAAAAGTGCTTTGTATTGTATTTTACTCAAATGGGGATAAGAGCAGCATTGGTAAATTCTTATTGGGGTGGGATGCCCCCTATAACAGGCCCTGTCACTTAAACAGAGCAGGATGACAGTGTCTCTATTTGAAAAAGAAACAGCAGTGATTCATAGTATATTCTTGGCTAGTCTGCATTCCGTTCTGGTCAGTGGTAGTTATCTGTGCTATATGCTGTGCCATATGTTTCATTTGGCAGACTATAATGTCACAAAGCCACAGCTATTCTTAAAACATAAGTACATTATATTGGCTATCAAATTCAATATTAAAATTAATAAAATTAGTGGTTAACTTTAATGTGGATGCTTTTCCCACGACAACCAGGAAAACAGCACTGGCTGTGGGCATCACATTCATTTCCTTCTCCAATTTGTAAAATACAAGCACTAGTCATGTATATTTAGTCATGTGGTGTGGAAATCGGAACATTATGTGATTTTATATTGGACATGTCTCCTTTTGAATGTCAGTGTGATAGACTAGGAATTTAGCCTTTTTTGCTTTACATAAGGAATAAAAATGACTGAATGTCAAGCTGGTTATCGACATATTTTGGAAGTATGAACTAAAATTAAACAACATAAACCAAAAATGTTAAATCATAGTCAATGGCAAGTCATTTGGTTTTAACCAAATATGAACATGGACAAAATGAGCTTATGCTGAGTGTACAAGGGAATCAGTCGACTGTTTTGTTTCCTATAACAATTATGTTCTTTCATTGTAAAATTGCCCCCTCCCTTCTAAATTAACCTGATTTAAAAAATCCAGGATTAAGTGGAATCGGGGTTTGGCCAAAAAAAACACAAAAAAAACGTGACTTTCCCGGACAAAACAGGATAGTTGAGAGGTATGATATATACCTGTTTAGAATGATTTATAACTCTTTCATTCATATTAAAAGCATGTGCATGCTGCATCCAACCATTATATCCATTAAAAATAAGAATGCTCTACAATATTTGCCAATGATAAAGCAATTCATGTATTCAAAAGGAGACAATCCCACACAATTCTAATAATCTTCAGCAAAGATTTGATATACATATATTAGCATAGCTTCCAACCAACTAGCTCATTAAGGTGTTGTGCTTTGTGAAGGTTGTCAGAGGGCTTATATAATAGAGATCCACTTCCAATCTCATATACTGCAGTTTTCCTGCCTCAGTAGGCCCTATTTCTTCATATTAAGTTCAAAATTTGCAAAATAAACACAGAATTTAAAGCAGTGGTGTCAGACACAATGTGGGTTAAAGTTAAATACCTGGACTAAGTCACAGACCAACTTTGTTGTTGTCAACAACTGTGGAAGTTTTTCCTTCTCATCTGATATAGAGAGTTTTAAGTTCAAGTGATACAGTTTATTGGCTAACTGAAGTCATTAGAGAAGCAAGCGCTAATGACTTCAGTTAGCCAATAAACGGTATCACTTGAACTCAAAACTCTCTATAATTATCGATGGCTAACACGGTACAACACTCTACTATTGCTCATCTGATATACCGATTAACTTTTTCAAATGGAAACATAATTAAGTTTAATTTTTAAAGATGCATCTGTGCCATTTATTTCTTAAATAAAAGGTAAAGAACTCTCATGGGCCAAAATGTATTTTACCATGGACTGGATTTGGCCCCTGGGCCAGAGTATGAAACCCCGATTTTAAAGCAAAAAGAAAGCCCTCTTGAGAACTTCCCCATGAGTAGAAACATATCCTATGGACAAAGCCTTAAAGTAGCTGGTAGACTTGCAAATACAAATTAACAATGAATTGAACCAGTTAGGTTCAACTGTAATGCCTGGCATACACATGCCGATAAGCGGCCGATTTTTCACCTGACCAACGGGCGTGTGCGCTCGTGCCATCGGTCAGCGGAAAAATCGTCCGCTTATCGGCATGTGCCCACATGGGGCGACAGATCCGGCGTCTTCATTGAAGCTAATGGCCGGCACACAAAGGATGCTGGACGACTAGTGCAGCCCCATCACGTTTGCATTCTGTTCTCTTTAAAACTAAAATTGAATACTTTTGTATGATTACAAATGCAGTGAATAGTAAGTGATTGTCTTACCACCAGTGAACTGGCAGCTCAGCCATAGCTAGTAGAGAAGGTGCAATTTGTCATTTGTGTGTGGCTGATTTACAGGTTACCTGTACACAGATTATGGACATTAAACTGTTTACATATTCTTATCAATTAATAAAGCAAGCCATCCTAAAAAAGTCTTGCTGTGAATTTATTAATTCTCTAAGATATTCAAAGATTTGGGTTAGAATCAGCTGCTGGTTGTTCACATTATAGGGTTTAGCAGTGTGAGAGTGAAGTGAACATCATTTTTCATTAAACATGCAACTGCACATGTTGTGAACATTGAAAATAAATGTACAATACTATTATCATAACTGTTATTGGTACAGAGATTACGGTAACAATGGCTTGTTTTATAGTGCTTTTACTAAAACTTAGAAAAAGTAGATAGGTTAATGTGCGCTGCACAGGCTCACTTTGAACAAATGTTAAGATAATTACTTACTATTTTATATTTTTCACCTTGAATAATGAAGCTTTAATAAATCACCGAGCTCTGCAAGTACTACATTTACTTTAGTTCTGCTCTTTTATGTTTCCGATTTCAGAATATACTTGCATATTGTTTCCACACTATAGCAATATAGAGTAAGATATAACTTGCTGGGACAAAAACTATACATTTTTGCTATATTGTCTAAGGTGGCCATACACAGGTCGATGAACCCTTTAGCACATAGAGACCATTTTGACAATTTCGAGTTAATTGCAAATGAATTAATTGGAGATGCAGAGAAGGGTTGGGGTATGCTACAAGAAAAAGTCTCTTAACACAAATAGTTTTTGCACAGATTAAATTTAAAGTCAAGTCAAAATTTCGAAAATTGTAATTTCGACTTTGTTTTTGAACTTTTTTTATGCAAAAACTACATGTGCATTTTTCAAATGTTCCCAGAACCCTTCTCTACATCTTCAGCAATTTTGGTGATGATACCATTTTCAGAGGCTTTGCAATCAGCTCCCAAAGTTAGCACGTTCGACCATCTCTTAGCACAGCGTGATGACATCACGCTCAAGCTTCCTCGATTGGGCAGAGAATCGATGCATACCCTCAGTCCCCATCCAAAGTAATGGCAATCAAACATGGTTTACCAACATGTTGGTTCCCTGTTCGATCTAGCTTTCTTCGAGCAGTATCGTTTGACCCTGCTCGAAGAACGGTTGGATGCAATCAATTCGAGAGATTCAAGGATCAACCTGTGTATGCCCAGCCTTACTTTTCATCTTTATAATGGTGAGTAGGGTCGATTTCAAAATGAAAAAAGGGTATAATTATAAAAAAAACAACTGCTGCAGTGACCAAATACAGATAAAAGAAATAATATATGGTATAAAAAATAAAAATAAACAATAACTACATAAACCAAACAGCTAACTATATATTTTCTAAAATAAAAAATAATAAGAGTGATATTTACTATATTTTTCAATCCTTTATGGATACCTTTTTAAACATCTGCATATCTTATATAAATATATGATTGTGAGTGAATTTAGCAAAAGAAAACCAGCAAAGCCATGTCATGACACAGAATTTGTGGTGATACATAGAATAGAGCATGATCATCGTATGGCATTGTGGCACAAGGTAACATGCTGCCCTGTCCTAAGCTTCATGATAGTTTAATATCAATGAGGTACCATGTGATGTGCACTCTTGTTGATTATCCTATTAAAATCATTGATCTCCAAATAACATGATTGACAACAAATATTTAAATCCCCAAAAGGTAAGTACCCAAGTAGTTTTAAGACTATGTCAACCTTATCCGGGTGTAGCAAGGGTGGGTAGGCTAGAACGCACCATACACAAAGCTTAAGCAGTCGTGATGTTTAGAAAACATCAGTAGCACCGAGTTTTTGTGTAACTGTATTTTTTTTATGTATATTATTTCTGTCATTAAATAGTATGTTTATTTTTTTGCTCTGTAAATATATATATGTATATACATATAAATTTATATTTGTACAATATTTGTTTCAGTAACTATCCTCAATGCTGCAACTAACAAGAAAAAGCACAAAAGCTACATGTCCATCTTCACTGTCAGTTAGCAGTTACTCTTAACTTCCTCATCTTCCCAGCTTTTGGAAGGCATCAAATAACTTTGCACATTGTAACTTTTTTATAGATCAAGACTGTAAGTTAATCTTGTAAGTGTAAGTCAAAGAATGATAAGGTCGACTAGTCCACATAAAATATTTTACCAGTTTCAATCATTGGCTGACCCAGTGGAGTACAAGTAAAGCCCCCTACACACGTAGCGAGCAGGGGCGGACAGATGAGCTCTGGAGTGCAACATGATCACTCACAGTATCGGCGGGCACCCTTTGTGTTCTGACTGACTGGGTAATTTAACCAAAAATCCAGTTTCAAATGTTATAAGCCTTTATGGTGATGATTTAAACCAACACCTTGAACCATAATCAGTTCAGATCATTTGAAAGTAGAATGTGTGTATTGTGTGTACTGGGCTGGTGTAAATCATTTGTAAACCCAGAAGAGTCTTGTTTAGTTTTAAAGCAGAAAAAGTGTTTTTGGTGAAAGAAGCTGGTAACAATAGAGCACAAGTGTCAGCAGATCATGAATTGTTTTACCCTTTCCGGGTGCCCAGGTCAAGGTCTGTAATTGCTGATACCAACTGCATCTCTGTTTGACGTGTCTTGCTGGTTTATTTATTGCTGCCTCCATTTAACTTACCCGTCACTCTTAGCTGAACTGGCAAACTTCTTTCTTGCTTTGCCTCATCTACATCGATAATGTCTTCTCAAACCTATCTAATGACGCTTTTATCAGTGTTTCCATTCTGGCTGCCTTTGACGTACAGAAAGAGGAAATGTGACATTGTAATGACTAGAATGTTGATTACCTCCATATCAATCGTCCTATTACTTCTGTATGCATGCATGTAACTGTTAAACATTTATGTCAAATGTCTGTACAATGACTGCATTTCTTTCTTCATTTCAGTCTGAATGCATATGCAGGATAGAAATAAATGTATAAATGAATCATTCCTGTCTCATTTCAGTTCTCTGTCATTTGCATTGCATTTATTCCATCATAGCCATGGGGGGCGGCACAGCATTTCAAAGGCTAACATTCTACACAATCTCATCATGCTGTCATTGACCGGAGGGTTTATTAGAGCTATAATAGAGATACACTTCCCATGTTTAATATCCATGCTCAGATTGCATTTTAGGGACTGAACTTGTATGTTTTTATCCTGAGCTCAGGTTCACCCTCAATTTGGCTTAGGATGACTTGGTATGGGACAGTTAGTGGGTGGGCCAAGACTATGTAACATTTCAAAAAATCAGTATAAAGTTGAAGGATTTAAGCTAGCCACACACGGCTTGATGAAGTAACAGATTTGAGGAACATCGGGCGCCTTGTGCACTCACGGCTCCCGATGTTCCTCTAATCTGGTTCTAATCTAATCTGTTTCTTCATCTGAGCCATCCACGGTTCCTTCGAGCAGGATCCATTGATTCAAGGAACTCGACCAAACAGGTTTCCAACATGTTGTCGAAATCCATTACATTGAATGGGAACCGCAAGTCACCATCCAATGTAATGGACGGGCTAGCAGAAGAGAGGGGGGGTGCATTCCAGCTGGCTGCTTCTCCCCAACCATAGGGTAATAGATGTGCCCATGTGGTGCACATTGATTACTGTACGATTGACCCGCGATCAATAACAGCGCGGTTGATTGCACAGGAATCTACACGTGTATGGCCAGGTTTACACTTTCCTCATCCTCCTGATCAGACTAGGGTAGGCATGGGAAAAGGCCCTGGGGCCAGTTTTGCTTTTCTGTTCCTTTGTCACCATGTTGAAAAGACGCTCTGGCTCCCCTCTGCTTTTTTCATGCAATGAGCTGAATTAATGCCTAGAGGTGCCCAGACCTCCACATGCGATAAAGTGGCATGGTCATGTGATGACGCTGTGGTTGCATCCTCATGACAGCAGGAAGCCTCTGGGAATCACCTACACTCACTGCAATGAATAAGAAGCCATTGTGGCCCATGATTCAAAAAGTTTGCCCACCCCTAGACTAGGGCATTTATTACTTTTTAGTCAAGTCGAGTCTTCCACCGCAAAAGTCATACAGTGGAACCTTGAGATACGACCAAAATGTTCATTTCGGCATACAACCAAAGTTTTATTTACTAACAGAACTTGTTTATGCTTTCCAGGCGCCCTCCTGTGGCAGAAAGCGTTAATGATGCTTTAAAGCATAGACTTCTGTACAGCAAGTACAAATGCTATTGCCTGGGGGTTGCATCCAAGGACCTCAGAGGTGTCTAGAAACTTGCCTCTGAGCCCAGATATGAGCATACAGGGGGTGTAAGCGAGGTATCTAGGAATTTCCCTTTCTGCTGAGGATTTTGTCTCATGGCCCAAAAAAAGTTAGGACAGATAAAAATATATAAAAATAGATAAGAGGGCAATTACAATTCAGCAGAAAAAAGAGTCTTAAATTGTTGTATCTGGTAGGCAAGGAACATACTATAACGTTATTTGATATAAAAGTATGAATATTATTGGTGTTTCTAGTATGTTACACATATTTTACATCTTTTTTATTATGAAAAGGTTAGTAAAGTGTTCATTTGGGAGGTCCGGAAAGGATTTTTGCCATTTACATTGTTTCCTATAAGGTTTTGACTTACAATTACTTTGACTTACAACCAACCCTTCGGAACGAATTAGGTTCATAAGTCAAGGGTCCACTGTAGTCGAGGCGACTAGTTGTCATCATACAGTTGCAGCAGAGGAACACAAGTGTTCAACAGAAAACAACTTTTATAAGTTCTCTATTACATTAACAGTCAACATGACAATACAGTCAGCAAACAGAAAGAGTCAACACTATACACTGTTGTTCACAAAAGAGTAAATTCTAATTATAAAATAAATATAGCTGTGAAGCTACTTAGCACGCTCTGGACTTGACGACTCGCGGCAGTGCTACAGCACCGATGTTAGCTTGCGGATGCAGTTTCAGATGGTGGCGTATATCAGATGTACTTCTATTGTACTTTAACATGAACTTGCAGGTCACCATGCGATTTGTGTGGTCTAGAATAAAGTATTTCCATACTCGTGATGTGTGTCTGTCACCTACTGCCTCTGCTGCCATGTCTTCTGTATCATTTCCCGCCCTGTTTATGAAGTGACTATAATAATGAAGTAAGTCAAGGAACGTGTGTCAGCATAACCCAGGGGCAGAAACTGCATTGTGTATATAAGTGCACATATAGAGAGAGGGAAAAAAACACACGACTTGTCGGCTTCTCTCAGGAGTCATAGACTTGTGTCTCTGAAGTCGAGTCGTCGACCTCTCCGTTAATGCCCTAGAGCAAACCATTGTACTGAGAAAGTTTCAAGAAAAGTTTATGGGAGAAATCCTTTTAATTTTAACTCCAGCCTTTCTTTAACCTTGAAGTACAGTGGTGCAAACAAGTATTTAGTCAGCCATAAAAGGTTCACCTCAATACTTTGTTATACACCCTTTGTTGGCAATGACAGAGGTCAGACGTTTTCTGTAAGTTTTCACAAGGTTTTCACACACTGTTGTGAAGAAATCAACTGTGGGAGCAATAATTAGAAAATGGAAGACATACAAGACCACTGATAATCTCCCTCCATAGGGTCAAAATGATCACAAGAACAATGAGCAATGAGATGATCCAGAAGAGGGTTGGGAACATGTCATATGGTCAGATGAAACCAAAGTAGAAAACTCAACTCGTCATGTTTGGAGGAGAAAGAATGAGTTGCATCCAAAAAACACCATACCTACTGTGAAACATGGGGGTGGAAACATCATGCTTTGGGGCTGTTTTTCTGCAAAGGGGCCAGGACGACTGATCTGTGTAAAGGAAATAATGAAGGGAGTGAAAGTCTGTGTTGCCCAGTGACATCCCCAAAACATCACTGCTCTAGAGGAGATCTGCATGGAGGAATGGTCCAAAATACCAGCATCAGTATGTGAAAATGTGTGACCTCTGTCATTGCCAACAAACGGAATATAAGAAAGTATTGAGATGAACTTTTCATAGTGACCAAATGCTTATTTTCCACCATCATTTGCAAATAAATTCTTTTTTAATCCTACAATGCGATTTCCTGGATTCTTTCCCCCCATTCTGTCTCTCATAGTTGAGGTGACCTATGAGGGAAATAACACACCTCTCTCATCCTTTTCAGTGGCAGAACTTGCACAATTGTTGACTGACTAAATACTTTTTTCCCCCTTGTATTGAACAGGATCCTCTCCTCTGTTTACTTCAATTTCACTAAACACAATCATCTTCTTACAATATCATTGAGATGTCAGGCAGCTCAATAGTTGTTACAGGGAGTGCAGAATTATTAGGCAAGTGGTATTTTTGAGGAATAATTTTATTA
>CM070036.1:29643838-29666621 GCA_036250615.1 Ptychadena robeensis | reverse complement strand
ACCCGTATATGTCACGGGTCCACTCCTCCACTAATAAATACGTTTTTTGCTCTACTATTTGAGTCCCGTGCCCAATTTCTGTATGTTCTTTTGTGTATTTTAAATATATTATGGGGTGTGGCACATTACAGTACATTGATACCCATCTCTGGCCATTATACCATAATTGTTTGTATGTGAACCTTTGGACTTAATAACTGATTGAACCTCTATTGGCAGCAATAACCTCAACCAAACGTTTCCTGCAGTTGCAGACCTTCACAACGATCTGGAGTATTTTTGGACCACTCCTCTTCACAAAACTGTCATGCCACAGCATTTTAATTGGGTTGAAGTCAGGACTGGGCCACCAGAAGGCGTATTATGTTCTGTTTAAGCCATTCTTTTGTTGAATGACTTGTATGCTTTGGGTCATGGTCCTGTTGCATCACCCATCCTCTGTGGAGCTTCAGTTGGCGCATAGATCGTCTTACGTTTTCCTGATAAACTCTGGAAATTATTTTTTCATCAATGACCACAATCTGTCCAGGCCCTTAGGCAACAAAGCAGCCCAAAACCATGATGCTCCCTCTGTAATTATTTACAGTGGGGACGAGGTTGGCAATGGCTTCCTCCGTTGTGTCCTCCCATGTTCTTCATTCTTGTTTAATGCTTTCCTAATTGTAGATGTGTCAACAAAAATATTAGCATGTGCCAGAGATTTCTGTAAGCTGACACTCTAGGATTCTTCTGTACCTCATTAAGCATTCTCATGTGCTCTTGCAGTCATCTTTACAGGATGACCAAGCCTAGGGTTAGTAGCAACAGTGCTAAACTTTCTCCATTTGTAAACAGTCTGTCTTATTGTGGTCACATGAACATCAAGGCTTTTGGAGATACTTTTGTAACCCTTTCCACCTCTTTTCTATGAGGCATGGTTCACATCAGACAGTGCTTCTTGAAACCAGTAAACCCAAAACAGGTTTGTGTTTTTAAAGGGCACGTCCGCTTTCAGCAACACATGCAATATCATCTCACTGGTTTCAAGGTTGGCTCACTACTGGCTCCAATAAGCTCTTGGAGAAGTCATTAGTCTATGTTTATTTGAACATGTTATGTTCAATAAAAGCATGAAAACATATAATATTTGTTTTGTAGTATTATTTTAAGCAGGCTGTGTTTTTCTATTAGTGTGACTTAGATATACTGTAGATCAGAGCACATTTTATGACCAATTCATGCAAAACTTCACGTAATCCCAAAGGGTTCACATACTTTTTCTTGCAACTGCAGTGTTGTATAGCTGAATCTGTAAATAGTCTAGTATAGCTGTCTTTTGACCTTAAGCTCTGAATTTTCTCTCTGGTTTAGAGTGCAGGGGTTATCTTGTTAAAGTCATTACTGAAGTGACCTATACGCTTCCTTTTGGATTTAAAGCAGTTGAGGTCATTGAGATTGTGGAAGAGGCTGATGTCTTTTGGTGTTGCAGGCTCCTCTGCAGTGCAAGATCAATGGGCCCTGTATTCATTAACCTCCCTGGTGGTTTACAAAACAAACTCACCTTGTGCTACACTCAAGAATATTAACCTATCCCTGGCGAGCCCGCTGCAATTCTGAGTATTGGTGGACTTTCCAATCGCTATTGGCACCACCACTTCAGCATTATCGATGGGGGGGGGGTGTCACCATTGACCTCCAAGTTTACGAGGCAACATGGATTTTTGGCTCCACATCCCCACATAATTCAGCAGAGCACTCCGTATTCTGCTCTAATTGCTTAGAAAGGGTTTTCAACAACGTGGTGCAGGCTTACCGCCAGGGAAGTTGGACAATGCTATCAACCTCCCTAGCGGTTTGCCCGAACTTAGTTCGGGCGCAGTTTGATCGCTGATCAAACTGAGCCTGTGCCGGGATCGGGCACAACCGCCGCCTCTCTGTCTGCCGGTGGCTCTGTAGACGCCGAAGGGGGCAGGGGGGGCGGCGCCATAGACCTCCTCTCCACACACCGCCTGCGTCTATTTGACACCGAAGGTGTGTAGAGGGCTGGGCAGAGAGCCTGCAATGTACTCCGCCGCGATTGCGTGTAAAACGGCTTTTCGTGCCATAAAAAATGGCGCAAAAAGCTCAAACCGCCCAGAGGACCTGGGAGGGGAATTTACATACGTTAATCTAACGTTTTCATATTATCCTAGACATGAGCTTTTAGTAAATATTTTATAAGCACAGATATAATTACACTTTTACATGAAATTAAGGTTTTTAAAAACATTAACATTTTTATATTTAAAACCTTTTCACATATATATTCAAGATTACCATCAATGCAATGGTTTTTGTATGTTTTTATACATATTTTTTTTTAGTAAGGAAGGCCTACCCAACAATGCCTCGAGGGTCCTTGAACCCATCAAGCCATAACAATGTTTTAGAAACCATGCTAAAATCTGATTGAGCTGGAATTCCGCATATAATTGCATTTTGTACTATTTAATTCTATTCGTTTGTACTTCTCTAAAGCAACTGATTCCTACAGGATTCACTGGCTGCATTAACGAGCTGTTCATTACTTAGAATAAAACAAGACATTCAGTGCTACTGATACACAAAAATAACTTTGTAAGTTACCGTATTTTTTGGACTATAAGACACACCGGACCATAAGACGCACCCAGTTTTTAAGGCAGCAAAACTAAAAAAAAGTTTTCACATCAATTGGGTTATTGCAATAAATTAAATGAATGCAATATCAAATTCAACCAGTAGATGTCACTAGCAGCAGTACACTCAGCATATCACGTCATTCTCAACACTGATCGGTAGGAGGGAGGCAGGAGGCTGCCCAGTCTTCTCTCCCTCTCTGGCTGCCTGTGTCCATGGAAGCTGCAGTGATTGCAGTTCCCCTGGACACGAAGAGAGAGATAGATGGCAGTTCATCTATCCCTCTCTTCATTGCTTATACCAGCAGGGCACTGAGCTCTGTTTGCATAAGCAATACAGCTCAGATGGGAGATCCCGACACCGGCCGGCATCTCTCATCTGACAGCTCCCCGGCTTATCTCCTTGCCGGGAGAGCTGGCGGGAAGCCAAGGCGCAACCACCTGCGGCCGAGTGGCCGCGGGAGTTGCACATTCGAACCATAAGATGCAGGCACTCTTTCCGTCCGATGTTGGGGGAGAAAAAGTGCATCTTATAGTCTGAAAAATTCGGTAATTGGCTATTATCAATGTTCTAGATCAGGTGTGGACAAACTACGGCCCGCAGGACATATCCGACCCGCTTCGTATTTTAATCCACCCCTTTGTCACCTGCAGTAGAATGTTTATGTTGACTATCCAATGCCACTTTTTTATGTTTATTATTTTTTTTTATATATGTTTCTTAATTAAACCTCCATGGCAGAATTATTTTGGAAAATAGTGGTTTGAAAGATTTACCATTTTGTCAATTAAGTCTGTTTAAATTTCCCACCCAGGCTGGGAGGACTTAGGAACAGATGGCCCTTAAAGGATCTTAGTCTGGCCCCTCTGTCAAATATAAAAACCTATTCTGGCCCAAAAGTCAAAAGTTTGCCCACCCCTGTCCTAGATCGTTCCTATTGCCAAAATGAATTTATCTCCGCAAATAACCAGTACACAAGAGAATATATGCCTTCCATTGGTCTTAGCCTGTTGTTACAATGATGTTTTTTCTGCAGGCTGTAGCAGTTTGCATGGAGAAAGGAAAGTTTAAGATGGCTTCAGAAGTTCTAGATCGACAATTTGATGAATCTGAAGGGAGTAAGGTAACTCATCATGAGAGACATTTGCTGTATTTAAAGCGGACATATCACCAGAAATTAATCATTTCATGAATGACATTAGAAGTGCCGATAATAGGGAGGAATGCATAAAATAGAAAAATGACTCGCCTGTAAGGAGTAATTTAAGAAGATACCTCACAGCCCCTCCTCTCTCCCTGGCTTGCAGTCCCTCCTCTCTCTCCCGCCATGCCCACTCACTGCAGTGACAGACGGGTAAATCGCTAATCTTGGCTCTGCATCAAAATGAATGAGACATATTTTTCCCATAGAAAATCATTATAGACTCGAGATATTGCACCCTGATATATTTTTATTCTCTCGAACACTTCCAGGGAACGGTAGGTAAGTATATTTTGTTAGGATTGTGAAGCGCTTTGCCACCATCATGCCAGCTCAGAGGGAAGTCAAACTTAAATTTTACATAAATGTTTTTTAGATTTTGAGTATACATCTTCTATGCAGGCTGTATATCAGTAGGCTTTGGATGTTCTTACCTCACATCAATGTATTCGGCTCGTTTCCCTGAATAACACATTGCATATATGCAAATACTAAGGCAGCACGATGACTCAGTGGCTAGCAATTACGACTTGCATTTGCCAGGTTTTACCAGGGCAGTACACTAACCTCAAGGAGTTTGTATATTCAATCCATGTTTCCTCCACTTCCAAAAAACATATCGGTAGATCAAAAATCAACAGTAGGTAAAACAAAAATTGTATTTGAGCTATGTTGGTGACTAAAGACAGATCATGGTATCCGTGCGGATTCATGAAAGCATTGCCTCCATCTGTTGAAGTAACTGCGCCATCTAGTGGTCAAAGAGGTAAATGCAGCATTTTGTTTTTTCTTCTGCTTCACACGTAGCATATAAGTTAGAATAGAATGTAAAAAGTCGTTATAAACATTGCCACACTGCTGAAGTTAATCTGCTCATATTTTGCATTTTCTCCCTCTGTCCTCCATCAGCATAAGAATGCAATCATCATGTAAAACCTTTAACTTTCCTTACATACTTTATTTTAGAACCAATTACATCTCCATGTCTTTGTGCTTGCTAGGAGGGACTGCAGATTGCTGTTCTCCGCTTTCTAAAACTATGAAGCTGTAGTTATATTAACCAAAATATACTGAGCCACTGTGATTGACTGGGTCAGAAAGCGTTAGGTTCAGAAGACAAAGGCTGATCAGGGGTGGGCAAACTAAGGCCCGGGGGCCAGATCCAGCCTGTTTAGCTTCCTTTTCCGGCTCTTTGTCGCCTTGTTGAAAAGATGCTCGCCTCCACTTGTTCTCTGCAATGATTGCACATAATGCCTATAGGTGTTCAAATGATGATGCAGTGACGTGCTCATGACATTGTGGGCACATCCTCATGGCGACAACAGGCAGTCTCTAGAAATTATCTCTTTTTAGTATGCCTGTCACACGTTGCCCATTACATATCACAGCCATCATTAGTGATGCCAGCCATGCATGGAATTAGCACACCTACAGGAGGTCAGCCATTGCAAGCTCTTGGTCCGGCCCCTTTATCACATTTAATAAGCCAGTGTGGCCCACAAGTCAAAAAGTTTGCCCACCCCTGGCCTAGATGGTACTACATTTTCTCCAGGTAGGAAATGAAGCGGCTTATGCCTGAATTTCTGCAGCACGTGTACCTTTACAGTAAATAAAGTCAGAGTAACTAAGTTGAGTACAGGGGATCAGCCTGCTCAGCAATGCTAGTCTGAATGTAAGGCTGAAGTTCAGCTTTAAATCTACATTCTTAGGGCTTGTCCCCACTTAGGCTATCTCCCGCAATTATAATAGCGGCACAGAGATCATGGGCAATTATTATCACCTGGGAAGCAGGCAAGAAGTGGGGGGGGGGGTGGAACAGGAAATCTTGTCCAACCCCGCCCGTTCGCCCCTGATTGTGCCATAGAGAATTATTGGGCGTGTTTGAAAATCAATGAATTGAGACGCGGTTTTAAGCACAACCATTTATGTCTATGGGCGCGATTGGGCTCCAGCGGCCTGCAATCAAACATGCTTGATGCGCCGCGGTTTAGATTGCGGGCCGCATCACAGCTGACCACAGCTGTTGGGATGAGCCCCATCAAATACATGAGCGTGAATGCCCGCGATTATAACAAGCCCTTACTGTCATCTGTTATGACATCATCTGCATAAGTCATCTGTGTTGCTCTTTATAGCAGTGCCTCTGAAATACAGAAATAGATATTTAGGGTACGTGTCTGAGAATGACAAAATTGCTGTTACAGATGTTTTGTTGCTACTTGTGTGAGTTCCTTGCAGTAATCTAATATAAACATCCAGCTTGAAGTGTTTTTGAAGCTAATACCATTTGGATGTATTGTTTCTTTCTTGTTACATTTATACAATTCTTTACATAATTGAACTATACTTTCTACTTTTCAGTATCTAAAAATGAAGTTGGATATGGTGATTGGGAAGAAAGATCCATACCATGATTTCCTGGAAAATTTTACTTACAGCAAAATGTTAACGAAGATCAAATCTTACATCAGCCTATTGTCGGCCAGCAGGCCTTCAGTTTTCTTATTACAGGTGTGTTTATGGGAAGTCACTAATGCTGAATATAACTTTTAGCTTGTAGAATTACAAAAAGAAAATTTTTTATTTTCTTTATACCTTACTTTCGCACTATAAGATGTACCCTGTTTTTAGAGCAGGAAAAACTAGTCAGTTGTAGAAAATCTTTCCTGAAGTACCCAATTTCTGCCACAACAATAGGGAGCGGGGAATTTTGCACTGTTCCTCTCCCTTCTTGCCAGGTGAGCTGCATGGTTATCACAGTTACAGGCAGATATACATGGAAGCTGCTGGCTGGCAGACTCTGTGTATGTCTCTCAGATGTACTGCTTCTATCAGCAGGGCTCTGAAGCAGTTCAATACACATCAGGGATGTGGCTGTCGCCACATCTCTCATCTGACAGCTCAGGAGAGCTGGGAGTGAAAAAGTGTGTCCAAAAAATACGGTAATCATGTTAACGTTTTAAAAAAATCTTTTACATTTTAGCAACGCTACTTCATCTCTGCATGCATGCAAACTACGACTATAGTCTTCATGGGTCAGTTTATTTATATATTTATTTTTTAGGTTAGGTCTATTTAGTGGAATTTTTTTCCAGCTTTGTTTTGTTTCCAAAGACTAGGTTTTAATTTACATTTACACATTTTGCATGCCAGAATTTCTCACCCCAAGACTGTTATGGTGGTATGGCTTTGTAAAATGATTTATGCCTGTATAAAGCAGGAAGCTCTGTGTGCACACAATAGCAATTTCACAACTTCAACAACTGATTTATGAGCTGTAATATTTCAGGTGCTAAAAGGCTTTATTTTTAATAATTATATTCGCATTTTTAGTGTTCTAAAAAGTAACATATAAATCAGAGCTGTACAGGACACCTTGCATAGGGCATTGGGGAAAATATTTTGTACATTAAACATAATTACCAACAGCAGTGTACTAGTAAAAATGGTAAATAATGCAGCTACCCTGTCACTTCAGACCACAGCTCCTATTTTGATGTTAGTCTGCCTCACTGCACTATCCTGGCAAATCTACACCACACAAAAGTGCATATGTGGATAGAATTCTGCAAACTCTATTGGGGTCTGAAACCTGCGTCTCTTAAGCCTCCATGTTGTGTCTCCCTTGATACCAGCAAGCCTTCTCCTTCCACCAGAGCATACACTCTGGAAGGAAGAGAGCAGGCATGACTGAAGAGAGGCAGCAGCAAAGATTGCTGGCTGCAGAATCAGATCCTTGCTAACGTTTCACCTGCCCAGAGCTGGAGCTGACAGCGGCAGCTGAACAGAGACCTGCTCCTACCTTCATCCCAAGACACAGATGCTGGTGAAAGAGGAATAGCCAGGAAAAAGGGAACATAGAGACCATATCCCAGTCACTGGATACATCAGGATGCTCATTAGCTAGACAGCAGCAGGGTAGTAGTGTGGGTCCCTAGAGTTGGAGACGGTAATGTAGCATAAAGAGGGTTCCAGCTACACATTCCCCTCACCAAAATACCCAGGATGTGTCCGAAAACCGGTCAGAGGGAGCCTTGACCATGCAGCAACTGCCATGGAAGAAAATATTCAGAGAGCAGAAAACTGAAGAGGAGGGCCACCTATTATTACCTGTTCATGGGCTCTTTCACACTATAAATGCTACATTTACTGGCAACACACATTAGCATTAATGCATGAACTGCAGGGTACACAGTTTCACTGTACAAGTGTGAATGTGTTATGTTTCGAGGCTCCAGATTTATCTTTAACCTCCTGGGCGTTACACCCAAAGCCAGTACGGGCGCAGTTTGATCTTGGATCTCCGCCGCGATTGCCTGGGCAGGGGCTTTTTGTGCCATAAAAATATTTCACAAAAAGCCTGTAATGCCAGGGAGGTAAATAAATAGGGGCAAAATAGCTATTTTCATAGTAAAGTGTGTGGACCCCTGGTCTACATTTTACAATGAGCTAAAAGTTAAGATACCATAACATATGATTTATTTCTATAATATTGGTTAAGGGCCTGAAGAAAATCACTGCATTGCTGAGATTATCTAATTGTAATGTATTCTTTCTTTCCAATGATTACAAATGTACAGTGGTGTGCAAAACTATTTGCCCCCTTCCTGATTTCTTATTCTTTTGCATGTTTGTCACACTTAAATGTTTCAGCTCATCAAAAAACGTTAACTATTAGTCAAAGATAACATAATTGAACACAAAATGCAGTTTTAAATAAAGGTTTACGTTATTAAGGGAGAAAAAAAACCTCCAAATCTACATGGCCCTGTGTGAAAAAATGATTGCCCTGCCTTGTGAAAAAATTACTTAACTGTGGTTTATCACACCTTCAATTTCTGTAGTCACCCCCAGGCCTGATTACTGCCACACCTGTTTCAATTAAAGAAATCACTTAAATAAGAGCTTCCTTAGAATTAGACCAAAAGCTAGACATGCCAAGATCCAAAGAAATTCAGGAACAAATGAGAACAAAAGTAATTGAGATCTATCAGTCTGGTAAAGGTTATAAAGCCATTTCTAAAGCTTTGGGACTCCAGCAAACAACAGTGAAAGCCATTATCCACAAATGGCAAAAACATGGAACAGTGGTGAACCTTCCCAGGAGTGGCCAGCCGACCAAAATTACCCCAAGAGCCCAGAGACAACTCATCCGAGAGGCCACAAAAGACCCCAGGACAACATCTAAAGAGCTGCAGGCCTCACTTGCCTCAATTAAGGTCAGTGTTCACGACTCCAACATAAGAAAGAGACTGTTAAGCAAAAAGAACATTAAGGCTCGTCTCAATTTTGCTAAGAAACATCTCAATGGTTGCCAAGACTTTTGGGAAAATACCTTGTGGACCGACGAGACAAAAGTTGAACTTTTTGGAAGGTGCGTGTCCCGTTACATCTGGCGTAAGAGTAACACAGCATTTCAGCAAAAGAACATCATACCAACAGTAAAATATGGTGGTGGTAGTGTGATGGTCTGGGGTTGTTTTGCTGCTTCAGGGCCTGAAAGGCTTGCTGTGATAAATGAAACCATGAATTCTACTGTCTACCAAAAAATCCTGAAGGAGAATGTCCGGCCATCTGTTCGTCAACTCAAGCTGAAGCGATCTTGGGTGCTGCAGCAGGACAATGACCCAAAACACACCAGCAAATCCACCTCTGAATGGCTGAAGAAAAACAAAATGAAGACTTTGGAGTGGCCTAGTCAAAGTCCTGACCTGAATCCTATTGAGATGTTGTGGCATGACCTTAAAAAGGCGGTTCATGCTAGAAAACCCTCAAATAAAGCTGAATTACAACAATTCTGCAAAGATGAGTGGGCCAAAATTCCTCCAGAGCGCTGTAAAAGACTCCTTGCAAGTTATCGCAAACGCTTGATTACAGTAATTGCCTCTAAGGGTGGCCCAACCAGTTATTAGGTTCAGGGGGCAATTACTTTTTCACACAGGGCCATGTAGGTTTGGAGTTTTTTTTTCTCCCTAAATAATAAAAACCATCATTTAAAAACTGCATTTTGTGTTTACTTGTTTATTTTTGACTAATCGTTAAATGTGTTTGATGATCAGAAACATTTTGTGTGACAAACATGCAAAAGAATAAGAAATCAGGAAGGGGGCAAATAGTTTTGCACACCACTGTAAGGTAGACGTTGTAATCCAACAAAATTGGACTATAGATTTGGATGCGTTACTCTTTTTCTGTTCCTAGGCAGCCACAAAGGTAGTAGAAGCCAAAGCACGAAGTGAGCAAGATGCCAGGACTGAAGAAGACCAGGAGCAGCACACCCAGACTTGTGAAAGGTTTGTATAGTTTGTTCATGTATTCTATGTGTATACTTACAGAAATTGTAATGTTAAATACCAGCAATAATCAAAGTGCGGTAAATCACAGCAGCACTTATGATCTGATTTGAGTTACCTAAACCCTGCTTTCTGTGAACAGCTGAAACTTTGTTTATGTATGTAAATACTATTCCATTGGACAGAGCTGTAATTACTGAGGTCAAACATAAATTGCTATTGATTCTGACATATTGATTGTAAAGGTTTGTAGCTAACATGTCACTTAAATAATGCCATGAAGTATGTTTGTAGGAAACTGTGATGGTTGGTGTTGGTTTATGTCCATGGCATTAAGTCCATTGACTTGGTGTTAGTCTCCATTTGACCCGCTTAACGGCCTTCACACTAGCTGTGCTGCTGTGTGGCTCAGTAATGCAGCACAGCTAGCGTTCACGGGAGGTACACAGGATTCCACAGGAAACCACCATGCTGCACACAGTTTTACAGACGCGGCATGTGGCACAAGTGTCTCCCTTACACTTGTATTGTATGTGACTGTACTTCTACCCTCTCTCTATCAAGAATATCAATATATACACACATATAGTGTGAAAGGGCCCTCAGACAAATTTTTCTTTAGATCTGTATTTTAATCAAGCAGCTGCTTGAACACCCATCCATATACTTACAGAAGAACACAACAGAAGCTAGTTTAAAACGTATGCAATAGAATTTGATGTTTTAGTTTAAAATCCTAATCCTTCTTCAAGGAGTACACTGCTTGCTTCATTACTTTACCAAATTATATCTATGCTTCTGGTAATCCGATTTAAACACTTCTACCTGTATCTCATTTGATAGTTTGGAGGAGGGAGACAGAAATACATCTAGTGAATGTGAAGACATGAATCTGCAGAAGAACAGTGTTGCTTTACAAGAGTAAGTCATTTGTTTTTTCTTTTTCCTGCTGTCCCTATATTTAACATGCGGAATTAAGTCAAAAGACAGAATAATCTGTCCTAGGTGGAGAATGGGGGTGCATGACATGCCTGTCCGGGTTATGGAGCATTTCAGTTGTCTAGCTATCTCTTCTTTTTAGTTCTTTAACCTTCTGGGTGTTCGAGTTAACTCTGAAGAAACTTACCTGTCCGCTGGATTCCCCCGGTGATTCTATGCATCGCCGATGCTTCCGTGTCTGACCCTGATCGTGTCACCGGTGACGCCAAGGTGACAGGGATAGGCGGCACCCAGCACAACTCCGATGACGCCGGACTTGTGCACGGGACCTCTGGGCGGGCAGGAAATCACGACAGAGAATATTGTTTTCTGCCAAGAACGCCCGTGGTGCAGTTTAAAAAAAAAACAAAAAACCACATGCATAACGCCCAGCAGGTTAAACACCTGACCTAGATCAAGTATGCAGCAACCAAAGTCAGAAAAAAGCTTGAACCTCTTATCTGCATGTTTAGTCACTGGATCTTCATTTGTAAAGAACGTCATAATCCACATCTTATTGTTTTCTAATTGACTAGTAATGAAGTAGTGGCTCATGATGAAATAGAGGAACCGAAGACTTCAGATAAAACAGAAAGGTAAGAAATGCTCCCAAAGTGTATTACTATCATGTCTATTTATTATGTGAAGGTTCTCGCTTATCCAGGTCATTGTACATCTGTAGTGTTGAATGCAAATCAACTGGACTTGCTGTGTTTTTCTTGAAGACATTGTTCTAGTCATCTGACTGATCTTACTGGAAATACACTGCTCAAAAAATAAAGGGAACACAAAAATAAGACATCATAGATCTGATGAATGAAATATTCTTATAAAATACTTTGTTCTTTACATAGTTACATGTGCTGACAACAATATCACGCAAAATTATCAATGGTAAATCAGATTTATGTCCCCATGGAGGTCTGAATTTGGACTCTCAAAATGAAAGTGTAAAAAAAAAAGCACTACAGACTGATCCAACGCTGATGTAATATCATTAAAACAAAATGAGTCTCAGTAGTGTGTGTGGCCTCCACGTGCCTGTATGACCTCCCTACAATGACTGGGCATGCTTCTGATGAGGTGGCAGATGGTCTCCTGAGGGATATCCTCCCACACCTGGACTAAACCATCCTCCAACTCCTGGACAGTCTGGTACAATGTGGCATTGATAGATGAAGCGAGACATGATGTCCCAGATGTGCTCAGTTGGATTCTGTCTGGAATGGGAGGCCACTCAATAGCATCAATACCTTCATCTTGCAGGAACTGCTGACACACACCAGCAACATGAGGTCTAGTATTGTCTTGCATTAAGAGGAACCCAGGACCAACCGCATCAGCATATGGTCTCACAAGGTGTCTGAGGATCTCGTCTCGGTACCTAATGACAGTCAGGCTACCTCTGGCGAGCATGTGGAGTTCTGTGCAGCCCCCCAAAGGAATGCCAACCCCCACCATTACTGGCCCACTGCCAAAGCGGTCATGCTGGAGGATGTTGCCGGCAGCAGAACCTTCTCCATGGCATCTCCAGATGTCTGTCACATGCTCAGTGTGAACCTGCTTTCATCTGTAAAGCGTACAGGGCGCCAGTGGTGAATTTGCCAATCTTGGTGTTCTCTGGCAAATGCCTGCACAGTGTTGGGCTGTTGACCATAGTTGTGCTATCGGGCCCTCATACCACCCTCATAGAGTCTGCTATTTACGGTTTGTGCAGACACATGCACATTTGTGGCCCGCTGGAGGTCAAGGCGGAGGTTGCGTTCCTGATGCTGAGTTGTTTCCCTCCTCCACATCTCCTGATGTACTGACCTGTCTCCTAGTAGCGCCTCCATGCGCTGGACACTACGCTGACAGACCCAGCAAACCTTCTTTGCTTTAGTCCAGATGTGGGAGGAGATCCCTCAGGAGACCATCCCCCACCTCCTCAAGAGCATGCCCAGGCGTTATATGGTGGTCATGCAGGTACGTGGAGGCCACACACTACTGAGCCTCATTTATGTTTTAAGGACATTGCATCAATTACATTACCACTTACCACTATCACTGAGTGTGACTCCAAATCGGACCTCCATGGGTTGATACATTTGATTGCCATAGATTATCTTTGTGTGATTTTGTTATCAGCACATGTAACTATGTAAAAACTAAAGTATTTCATAAGAATATTTCATACATTCAGATCTAGGATGTCTTATGTCCGTGTTCCCTTTATTTTTTGAGCAGTGTATATACTCTGGGGTGTAGCTGGAGACTCCAAGACTCCTCTGGTCAGGACTCAGCAGTGTATCTACATCTAAATAAAAAAGGACACACGTTTGAGGATTTACAAGTCCACATTCTGGATAGTAAGGAGGTTTCGGATAGGCCATATATGTGAAAATGTAGAACTGGGAGATAAATGATGAGGAGAGATGCATTTGTGTATATATTTCCAAAACCTTTTCAGTATATAGATTGGGATGTTGGCACTTTTGATGTATTTTCAGGTTGTTATTGTTGGTATAAAAAGCAAATAAAACTAAACCGTGACTCTTGTTGTAGACCTCAAAGACGATTGTTTTCCTTGGAACAAGGAACACCATGGCATCCCGATAAACCAGTCCTTACTAGCAGGATTTTACAAAAGCCAGTTCTCAGTGAGTAAAGACCATAACAACATATATGTGTAAATCCGTATGTATTGTTCTACATTTAGAGTGTTCTACCCTGTTTCCATGAAAATAAGACATCCTCTGAAAATAAGGCACCTTTACATTTTTGCCTCACGCTGAAATATTAAGCATCCCCCCGAAGATTTGGTACTGTAACTCTGGACAGGGGGGATCAGAGGAAGCAATCACAATGACACAAGAGGATCCGAAGGGTTTTGGAGATTAGCATTTTAGTAACCCCTTCTGATCTCTGAGTCTCCTGTGCCATTTTGATTCCCACCTCTGATCCTCCCCTGTGTAATTTTAAGTGATCCCTCCACCCCGATACCCCAGTGCCGTATTCTTCTTCATGGAAAAATAATACATCCCCCAAAATAAGACTTAGGGCATCTTTGGGAGCAAAAATAATATAAGACACGGTCTTATCTTTGGGGAAACACGGTGGTGTTTCAGAGTGGTATACTGTAACAGACTGGGAATGGAAGTAAGCAGCTCCACTTCTACAGTTCAGTTCTTCTTTAACCTCCTGGCACACTTTTTTCAAAAAGCCCATTCAAAGGTGCCCTGCACAATTCTGGCATCACTGGTGACACCGGAATTGTACTGGGGAAAAGCGTTGCCTTTGCGTCACCGGTGACGTCATCGGGGGCTGACGCATCAACCGATACACAGGATCGCCGGGAGAGTTCAGCGAACAGGTAAGTTTCCCCTCCGTAAACTCTGGTTGATATTCATGATGGATGAAACTCAACCCGAGTTCAGTTGGGCTAAATGCCCAGGAGGTTAAAGTTATGCTTTACTTGTGTTGCCTTTGTTAGTGTAAAGGCCCCCATGCACGTTTCGATTTCTCTACAATCAGATTTGAACATAATATATGTATTTCAATCCGGGCTGTCAACTTAAAAACTGATCGTTTAAGTAAATTGAACAGGAAAATCGAATTGTGTATGGGGGCCTTTTGACTGTTGTAGATAATGTGTGCTGTGCAAGTTATATGTACAAGATGAGTTGCTCGTGTCCCTTTTTACTGCAGTTTTCGAAAGTAAAATCGGGTTGTCTTTTTCTTTTTGATACTAATAAACCTGTTGCGTGGCAACATACCAGTTATACGTCTCTGCAGCAGCGATCCTACAGCGAGGCAGATTGCTCCTTGATGCAGCGCACAGAAATCATCACAATAGAGGGAGAAAAACTTCTTTGATTTTCTAGCCGTACAGTATGTGTTCTCTCCTCTTGTAGACAATGACAGCTTGAATCTAACATCCCTCCGAAACATTTGTTTTTCCTCACAACAATATGCACTGAACGCTGTACACTAGACTGTCCTTCATACATCTGCAAAGACCAGACATACTGTATGTCCTCTATGTCAGGAAGGCCTGTTCAGACAGCTTATATCACTGTGGAGTAGTTTCACAAGTTGGCAATGCACATCGTTAACCTTCTGAGCATTACCCTGAGGTTGTGTCCTGTCCTATGCAAAAATGCTAGTCGTCCATAGATGCAGGATTCTGAAAACAAATGAGCCACTACACCTAAGTTATTGTGTCATGTGACACATGTTGCCATCATCACGGCTATTTTGAGAGAGGAGAAATGTTTAAATTTTTGCACTAAGATCTACCTAACCGTACCCCCACATAGGGAGAGTAAAGGGATTTTTAACCGCTGTCTAGGCAATTGCGCACACTGTACTCCTCCATGACCCCCCTCTCCCCGGCTCTCTATACAAGGCCGGTGTCAATTAGAGGCCGGCGATGCGTGCAGAGAAAAGCGATGCCCCACGATGGAGGTCTATGGTGCTGCCCCCTCCAGCGTCCTTGGTGATGCCGAAGGGGGCGGCACCATAGACCTCCATTGCTGGTGCCCGAAGAACGCTTTGAGCCTGCAGTTATGCAGAAATGCTGCAGGTTTATGGAGAACCAGCTTTTATGCCTGTTCCGGCACTGGCACCATTTAATCCAAGATCAAACTGCACCCGTACTGGCTTCAGGCGTAATGCCAGGGGAGTTAAGGCAACCAGTCACAGACGTCAAAGAATAAGTAAAAAATTATAACATTTTATTCACGGTAATCAAACTCAGATTATGCAAGTATAAAATAATCAAGTATACAATCAACCTGTGTTTGTTGTCCATTTATATACATGCAAAAAAAATGTTGACGCATTTCGCAACTTCCTGTTGCTTCGTCAGGAAAAAAAACCATATATTTTGCATGTATATGATGGACAAGGTTGATTGTACACTATCATATTTTTTACTTGCTCAATCTAAGTTTGATTACCTTAAATAAAATGTTATCATTTTTTCCTTATTCTTTGACGTCTGTTACTGGTATCCTTTTAAAATCTCCCCATGCACGGGAAGGTAGATCTTGGTATAAAAATGAAAACGTTTCCTCTCATCCATAGATGCAGAACAGCAAGTAAGCATTGCCACCCCAGGACATACCCTGTTTCACAGATGATAAAGCACTGTCTTATATTTTTTTGAAACGCAAAAATATGCCCTTATTTTCAGGTTGATGTCTTATTTTGATCACTCTGTGCCAATCATTGTCCCCTTCTGATCACTTTGTGCCAATCATTGTCCCCTTCTGAGCACTCTGTGCCAATCATTGTTCCATTCTGATCCCTCTGTGCCATCCATTGTCCCCTTCTGAGCACTCTGTGCCATTCATTGTCCACTTCCCCTTCACTGACTTACTTTTTCTTGGGTTCTACCGGTACGGCCGGGTAACAGACTCCATTGCGGCAGGGATCCGCAGCTTGCTTGTCCTTCCTGCACTGCAGCCAGCCCTGACGGAGTCACACAGGGGCACCCAGTTACCCATTGTACCACCCAAATGGGAGATTCGGGCAGGGGCAGGTATCGATGGGTGTCTTATTTGAGGGGGGTTTTAATGTTTTGGGCAAAAATCGGGGGATGGGGATGGCTCATCATCTTCATCAAGGCTTATCATCAAGGGGAAACGGGGTATATTACAGGTAGGGGGATAAAACCTGATAAAGAATACCAATACCATGTAAAAATGAGTAAGCTGCAATTTGTTACGTTTTTGTTCATGTGTTTATAAAGATTTTACATTTTAAATATTTTTGTTTACACAGAAAAAATAAGTACGGACAATCAAGAAAACCTATTGCCGACAATGCACGCCAAGCCTTCCGGTTCTGGAGTAAGCAAGAAAAAACAGGTAGTCATTACAAAAGTGTTTCATTATGCTTTTTATCCACCGAGGTCTTTGATTGCAGGAATTGTTTTATGATTACTTTCTTTCAAAATGTCCTAAATTGTGGTATATATTACCCTGGGAAATCATCTTTGCTTCCTGCTTGCTTCATTGTTCTGTATCCTGGCAACTGGAGATGAAATTGAACTTGTTCATTTGTTATTGCTAAGGACTGCTGTTCTGAAGTTCTAGAACTGAGAAATACTCCGGGATGTAATTGTGGGTAATAGTAGAAGTCACTTGAGGCCATTTGAATCCTAAACCTGATTTCTCAACAGGACCACAAGTGCTATTTGAGCAAGGTAACCCAAATACGACTCTATTCATGGTTTAAGTGACTAGCTTGATGTTAAAGAATTACTTTATATTAGTTCTGGAAGTCACTGAAGCAAGGTGCAAGTATTGTCAATGACCTAGTCTACACACTAGATGGTGCTGTTACTGTATTATGTGTTTTATGCTTTTATTGCTGTTTTTCCCCTTTTTTGTTTGTAAGGTGAATGTGCCTTACAGTTTTTAATCTGTTTATTTCAATTAACACTGTAAACCTTAAGATACAGGGCACATTTCACTAATAGCTCATGCAGCATATTTATACCAACAGAATCATTAGCTTAAACAGGTGACAGAAACCAATGGAGCCTCCAGGACTTTTAGGCAAGAGTCAATCAGGGATCTATAGATGTACAAAAATATTGACTTAACCTCCTTGGCGGTCTTCCTGAACCCAGTACGTGCACAGTTTGCTCATTAAACAAACTCTGCCCGCAAGCACGTTTGTGGTGTGTGAGGATGCAGCGTTTCTAAATCGCTGCAGGCCCTCAGATCGCTTCCGGCACTGCATCTTCAGCGTCAACGATAACACCAAATCTTAATGAAGGTGGTATCACTTTTCCCAGCCCACATCCCTGGCATCTCAGTGACGCAGGTGATAGGTAGAGAGTAGGGGGGAGGACAGAGAATCACACAGAGTATGCTGTACTCTGCCACACACTCCCACACGGTGCCTTAAGGTGCCTGTGAAAATGCCGCAAAAATGTGGAGGTTAATATTATTTGTGAGCATATCACAAAACACCCATATGTTAAAATGACATGTCAAATAGTCTAACCTCCACATAGTTCAGTTTGATTAGTCATAAAACGCAAAAAAAATTTAACCAATATGTTTTGTGATCTGCTCATGAATTGGATTAAATAAAGTGTATATTTTTGTACATCTGTAGACCCCTGATTGAAGTCCGGGAGGCCCCATTGGTTTCTGTCGCCTGTTTAGAATAATGATTCTGTTGGTATAAATATTTGTAATTGGAATTCTGCCATAACCTGACTCAATCCACCAAAAAGTTTCCACCGATTTGTACTGTTTTGTGCAGTATATTTTTGTCCCTGGTTCAGATACTTTTTTTTTTCCCATACAGAACAACGATATTGATAAAATATATTGACATAGGAAGGAACAGAAAATAATATAAAAAGGGCATTGTCTTTATAAATAGAAACCAAAAACCCTTAACTATAATTAAGCTCCCTGAGTGTACCTAAGCTTTCCATGTAGAATGCCTCAGACTCAGGTGTCCCATCCCTTATAAAGCTCAGGATTACTGAAAATCTAAACAGAGCCACACTTGGGGTAATACGCTTTGTTGGTTGGAATAGTAATTCTTTTTACATTTCAAAATTCTGTAGTGAAAAAATGGGGGTTTCCAAGGTCTCTTCAACAATAATGTGTTGCTTCTTAGATATGAAGAAAGAAAGAAATGTAGTCCCCCTATATGCTGGAAAGGAAAGAAGTTCATCATTCATTCCCTTACAGTAGGGGGGACCAAAACATGCATACTGCCCAACAATTCACAGTGTATTTGTATCTCCTTGGATATGCATGTATGCATGTTTTTGGTTCCACATACTGTAAAGGCCCCCATACACGTGTCGGATTCCCACCGGATTCCGGCACGATCGATTCCGGGCGCGTGCACGCGAAACGATCGTGCCGGAATCGCATGCAGCCCACTTTGTCCAATCGATCAGGTCCGATCGTTCAGGGGCCCAGAATCGGATCCGACAGAGAACCAACATGTTGGTCTTTCTGATCCGATTCTGCACAGATCAGGGGGAGTTGCCATTTGTGAGGTGGACAATCGGACACGGAATCGTTCCGGAATCCGTTGGACAAGGTGGTATGCTGCGATGGATACTCTTAATTGGCCGATTGATCACACCTGCAATTCCCGGCAGAATCGCCGGAATCGATCGGATGGGTGATCGACTGGCCATGGAATCCGACACGTGTATGGCTAGCTTAAGGGAATAAAGGATGAACACCGGGTGGCGGAGTGCTTCTTTCCTTTCCAGAATATAGGGAGACTACATTTCTTTCTATCTTCATATCTAAGAAGCAATTCATTATTGTTGAAAATTGCCAGGGATGACAGGGATCTATTTATATGTCTTCTTGAATAAAAAAAGTTTTTTAGCTATTTTTTGGCTTTTGAAATACTTGATTGGGCTAATTGGGACCCTGAAACCAATTAATTAGAGACCTTGGAAACCCCCATTTTTCACTACAGAATTTTGGAATTACTAGATATACCTCATAATTGAATGAGGGGGGCATACTTCACAGCCGGCAAGGTTAAGATTGAACAAATTTTTTTATATGAGTATTAAATTATAATCTTAGATGATTCAATGTTATCTTTAGTTTTTCTTAATTCTTTTTACATGTTTGTTGTTTTAAAATAAATTGTAAACAGAAAATATTTTTATATAGAAAATGGTCAAACAACAAATTGAAGCAAATATCTGAGCCCATTGCTAGGCTTCTAGAATCTGTGGTATAATTTGTATGACATCTACATGTAGTTTGGTAGATATGAACATAAGAGGGCAAATTCACGCCCATGTTGCCAGCCAAAGCACCAGTTTCATGTCTACTACTCATAAGATCCTACAAAGGGACTTTGTCACTTCTAGTTGCTGTAGAATTGAGGTCATTCACATTCTGTTAGACGTGTAGACTGTGCCCACAATGACATACTCCTGAAAAAGTCATTGTCAATTGTCTGACAGCATTCTTTGGACATTTTATTATACATATCACATTGCCACACTGTGCTTTGTATTTTAAAATATGAATTGTAAATTGTCTGGTAATCCTGCTGGCATGATAAGAATTATAATGTCTATTATTTCTTTTTTCATTGTACATGTGCATGACCCATGAACAGCGCAAATGATCTAAATATCCGTTTTCATTATAATAAAACTCTTCATGTACAGATCTAATAGTTAAACACTTATGGGGTCATTATTGGTCTTTACAGTGCCAAAGAATTTTAAACATGTCAGTGAAAAGGCCATTTATTATGTGATTTCTAATTACAATCGAGATGTATTTACTGTCTAATATTTTGTTCTGCATCTGAGGCCAGGAGGGACCTCTACTGTTCAGGTAGTCTTTCTAACCGATGCACGTTAAGCAGGGTACAGACAGCTCAACATTTGAGCCGTCCGATGTTCCCTGCAGCAGCGTGATGACGTCTCAGCTCTGCTCTCTCCCCGGGTCAGCCGATGCTTTACATGGAGACCCGTGGTTTCCATGTAAAGCAATGGACATCGGCCGTGATTAACGGTTATGGCTGATATGGCCACATATTATATGGGCCAGATAGATGTCCGTGAGCACGCTTGGTGCTCAAAAGGGCCATCGATCTGGCCCATATTTTCATGTCTGTACCCTGCTTTAGGCTTTGTTCCCACATGAGCGATTCTAATCGCGGAGCTGCAGGTGATCTCCCACGATTAAGGTACCCATACACGTGTCGATAAATAAACTTAGAGCGATTGATTTGCACATGGATTGTAGGTTTATCAAATAAACTTTCAGTATTTAGATCGATAAAAAATAATCAATATCGGACTGAATCTTGATTGATTGCACTGTTATCAAGGAAGCATTGAAGGCATGCCTACCACTACAGCTCAAATTCGATGATTGACAAATATCGATTGATTATTCATCATGTTGTACATATATAAAAAGATTGAGGTTCAATATATTGATCTTCAATACAAAAATCAAGCTATTCAATCCTATCGAATATCGATCCTCTTGAAATCTTTACAATCTATAACCGCGCCCATTCAGGTCTATGGCCAGGATCAGGGGCGATCGGCTACCTGTGACCCATTAGTGGGCACAAGCTCATTCAACTTAATGGACGGGATCAGACGCACGTAAATAAAATTGCATCGGCTCCACAGCTGATCGCCTATGTGGGAACATATCCATATACTTCTAGCCCTTAAGTCTTTTAATTATGCCTTTTGTCATCTTGGTGTGAAGAAGCTCGGGCTCCCCTCATTCTCTGCATTAAGTGAAGACAACACCTAGAGGATAATTGTTTGGATTGTGTCCTGGAGGCCGTAGTTTGCTGCAAGAGAATGGTTAATCTTCTTCATCAAAAGCTTCTATTTATTCATTTTTTTACATATTTTCTTTTTTTTTTTATCCTGTCCTAGCTACGAGGACTTAGGACCCCTAGGCCCTTGCAGGCTCTTGGTCCGAACCCTCTGTCACATGTGGCCCACAAGTCAAAAAGTTTGCCTGTCCCTTTTCTGGACAGACGGCACCTTTGGACTTCATATTCGCAAGACCTTAACTTGACTGGTCATGTGAAAAAACAAAGCCAGGGAAGCTTTAGGGAATTTCAGTTGTAACACGTTTGTTTTTATTTTCTTGCAGCCCTGGACGTATGATGAAGATAACCTTTTGAAAAAGGGAGTTAGAAAGCATGGTGTGGGGAATTGGCATAAAATACTGTCCAGCTATGAATTCAACAACCGCACAGGAGTCATGTTAAAAGATCGTTGGCGAACAATGAAGAGGCTGAACATGGTTCATGATATTTGATTTTGACTAATGACAGTTTCAGTGGACTGATGGAAGTACACAGTTATTTAGCGCAGACATATGCAGAGGCGCAGTGGAGAAGAACCCATGCAGGAAGGGGTGGATTGGTGCACCTATTTGTGACAGGGTGGTATAATCTGAATTTGAAGTGAGGATGCTAAGAGCCAATACAGACATATTGTCTTGTTGTCTTTTCTATACATTACTTGATGGGCTAAAGTTAGACAGACCAATATGTACTGGACGTGCTGGGAGAAAAGTAATTAAATCCTATCTATCCTAGATCCTAAATATCCTCAGTAATATAGAGGTTGAGCAAAAAACTCTATTTTGAGAACCTCTAGAGTTAATATTCTACTTCTTTTTTTATTGCAGATTCTAAATAGAATTCTATTTCTTTCAAAGTTTTTCTTGAAAAGTACAGGAAAGGCTCACATGTACTCAAGCTTATCTATGTTTGCTAGTGATCTATATGCTTTATATTTGCAGGGCAGGCTTAGTATTGTATAGAAGCTCTTTATGCCCTTTGGTGGCGTATTAGCTTAGGGCACATAAAAGGGAAGAGGTGATGATCTGAAGAATGACTGTTGAAAGATCTCTTGTATGAAACATCACAAAACATTGGAACATCAATGAATACACAGAGCAGATTCACCTGGTGCTTATTATATCAGACAATGTAATATTGATTTATATCATGGGAATTCCATTTCTAACTTTTTCCCTCTGATATGCCAGTCCGCATTGCATACCATACATTTCCACAGCTAGAATCTGATTCTGATTGCACAGTATATGCGCAAAATACATGTGTAACAATGCTAGACTTTATCAAACATGTGCAGGGACAGATGTTGCACATGTATTATTGT
>CM070036.1:29617677-29636065 GCA_036250615.1 Ptychadena robeensis | reverse complement strand
GATCGGATGATGAATCGATTGGACATGGAATCCGACACGTGTATGGCTAGCTTTAAGATCGATTTCCTTACTTTAGATGGGGACCAGCATCCCCTTCCAAAGTAAGGTTATGTCTCCTCTGTGTTCTCGGCTCCATCGGGTCCCCCCCACAGGAGGAGACAGCTGATCCACATTACCTATATGCAGCAGCGGCTGTTCTCGTGTTCTTCTGCCGGTGGATCGGCAGAACGAGAACAGCCGCTGAGGCGATTGACGCGATTGACCAGTCGACCAGCCTGTGTGCTAGGTCTTCCATACTAGAGTACAAAAATGTGCACTGAAGGGTGTTTGCGACAAGGCAGTGGTTCTCAACCTTCTTTAGATCCACGTCCCCAGAAGTGATGTTGCAAAGTGTCACTTCCTGTATTTGTAACGTGGAATTGCCTTCCAAAGTTCATTACAAACCCTGTGACTCTCTGCGATGTCACTTCCAGCACGATCAGATAAGTGTAATGTCCTCTCCCTTATATTTTCACACCCCGCACATGATTTGCACAAGTGTTAGGAGGGGTATTACTCTCCACTGTCTCCCCCCTGTTTGTGGGTATCAGCGCTGCTGTTTGTTTGATGCTTCAGTGAGCTTGGCGACCCCTGTGAAATGGTCATTCGACCCCCGAGGGGGTCCCGACCCACAGGTTGAGAACCACTGCTTGCAAAACCACAACACAGCAGTGTGAAAGATACACAGGTAGTGCAAATGTAATACAGCGCGTAAAGTGTGAATGGACCCTTATGCTTTAATAAGTAGAAGGTTCGAAGAAAACTTTTATTTATTACATAAAAGTGTATTTTATTATATTCTTTGTTGGACAGAAACATTTGCTGGTGATATAAACCTCATAAAATATTCAGTGATGTTTTCCTTAGTAGGTATATGACAAGAATAACAGTTGTGTGATAGAAAACAGGATTGTAGTGTGTTACATACTTTGCTTTGTGTGTTTCAGTACAATGGAGAATATTTCTGATTCAGCACATGGCCTCCAGTCGGTAAACGATTGCTCGATCTAGGCACCTTATTCTTATGGAGTGTTTCTTCTTTCCCACAAGTCCCACAGGGGTGCGCATCTCTCCCGCTAAAGTCATATGTTCATGTCTGCCTCTATGAAGCCTGAACATTGGCTCTAAAGCATATGAATCGCGCTAATGAGATCAATACTTCACATTTATGTGCTTCACAGAAAGTATTGATAAAGGTGGGAATTCACGGGCCCATTTTTTTTGTTCGATAGATTCAAAAAGATAGATTTTTAATCGTTGGAACAAAAATCTAAAAAGGAACAAAGGTTCCATTCCAACATTGACCAAAAGTGAACGATATCGAACAAAAAAATCTATCGAAAGCTGATCGGACATGTTGGTAAATTTTCATCTATCTTGTAAAAATCTAACGAAATTTAATGCGGTCGAACGCAAATACAGTGTATACATTCGATATAGGCACAATCGATATTTTATCAAAATATCGAACATCCTGATCGCATCTATCGTCGATTGTGCAAAAATCTATATGTGTATTCCTACCTTAAGTCACATTTTTTTTCAGTAGACGCCAATGGAAAAGTCCAACATCTCATTTACCTATTTATAAGACTGATTGTGAAGGCTTTTCTTTCAGCCATTGAGATCAACAGTTTCTTGTGTGTCCATACTAGAAACCTCCCATCACTTAACAATGAAAAAAAAAGCCCCCACCCGATTTTTCGGCTGACCAACCGGCGTCCCCGTCCAAAGTGATGGTATGCCTCCACTGCATTCTCAGAAGAGCCGATCCACATACCTGTCTGCAGCACCGGCTGTTCTCGTTCTGCCAAAATGCCAGCCGGAAAGTAGTGCAGTATGTCAATATCCATCCCCTGTCCATGTCCCCTGTCCATAGCAGAATTAACTATCAGTGACACTGGGAAGGGGGAAGCTCATTTCGAGGAGACACATACAGCTATATCTTTTGAGGGGAGGGGGATACATTGACTTCCCTGATGCTATAGTGCTGCCCTGCTATAGTTAAAGGTATAACCAGCATTAGTATCTTGAATATTGTGAATTCTGTGCAATATATATATACATATATTCTTTTAATTGTTAGTATTTTACCAGTTGGTGACAAAGTTTACTTGTTTTTATTGTAAAAACAAAAACATGTATACAATTGTAGATAGGGCTATAAATGTGCATAAGAAAAGTCCTCTATGTTACGTGAATATAAATCTGTGCACCATAGGGCATGAGCATTGGTCAACTTGTCTCACTTTTCTCCAGGACCCGTGACATCTGGCATTACCCACAGCTTGCCAGTTAAGAATCTGATTGCTGAAAAGAAAAGGAGAACCATTCAATTAAAAATTATTTGACCTGTTAATTATATTATGCTACACTTGAATTTCCATGATGTGGACTTACAGCTTTGATATAGAGTGATACAGTGCATCACGTTTTCCACATCTTGATATGTTACAGCCTTATTCCAAAATGGATTACATTCATTTTTTTCCCTCAAAATTTTACACACAACATCCCATGATGATCCACATCAATAAGGTTTTGTACAAATGATTATATGACTTTTGTAATAAATTGTTTATGGTTACTTTAATTATCAGTATTTGAATTTGAATGCTTTGAAAACCCCCAAATGCTGAAAATGTCTCACCCATAGGACGTGGCAGAACAATGTTCTTTTCCCCTTTTAAATATATTCTAGTTAGGATGTGACATCTGTTTTTGTAGGATTATCAAGAGTTCCATTATACAGTGTTTACATTATCAAGAGTTCCATTAGTCACATGTACATAAGTACATTCTCAATACTCTGTCGGTGCAACTTTGGCAGCAATTTAAATATGATGCCACAAGCTCGGCACACCTATCCTTGGCCAGTTTCGCCCATTCCTGTTTGCTGCACCTCTCAGGCTTCATCAGGTTGGAAGGTGCACAGCCATTTTAAGATCTCTCTCAAGAAATGGTCTAAGCTCTGGACACTGTATAGATGTAAAGTTAGATATTGATTAATGCAGAACGTTTGGACTTCTTTAAATCTTCCTCAAGAGTTATGGTCCTGTCAAGTTCCATTAGTATTAACTTCTACAGTGTATCACCTAAATGCAAAAGTTTCTAAAGATCCAGTGATATGAGGCATTACAGTGAGTAACTGCTTTTAAAATATGTCATGAGCGCACTTTTGCTAGATATAAACTAATATATATAGTAATCCAAAACCATACAATGTACAATACAGTGTACTTGATGTTTCAATGCCATGGGAGGGATAGAAGAGGGTTCTATTCCATAGTGGTCAATGGAGAAGGAGACTGGAATGAGTTTTACTGAAAATGTACAAATAGGAGATTTAAAAATGACTAGTGCAATCATTGTGGATTCATTTGTTACACACAGATAAAGGTGAATCTTGACAAACCACCATTATTGAGTATTTATGAGCACAGGCAATATATATATATACATATATTTGAAAAATATTGAAATTTGTTTGCCAAAAAAAATCATATATTCGAGAATTTGTGATCTCCGGTGATTATTACCTTCAAGATTTTCACAATAAATGTGCTAATATTCGCAAATTTTTGCGATCAACACTATCATATAAAAACTAATAATTTATTGCCTCCCTTGTGCACTTATACATGCACACACTGCATACTATATGTGAGATATTCGCAAAGTGGCGATATTCACAATAAAGATTTATGATTCTAGTATTCGCGATCAACACTATTATTGAGTAAAAAAACTCAGACCCTGATGTATGGTGTATGATATAAAGTATAAGTTTAAGGCCTAGCTTTACAAAAGCACTGTGGGGGTTCACTCAAACGGCGTCTCCAAACCGCAGTAATCCACCAGACGGTTTACCTTTTGAGGGCTCCTGCCCACGTTTATTTGCACACCAACAAAGTCCAAACACAAAATCACCCTCACAGTGGTTAACATAAGCCAAATGAACGTTCTGAAAATGCCAAGCCTCCTAGCTTGGAAGCAATCAAACAAAAGTTTCTTCCTTCCTTTCCTAATGGCCTGCCTCCTGACAGTCACAGCTGGGGCCACACACACTCTGTGTGCCCTGTATTTGCTGCACCTAGCAGCACTGACTCCCACTTCCTTGAGGAGCCCTGTCTCCAACTTCATCTGGGAGCCATGACTGAGTCCCAGCTCCTTTTGTGGAGACACACCCAGCCATCTCGTTAGGGTCTAGCAGGTGTATCTTGCTGGATACACACCAGCAGACCCCTTCACTGACGCATATCGACCATCACAGCACCTAACAATGATATCCATGCTCCTTTGGGTTTACCTGTATATAACATTCTTCTACATCAAGTGGCAATTTGTATACTATTGATAGGCTTAATGAAGTATATTTAACATCTCTTTACAAGTAGATAACAAGCAGATTCTATAAATACTATTTAAAACCAAAACCAATATCTAATGGCTAAGCTAACCCCTACTACTTGTAGAAATAAGTGAGAGAGAAAAGTCACTGAGTTATATAGATTTTGTATAATTTTGTACTTTATAACTTACTACTATTCCAAGCCAAGTTCTATATACTACTAATAAGAAATATCTGCCTTTATCAGTCAGAGTTCCCTAAAACCAGCATAGAAATTCCTAGGAATTCATAACTAAGAGTTATATAAGGGTCTTAAGGTAGATAACTTGACTTACTCAGTAGAATCACTTCCATCACCATAGCATCTGTGATTTCTAACGTTCATTGCAGGATGCTGGCAAGCCACGCATACAGTGTACCCTTCTCGTAGGTAGAGCATCCAACGGGCATGTGGACGATCTTCCGTCAGACAAGCTGGAGATAAGGATTCTATTTGGAACTCCACACAATATCTGTGGTAAATAATTAAAATTATTATCTTTCACCCTTTAAACCATGTAAGAAGCACATATGCGTTGATGTTTAGCACAGTAATCTAAAAATTATTGTTAAGCTTGGCATAGACGGGCAGGAATTTCGACAGCCGATCGGGTCAGCAGAGAAATGGGTGCGCCCCCTGGTCATATTAACCAAGAATCTGCCGCATGTCAGATCGCACAGTGATTCGACATGCCGGTAAATTCAGAGCCGATCCCATTAGTTCAGATGGGGACACAAAGGGTGCCTATTCTCGGCACTAGATGTCATGACATCATCACGCCCGGCCGGTCGGCAGGGCAGTTGACAGGAAAATGACCTGTCTATGCCCAGCTTTACATATATAGATAAGTACATTTAGGAACAATGACTTCTATTGTGGGGCTAAATTATAAATGTCCACCTTAAATTTAATCCCACCTCTCAGAAGACCATTTTAATCAAGGTTCTAGTTGAGGCAGAATTGCATTACCTTAAGTATTTTAACTATATTACACATTTATTGTCTTGATGTTTTGCCAATCAATATTTCTGCCTACAGTCAAGCCAATCTGGCCTTTTATCTTCAACACCCTTTTCTACCTTTATTTCCGCTTGATGTAGAGATCTCAATAATGATCGGTGGTTGATTGGACATGGAAGCATGATCTGAACACACAAAGAATTTTACCAGAGAACATCTATAAAGCTTCCCCAACCTGAAACCTACCAAAATAACCAAGGGTACCTATATGACCAAGATGTTTAAAGGATAATGTTCTGTTTTATTTCATCATGCTTGTATATTCCCCATCAAAGCCTCATTAGGGCTCATTATAATAGTCTTGTATAATCCAACAACCAGCAAAAAGTTAAATTTCAGTGCTATGCAATCTCCATCACTTAAATAAAATCAACCACAGTGCTATTATTCTGGCAGCTTAATCCAAGCCTATCCACAGAAATTCTGAGCTGGCCTTTCTCTGCATTCATGGCTGCATCACTAAACAAGTTTGGCTTTGGTCTTCCTCCCTATATCAGCAAGCCTTATCGTGTTCCCATGTAATATCCAATATAATTTGATTAAAGGATTACCCAGAGTCTTCTGTTTGGGAAGCCCAGTTTGGACTCAATGCACGCTTCCTCCTGGCTTTGTTGTACTCGAAAGAAGTGATAAAAGCAGGCACTAGAAATAAATAAATATATGAGAGTCAATCTGGAAGTGCATTACACATAAATATTCTGTACTCTGACAGTGTCACAAGACAATTTCATGGCAATAATTTATTTAGATAAAATATCTACCTCCTGTCTATGGAAGCATCTCTGATACCTGTACAACTTAGAGTGAACCCTACAGCTTTTATTATTTTGCATCATACCATATAAGTGGCCACACTCAATGCCTTGGTGTGTGAGATATTCAAGACATCCTGCCTTCTCCTCCAGATGTGGGCATGACTCTCCACCATTCTCCGGCTCCTGTAGCACTTCGCGCCTGCGCACTCTGTATGTTGGCGTACACTGATTCGCACAGCCACTCCAGTTGCTCCATTCACCGACAATGCATGCACGCGCTGGGAAAGAAACATATTTTACATTGAAGCTGGATATGTTATTCCAATTCTTTTATTTATTGGGTCTATTGGGGGAATAACCATAAACAATATCCTCAAATTGTATTTTGCTGTCTAGACTTTTTTATGTGCGTACATTGGAAAGATATCATTATGCAAATCAGTTGAAAGACAATAAAATGTATCAAGAAAAGCCACATTTGTTTTGTTGCAGTAAGTAAGACAAACTTTGGAGAATCCCCCAAAAAATGTAACATAGAAAAAAAAGCAATTTTCAATCTAAATGTTAGAACAATGTGTCATACTACTACCCAATGCTACGCTAATGACATCGTTAATTTCAAAATCTTTCCTGTTACAGGTGTTCCACAGAGACTGCCATTGTTCATAGAATTGTTGCCTTACAATGAGCCTGCATTTGTGTATTACAGCCAATAAAACAATGAGAGTGTAATAGTAGATGTATTGCCAGCAAATAAAATATATCTAATGCCAAAATCTTTTCCATTAACAATTAAACCCCCTGTAATGTTTCTTCTATTATCACTATTAGATTATACTAGATTATAGATGATAGTTGTCTTCCTTAGAATACTGTATTTTTCAGACTATAAGATGCACCAGACCATAAGATGCACCCAACGTTTTAAAGGGCAAATTAGGGGGAAAAACCCCAGAGATAGCTATTCAGACATAAAGTAAATATACAGAATGTTCCAGCAGAGTAGGCAGGACTGGACCATGCAGTATTCACTCTATATTCCTCCAGCCAAAAGGCCAGTGCCAGGAGGGAGGTCTTGTGTGCAGGGCTGAAAGTGTATGTGTCTATACACTAGCAATACACATTTTCTGAACACACTGACAAACTTATGATCTGGCACTAAACAACCTACCCATGAGCAGCTATTTATATATGGGAGGAGATATGAGTCTTTGTCACAAAATGTATTTATTGCAATGCAAGATGTTAATGTAAATACACAAAGCATGCTATCTAATTGTAAAATGTGTCTTTCCATAAGTTGCTAATGCAGATAAGATCTCTTCTTGGCAGTGTCTTTTTTGATTGGCTGGAGGGAATGTAACAAATTTATGCCTCCTAGGGTGCACAGTTATTGATCCCAGGATGGTTGGGACTAAAAAAAAACATATTTTTCTATATTTAGATATATACATTTTACATATACAGACTATAAGACGCAGGGTTACTTTACCATTGATTTTAATGGTAAACAAAGGGCGTCTTATAGTCCGAAAAATACTATATGTATAATCAGAATGTTGTATTTTCCTTTTCTGGATATTCAGAAATAATCTGCATACACACCTCTGGAAATGCAGCAGGTAGCATGATAAATCTAAAGTAAAAATATTATATCTCCAGACTAGGAGGATACAATTTCTCCATAAAGGAGTTACAATAAGTATTCCCAAGTTCACACTGGAGGACACCGGGGAAGCCAATACTGCGATTTTACTATCAACTCTCTCAGATGCCTGACACCTTTCAGGCTACTTGCCATAACGAGGGATACCTGTCTACCACTAGTGCCCCCCATTCCTCCTATGTGCCTCTCTGGGCGAGCTGGTTTAATACTCAAACCTTATAAACCAGACCCAACCACACCTCCTGATGAAAAGCTTCTAGAAACGCGCGTCGAGGCTGTGGGGACAATTCAATCACTCTTACAGATGAATGGGTATTTGCTGCTATCCAGCCTATCCAATGGATTCACTGATATCCGGATCGCCTTATTATTTTTAGAAGAAAATGAAAGACTGTTTTATTTGAACATATGGACTGCATATCGATGCACTTTTTTGATATTTGAACACACTGTTATTACCGGTTTGATTTTTTTTATTTAAATCCCCAACTGGGGTAATGTTTATGAGCCGGGGTGGCCTCTTTGAATGTCCCCTTGCCTTTGCCCTCTAAGCAAAGGGGAAAACCAGATGGACGGTTAGCCTGTATTACTTTCGGGCTCACCATTCACCTAACTTTCTTTGCAGCAGGGAAAAATATGTAGTGAACACAAGCCCTCACAATATTCTGAAGTATAGGCCAACTCGAATATAAGCCAAGGTACATAATTTTACCAAAGAAACCTGGAAAACTGAATGACAGAAACACAAAGCAAATAAGCGTTAGTTTCAGGATGATAATAGATAGTTGTGAAATTAAACTGGCTGATTTGTGAGTTAATTGCACTGAACATGATATCATCATGATTTTTATAGATGTAGTGAAAGGTTGTGGACACATTAACAAAAATAAAATATGTCTCTAGCACATGTAGTTTTTACATAAATTAAGTTCACATTTATGTCTACTTAAAAAAGTTTACCTAACTCTGAACTTAAAGTGGATGTATACTTATAATCTAAAAATATAAATGTAAAATGAAAATCTGACTTATCTCTGAGCTGGTATGATGGTGGCATAGCACTCCACAATCCTAAGAAAATATACTTACCTGCTGTTCCATTGAATCGTATGAGAGATTCCATGTTTATTTTCAGGCTTCTGGGGGTTAAAACAGGGTGCAATATCTTGAGTGGCCACTGGGGGAGTTTATAATGTTTTTTATGGGAAAGTTTGTGTCATTCAGTTTAGTGTAGAGCTGAGATTAGAGATTTACCTGTCTAGCTCTGCAGTGTGTTCCGAGAGGTGCCGCAGCAGCCAGCCATTAGAGCCAGGTAGAGAGGAGGGGCTTTGAGGGATCTTGTTAAATTGCTCCTAACAGGTTATTTTTTTTATGCATTCCTCTGGGAATGCCTTATCGGCACTTCTAGTGTAATTAATGCAACGCTACATTTATGGTGGTAGGTCCACTTTAATATATGCAAAAACTCCATGTGCTAGTGAAAATGTCTCTACAATAACACACTGGGTAGTTGAAAGCCGCAGAAAGAAGTCTCCAGAATGTTCTAGAGCCAGTCATATGGCATGTTCTGGCTCAGCCTGGACATGCTATAAATTTGCTCTGTAGGACACATGTTTTATGAAAAACAGCCTTCAAAGGAAATTATTCTTGTTTATATAATTATTTTTATTTAAAAAAATATCCTAAACATTTTTCATATATATTGTATTTTAGATAGAATGAGGGTGTCATTTTGAGTTAGATAGGCATGAGGGGATGTGCTGCGTTATTGCATCTGCCTTAATGCAGGAGTTGCATTAGGACGTGTTGGGACATGCTTTAAGGATGCAGTAATGACGCATCTGTTTTTTAAAAATGTAATTCTTCTCTTGAAAAAGAGAACGCATTGACGCATTCAATGCATTCTGTAATACCTGCATTGGGTTGCATTGTGTTAATGTCACGCAGGGCTTCACATTGACATTAACACAACGCAACCCAAAGCAGGCAATCAACGCATGTGTGTACTAGTCCATTGATTTACATTGGATGCGTCAACATCCCTGCGTTTGACATCCGTCATGAAAACATAGCCTTATGCAGAGATAAGACCCTCTCTCATGTTGTTACTGCTGTTGGTTGCTGTTTTACTCCTGTCGCTATTGTCACCAAAACATACGACTTTTGAAACCAGAAAAATATTTGCAAAAGTCAGGGTTCGTCTTATACACCAGGTACCAGAGCTGCCGTCGGGGTGGGGCAGGGGGCACTCCCGTCCCAGGCCCACTATCTAGGGGAGCCCAGAGGCCTGCAACCCGGATCCATGCTTTTTTGGTGTGCGTTGGAAGAGGGGTAGTCTTTTATGGCGAGCATATCCCAAACTCTATTTTAACTGGAAAAGTTGGGGGTCGTCTTATACACCAGAAAATACGGTAATCTAAACATCTAGAAAACAAGATCAGGGAAACCTATCCAATGGAATCCAATGGAATCCAATGTCCCAATGGCTTATCTTTGCGTGGAAGTTTTCTAACTTAAGGTATATTTAAAAATATCTCCTCTCATTTCCTGTTGGGCCTTGAGGACAGGAAGTGAGTAGAAAGAAATACCACCAAACAGAGATAAACAACAAAAATAACATTTTCCTATTGTACAAAAATAAATAATTCAATAAAGATTTCCTTAGAGATTCCAATGCATTATTTTGCTATTCCAGCTTTATCCACTATTTAAAGGTAAAGATAAACTTCAGATTTTCTCTACGGCTCCATTCAGACATTCAGTTGATTTGAGGCTGGCTGCTGCTGCTGAAACCAAAATAGCTCTGTAATTGCACTCAATGTTCACACAGTTGGCGTAACTTCCTATAGGGATCCCATACCGGGACTCCTGGGCGGTCGGCAGAGATAACTGACACGTTTCTGACCACCAGTGTGAATGGCTCCGACATAGGAAATTTATCGCCTCGTGCTTGCGGAAATCAGCATTGATCGCGTCCATTCAGTTGAATGGGCTTGTTGGCATGATCACTGAAGCGATCAGAATCCTGGCTCCATGCGTTCTGATCTCAGGTGGCCGACGGTCGCGATTTGTTTATTCTGTTTGCGCCCATAGACATGAATGGACGTGATATATGATCGCGTGTGGACACGATTGAAGAATCTTGTCCATTCATTCTCTATGGACGTGATTTTTCTTTTATAATGGGGGGAATTTTTTTTTATCAAAAATTGCAGGTGAAAATCGTCTAGTTAATGGTGTCACCCGCAATTTTGTGCGTGATTAAAATCGCGAGTGTGAATATGTGGGAACATAGCCTAAAGGTGGGTTTACATATGTAGATTTTTTCTTCAATTAACTGCCAATTCGATTTTTTGTTCAATGTTGTTGTCGAAAATTGTTCGTCCATTTATCAAATGCAACATTCGATTTTTTGTTAGTTCAGCGCCGATATCAATTGAAAATACATTTGAAAAACCAACGATAGATAAAAATTTACCAACATGTTTGATGACCTTTTGAATGTTTTGTTGTTCGAGGTCGAACAAAATGTATCCATCGAACAAATTGGCCTTTCTAGATTTTTGTTCAATCAACCAAAAAATCGTTTGATCTTCGTTGATTGAACAAAAAAATCTTCACGTGTAATCCCACCTAAAGTGGTTTTAAACTCAAATGAAAAAAACAGACATACATTAAACAAACACAATACTCACCTGTGAGCAGTTCAGATCCTGGAAAACTGCTACACAAAAAAAGCCCAGCATACCCACCTACTCTCCTTGCAGTTCTCATGCTGGAATCTTAGCTACTTTTGCCCTCACTGCCCCCACCTCTCCCCCCTCCACTCCACCTCCCCCTCCTGTCTCTTCTCTGTCGGAGCTGCAGAGCTCCGTGAGGGGGGTGTGAAGGGGGGGGGGGGGGGAATCAGCTGCTGACGAGTTCCTGCCTGGACACCAGACACCACTTCGGCTGCCTAGGCGCTATGTAAGGCAGTGGGAGGGGCGCACTCATACCAAGCTGCCCTCCTGCTGTCAGAAAAAGATTTTTTTTAAGGATCTCAGCAGTATTGGGTGAGATGCAACTGAGTGACCATCTAGGTGGTAGGTCCGCTTTAAGTTTTTGGCAGCTTTAAAAAGTATTAGATATAGGTGAAAACAGGAATTTATATATTATTTAACTGGTTGGGATCTTTTTTTAAAAAAGAAAGGAACATATTTATATTTTAATAATTAGTATTTTTTCAACAAGGGCCTTCAAAACTATTGAAATATGTATGTGCAAGAAATGTGCTTGGGAATGTGAAAGGTTTAGTCATTAGCTGCGCTCCCCTTACATGGGTAACACTGAGGACACCAGTCATTTGCAGATACGATTTACCGCCAAGCGCCGCTGCTGGCACCCTCTTTTCTGTCGCCACCTTATTTTGACTGCTTTACAATTTGTGGATTTAGAACAGAGCAAATTCTTCTCATCTCGTCAGGCTGAAATTCCTCTTACAGCTTCCAATCAAACTTTATCTAATCCTCTGCCAAGATTTTCTGTTTGTCATTTTCTAGCTCTGTCAAACCAAACAGTAGCCAGTTGTGCAATGCTGTTCTGTCGTTGGCTATGTGGGAGATACACAGCCCTTCCCTGTGCCGTTGTTGTGTACTATCACATATCAATGCAGCTTTGTGGGTTACACTCCAGTCACATAAACACATTTGCCGTTACATAATAGGGACAAAGGGCCTATCAGCCTGGATCTGACAGGGTTTACTGAGAATCCAAGTTTAGGAAAACATATGTAGACAGACCACAGCAGACCAAGCAGCATGTAGACAGACCACAGGGCCATGAGCAAATCAGTCCTTTATTTTTCGGACTATAAGACGCACTTTTTTTAACATTAAAATGTAATGGGAAAGTGTCCCCGTGTCTTATGGTCCGAATATGGAAAAACACATTTTTGATTTTTAGTCCCAACCATCCTGGGAGCAATAGCTATGCATCCGAGGAGGCATAATTAATACCCAACTTATGGAAAGACACATTTTACAATTAGATAGCATGAGTTGTGTATTTACATTAATACTCTGCATTGCAATAAATACATTTTGACATTTTGTGACAAAGACTCATATCTCCTCCCATATGTAAATAGCTGATCTGGAGGAATATAGAGTGAATGCTGCATGGTCCAGTCATGACTACTTTGCTGGAACATTCTGTATATTCACTTGATATCTGAATAGCTGTCTCTTTTTTTCCCTAATTTTCTCTTCGAAACTTTAGGTGGGTCTTATGGTCCGGTGCGTCTTATAGTCCGAAAAAAAGGTATATCCAACCGAAGAACAATTTCTGAAAGTTTCACAGTTCTTGTACTACAGGACTCCACAATATAAGCTCCACTCTCTTCTTTCAATATGTAGGGACCCATCTGATGGGTTGTCATGGTTCAATAACTAGAATTTAAAATGACCTACCAAAGCCAGGCCAAGGGGAAGTTAGAACAATCCTAACACAATTCAGCAGTAGATCTCCAAATGTTGTAGATGGGGTTTGTGGTAAAAGGCTTCCAGGGGTTATTTCAGGGTGCAATATCACAAGTGGGGCGTTTTCAATGGATAAAAACGTCAATGTGTGTTTCAATGCAGAGTCAAGATCAGGTACTTTCCCTGCTGTCACTGCTCTCAAAGATGTTGTCATCGGAAAGAGGATGGGCTGCAAGGGACCTTCTTAATTTACTCATTACAGGTAATTTTTTTGGTGTGTTTTGCATTCTGCCTTATTATCGGCACTTCTAGGGGCATTCATAAAAGGAAGAATATCTGTTGGTAGGTCCGCTAAATGGGATGGGGTGCACCTAGTATGCCCTTAATTGTTCGTTATATCAGGTTATAATATTGCATTTCATTACTGGGACTTTCTAGTCTCATTATTTAGGGCCCTTTCACATTAAGCACATTGTGTTGCCATTACCAAAATGCAGCATAGTACACAGGTAAAATCTGTCGTACCTTTCATACTCAATGAACCTTGTGTTTAAGTGCCTGAATCTCCAGGTGCAATCTCCATCTAAAATGCCAGTGTTCTAGAATAGATCTAGCAGTACAGCCATTGAGCTGGTTATTTAAACTAAAAGAAGTCTAGAAAAATGCATGCAACTGAGAGGTCGCGCCAGTTCTGAAATGTTTTAAAATCCCAGTATGGCTGTTGTTACTTTTACCTGTAAGAAGAAGCTGTAATATAAGTTCTCTTTACTGGGTCACAGATAACTGAAATGTCAGCATTTGGATAAGTCATGTTCTAAGGTTTTCTGAGTCTCCTTGTAGGAGAATAGCAAAGACCCACAACTGCTTCTTGATGTGGCTGCTGACACACACTCTCCTTTCCTTCCAGCATGTATGTCCTGGTGGAACGTTTGAGCTTGTTGGCAGTCAGGGAGCCACAACAAGCAGGCTGAAGAGCCACATCCTGATCTCCAGAGCCTGTAGTTGCAGACCCCTGATCTAATGGCTCTATAATGCTTCTCAGAATTATTTACCTTTATTACAATAAACATTTTCAAATGTTTTAATAAACCAGAAAGATATTGATAAATATATATAAATATATATAAATAGATAGATAGATAGATAGATAGATAGATAGATAGATAGATAGATAGATAGATAGATAGATAGATAGATAGATAGATAGATAGATAGATACCAATTATCTAACAATACATGTACTTAATACATGTAACAAAGCACTAAGAATGTGTATGAGTTAAAGCGGACCTACCACCAGGAATCTATGTTTTCATGAATGGCACTAGCAAGTGCCAATTATTAGGGAGAATGCAGTGAAAAAACCCAAAAACTTACCTGTAATGAGCAATTTAGGAATATAATCAGCCATTTCTCTTCACTTCCTGGTTCATGGGACTCCAGCAGAAGCCGGCACCAACGTCACAGCAGCACGTGATTTTTCAGTGTTGAAACACATGGGGGTGCAATACGCAGGTTGGGTGGACCAATGGGGGGCATTCAGGATCTTATATGGGAATTTTCCAATAGGGCAGCTAACTGAAAAATCACGTGCTGGTGATGTCCGGATCCCTTCGGTGAGAGGGGTTTTGATGTGAGCCCATTAACCTAGGACGAGTGAAGATAAATGCCTGATTATAACTCTAAATTGCTCAATATTACAGGAGGTACAGTTTTTGGGTTTTTCCACTGATTCCTCCCCTATTAACTTCTAGTGCCATTCATGAAAACATAGATTCCTGGTGGTAGGTCCGCTTTAAGATGCCTTGGGCTCTGTGAATAAAAATATACCCAAATATATTGCTGAGGCATCTCACAAGCTCACTTTGAGTTACTTATCTCTAATATGTTAATTGAAATGTAATAAGAAAATACTATAAATAACATGCACAACCTTTTATCTTACCTTACAGCCTTAGGATAAGAATTAAAATTCAGTGAAGCCCCAAATTGTTCTGTAGCTCGTTACCTTTGCAGTTTAGTTCTCCAGGGAATTTATTTCTGGATTTTCACTACGGTTTCAATATTCAGTATTCACATTAAGAAATGAATTGCTAAAAATGTTTACATTTACAATGGGTGTGTTCATGTCATGTATCATTATCAACATCTACAGTTAAACTACATACACTGCTTAGTTTCAACATTTATACCATGATTGTGTGGATACCCTTGTGCTTTGTGGTCTTCACAATACCTCTGAAATTCTATTTGGTCCATTTTGCCACCAAGACATTAGCAGAGCTTTAGGACTCTTTCACATTATATGCACTAATGCATTCTGCATTCCACTTTCGCTGTATGCCATCATCAGCACATCCTGAACAAGGGGCATCATGCCAGCTAGTCCTCCACCGGGCCTGGTATTGCCTGGAGTGGGGGCCAAGCTGGTTTGCCCCCCCCCCTATAAACAGACTATGCCAGGCTCTATTTCTGGAGGTGGGGGGTCTGGCATGACACTGGTTTGATGACCCCCCTTACCAGGCCTGTCAGACCCTATACCAAAAAGGGGGTCATACTGTACCCTACATCAGTTTTTATTTTTTTTAAGTATAATAAAAATGAAAAATGGAAAATTTATTTGCAGGTAAAATAAAGGCTGGAGTTTTAATAACTGCTAACGAGAACTATATGAAATCTTTACATGATACTTATATACCTTATTTTAGACCCAGAGATAATATTTCTGGGTCTCTGTGCTTTTTAAAGTCTCTTCTGTCAAAAACAGTGGATTTGTTAGGTGGATGTTATAGAAGGTGATTGCAAGATACCATAGGTAATGCATCATAAGACCTAGTTGGTGATAAGACTACCAAAACAACTAGGTAAGTGGTCCCTAGGAGCCAAGATGTGAGAATAAAAAACAACACCCACCTCCCCTATTCCCCAATGGGGGGGGGGAGGCATTTGAAGATCCTTCTGCTTAACTTTACAGCCATTACTGAGGTTTTAAATTGATAGCACTTGACCAAAATTCCTCCAGCATTCCCTTTAATTATCCCACAAGCTTAATTGGACATCTTCCATTTACTACTTGCTGTATAAAAAGTTTTCATCGTCTATTGTCTACGTGTAAGAAATGAATGAGCACATCAAGAACATCGAGTGCTTTCAAGAACTGGGGGCAATTAGTCATTTCCTAAAATACAAAGGTCAAGCCTGATCCGCCCAGATGAAACTATCAAAAGGAATTCCTGATTGTTTCCTATCTTCCTGTATTACTTCTAATGTGCTAGCGCAGCCCACTCCAATACAAGAAAGCCTGGGTCTCTGCAGGTGTATAGAGCAACATTACTGGGGCTTGTAGTACTACTTCAGCTCTCGATCCTTTGGCCATGGACATGCTCCTTGGTTTTATAACTATTCTATATTAGGACATTATTCTAAGTAATTAAAACTTTGGTAGAGAAACGTGATTCCTGTTCCCCATTACTGGGGCTTGTAGTACTACACCGGCTTTAGATCCTTAGAACATGGACATGTCCCTAGGTTTTATAACTGTTCTATATTAGGACATTATTCTAAGTAATTTTTACTTTGCTAGAGAAATGTAATTCCTGTTTGTGGTTTCATAACAAGAACATAGTTATGACTTTATAAAACCTGCTTACCTGGGCATGCCTGTGGGTAGTCATAACAGCAATCCATGGCATCCTGGCACAGCTGATCACAGTAGCAGGTCCCATGAGTTCTGTCCATTCTCCAGCCCTGGCTGACACATGTCAAATCTCTACCTTTACAGCACTTCCCAGCTTCCAAACAACCGGATTCTGCCAAACCTGATAGTGCCAACAGACCCACTGCAAACATCCAGAGCCATCTGCTTCTGCTGGTGTCCATCATTGCACCGCCACTACCAGTCCACATCAGGCTGATGAAGGTCCTACCTTTACTGAGCTGTCTGGGCTGACATGCTCTTGTTGGGTTCAGTTCTCTCCAGTAGGTTTCTCTGACTTTATCCACTGACAGCTGTCCTGTTCATTGATACATAAAAGTATGAAATCAAATCAAGTTCTGAGAGTGGAGCTTTGTCTTGTCCCAGGTCATCCAAAGAGTAGCTGGAGATGGAAGGTCAGTAAGTGACTATAGATGGATAGGCAGGTGATGCTGCTTCCCTATGCAGTGGCAGAGAGCAGACTGAGCAGAGTCCACAGTTGTCCCCTCCCAGACTTCACACTGCCTGCAGGAATGTCAGTGCGTTCCTCAGTGCGAGGGGATGATGTGTGCAGCAATGGGATGAGTACAAACACACTAGGCAGCCCACATACCACCTCTGTATATGAACTTCACCAGTCCATCAAAAAATCATGCACCAGCCAGTCCTAAGTATATTTACACTTCTTTATGTGTTCTATCATGTCTTCCCTACTTACTGGATAATGTTTTTCTTTTTTCTAATACTTAGTTCAATACGTAAAAGTATGTAATTTTCTACCCCGGCTCCTTTCAATCATCCAATGGTCTGAGAAGGAAGGCGGTTGAAAGAAGATAATGGTGGAAGATGGAATGGCAATCTGAGCTTTGAGTTTTTTTGACATATACGTGTGTCATAACATGCAAGTATGCTATGTATGTTTGCAAATTATGGTGAGAATTCACCCACCTCACAAAGAATTTAGTTCCCCTTATTTATATTCAATATCATATAGAAAGATTTTATATACGGTAATATATATATAATGTCATTTATATTCCCATAGTATGGAAGAATAATGACTGGAAGTACAGATGGCCTGCTTTACACCATTCCATCTGGTGCTTGGCGATGGATGGCTTACTTGCAGCTACATGGCCATGGGAACCCATTCCATGAATCACCAGGTAGAGTTTTTGCACTGAGGCTGAAACCAGAGGAAAATGGAGAGAAATTGATGAAGAGAAGATGAAGAAAATTCAAGAGAATGCTGACTTTTTTCTGATTTTTGAGTACTACTGCTAACTAAAATAATACTGTATAATACTGTGACCTCTCCCCAGTCACTACACGAGAGGAGGCGCCCATCATTGCAGAAGGAGAGTTTG
>CM070036.1:29603123-29615930 GCA_036250615.1 Ptychadena robeensis | reverse complement strand
CGAATGACTGATATTCGTCGAATATATTCGAATTTCGAATATTCTCGCTCAACACTAGTAGAGACCATAAAAACCCTTCCGGACAGAAATGCAGTGCTCGTTGATCGTTGGGTAGAGAGGAGGAGGACAGCATGTGTCTGTTCCTGGTCCAGGAGGGAGCGTACGGGTGGCTCCCGAACGGATCAACACGTGTCCGGAGTACAGAACTGTGCCGATTGCCTTTCAGTCACTGTCACAGCTGTGCCAGGGAAAAGTGGGGTGGATCAGTTCAATGAGAGCTGAAGTCGGGTGGAATATCGGAAGGCCACCCATGTTTGACCTTGGGGACAGTTTGCTGTTGTGCCCAAAGTCTGGGAACTTAACTGTTTCAACACCTTAACTCTCCGCCGCTGCGCAGCAGTGCAGTGTGAAGCCTCAAATACTGCACTTCTTTCTAAATGAGACTAAACAGTTATTAATTGTTGTGCAATATACTGGTTCTCTGAGTGGTTTCTAGTTCACTGCCCGACACCCGACCCTTATCGAACATTGACGGTGGAACCTTTTTGAGTGAAATGTTACAAATTGATTTATTGCATGCTGTGACAGCATTTCATTTGAATAACCTGAACCCTTCAGCATTAACCACTTAACAGATGTTTATTAATGCTGACATGCTACATGGATAGTTGCTTGATTTGCTTGTGGCATAGATTTAGCAAAAGATGCAACCACTTACGGTCCAATACACAGGTCGATACCCGTTCAATCGATGACCCACTCAAGCGCAGCTCGAGCCTTCATTGAATGAACGGGAATGTGCACCACTTTGTGCAATAGATACCCATTCGATGTTTTAGATGGGGACCCTCGTTCTTAAGTCTGATGTCTGTAACTTGAGGAATACCTGTTTGCAGATTGGACACCACAATATTCATATAATGTATAATTTTTACCCGCTCTGACAGATCTGTCACTGTGTTAATGGTGGTGTCCTGGAAGGAGTCCAGCAATAATTTGCCCAGCACCATTAGGGTGCTGAGTGTGTTGTTTTGTTTTTTGTTAAAGGGCTCCCGGACTCTGGGATAGGAGGGATGGAACTGGATGGGCATTCCTATTCACCCAGGTACACTGTAGGGTTAACACCTGTTTGCAGGTGAATGGAGCTGGGTGTGTCTCCACAAAAGGAGCTCAGATCATTGAGTGCTTCTGACAGAGTGAAGACAGGGGGCACACAAGGAGTGTGGGGCCCAGGCCTGTGGTTAGTGGAGCGGCTGATACAGGGGGCTCACAGCAAGTGTGAGGCCCAGGCCTGTTGCTGCTGGGAAGCCAAGGATGACAATTTATGTAGGACGGTGAGAAGCCAGGAGTATTGGCATTTTCATGTGACTTTTTATTTGGATGTCTTTTAACCACTGCGAGGGTAACCCTTTACTTTGGACTGTGTGCTCAAAAAAACATGGCCAGGAGCCCTAAAGAGGATAACAATCTTGTTGATTGATGTTTTGGGAGCAACGTTTTAGCTGAACCCCAATACCGCCTATAATAAGTAAAGCTAATCTATACAATTCACTACATACTACTACAAAGTAATTCTCATTAAATGATATAAGGTCTTTACCAATCATCGTTCCACCAGTTTCCAGGACAGCCTGACAACAACATTCTATACCAACTGTTTATAAATGGAAGGAAATGTCAATGCTGGAATAGGATGGAGCTTGGCAAAGTACATTGAAATGAAAAGCAATTATTTGACAAATAGACCCCTTTATGTTGTATCATGAATGTCCTGGCTGAAACCCCCAGTCTGCTCATACACTCCTCGCAATGTTTTTTTTCCTCTGCTCATTGTATAACAAAACAAAGGGTCTCAGAAAAATAGCTGTACAGGGCTTGGAGAGAGGCTGTAGCACTTGGCAAACTCCGATATAAATGAAAGTCTATTTATGGTAGTTGGCATAAGTTTTGAAATTTGATTTTTGTTTTCATGTAGAATTGTTTTCTTAAGCAACTTAAAACCTCATATTCCTGTGCTGATCAAGGTGTCTAACAATCTTACTACCTAATAGGATTATAGGAGACATAAACTTAGAGATTATAAAATAAATTGCTAAACAAATTTTAAAGAATGCTCATTGCATTAAGCAGGGAACACGCGTATAGATATGGGCCAGATCGATGGCCGCTTCTTGTTCCGTGCGCGCTCAAGGCCATCTATCTGGTTCATATCTAATGCGGCCATCCCTGTTTTCGAGTGGGACACCATCAATCCTGCTCGAAAACAGGGATATCCAACATGATCGTAAACCATGGTCGATGTCCATTGCTTCGGGAACCTCGAACCTCCTATATCGAGCCTTGTGTTCCCAACTGCAATGTATATCTGATCTGGGACACTCCAGGACCTTCATGTGCTGCTTCTTCTTGAGCCACTCTTTTGTAGCCTTGCACGTGTAATTTTGGTAATGCTCCAATACATATCCACGACCCATTTTCAATGCCATGGCTGAGGGAAGGAGATTCTCACACAAGACTTGACAGTAAATAGTCCTGTCCATGATATCTTCTATGCAGTCAATGTGTCCTGCACACTTAGCAGAAAAACACCCCTTAAGCATAATGGGTCTCCATGTTTGACGGTGAGGTTGGCGTTTCTGAGGTCTCGGGCAGTAATCCCCCACCTTTAAACACATAGAGTAGATTGGATGCCAAAGAGCACATGCTTGGTCTCATCTGACCACAACACTTTCACTCAGTATTCCTCTGGATGTTCAATAGCAGACGGCAGATGTTCATGTGCTTTCATGAGCAGGGCACATTTTGAGGATGCTGTGAGATTTGTCTTGCATAGTCTAGTGCAGTGGTGGCCAACTAGGTTTAGGGGGCTACAAGTGGAGGACTGAGGGGGGCCTCCAAAGAATGCCCAAAGGGCTGCATGCGGCCCCCGGGCCACAGTTTGGGCACCTGGGGTCCAGTGCATTTCCAATTGTATTCTTGATGACTATGGTCCCTGCTAAGATCAATGCGTTCTTCAGGTGTCCAATGTGGGACAAGTGGACGGGTGGAAAGTTAGTGGTGTCAGACCACTAGTAGTCACACTAGGTGTATCTGGCTGGGAGGGAAGGGTTGGGCTTATTACCCTCACTTTAGTAGCAGGTTTTATCTAAAGTTTACAATATTTGCATTATGATCAATGGAGATAATTTATTCTATAATACATACAATTAAAAATTTTAATAAGTGCCAAATTAAATTACTCTGTCAGATTTAGACCCCAGGCAAGAGTTTAATCAAGAGGATCTAGGAAGAGATGCCTGAACATCTTCATTATAGATCAGGATTGTCCATATTCAGTTCTCCAAAGTGGATGAAATACCCCTTTAACATATTTTACTGTTATAGTGTACACCAATGGGCTAGCCTCAGCCCTAGGATTCTGACTGGATAGGTAAACACAGTCCGGCAAATAGGTATTAAAGGCAACAATTGTTATACATTCAGTCTTGCTACTAAAGATTTTTTGTACAATCTGATGAAGTTCAATAGAAAATATGGCAATGGTTGCTTTAACATAATAAGGGTATAACGGACCTGCCAGACTAGGATATTATGTCTGAGTAAATCAATATATGTGTGTGATACTTCAAGCATTCCAGGATTTGTGTCACAGGGCAATGTGTGAAAGTGGCAAGCAGCAATTCTCAACTCCTACGCTGCCTGATGTTTGGCTAAAACAACTGCCATCTGCATGTGGCTGGGATAAGCGAGCTGCTTCAGATCCATTAACAATAAGTGATGGGGTCCCTGGAATGTGTTTAAACAGTTAATGAATTGTAAATGGTAAATCTGGATTATTTAAACTTAGTCTGACAAGGGAGCCCGATTTTGCCTACAGCTCTTTACTTTTCATGATCACTGCTATGATGGATTAGTTGTTCCTGACATCGTAATTCATCTTCTGTGTATAATATAAAAGATAATATATTAGATGTCCAATAAGGAAAACATACATAGTTGACCTTGGTAATCTGTAAGTAACTTCGGCTAAGGCAGTGGTTCCCAAACTGGGGGGCATGAAGCCCTCATTCCTAACCTGTGTTTGAATGAGGAGGGGCAGCGGCTAGTGATGGGTCGTTCGCGAGCCGATGCTTGGCCGCGAACGACAAGAGCCGATGCCTGTCCGGCAGAGCCGATGCCTTCAATGGCTCCCGCTGGTCAGGCACTTTGATGGGCTCCCGTGGTTGCTGGGGAGGGCGTGTCGATGCATAGATGGTTGGATGGTTCTCATTACAGAGATGCACATCACCTAATATGCTTAATTGGTAGTAGGCTTTCGAGCCTATACAGCTTGGAGTAAGACAACATGCATAAAGAGGATGATGTGGTCAAAATACTCATTTGCCTAATAATTCTGCACTCCCTGTATGAGATGGAACATCAATGAACATATGTCATAGATGTATTTCTTTTGTTACTTTAACATCACTCCAGATATTGCCAATGGTTCCTGTAGCTATTGCTGATTTACACTGTAATGTCTATAACTATCTGTAATGGTGCCATTCAGACTGCCACTATACCACCATTCCAATGGCCCCAAAGGTAATGGTAATGTTTCCCACACATCTGAGATGCCATGTCTTCTACACTTCTCTGTCCAGTGCAAGTGGCTTACTTCGGTTGATGACTCCCCATTGTCGGGCAATAAAACATCCTGCACATGTTTGGAGGTTAAACCTTTTTCCCAATTGATGAACAATGACCCATGTTTTTTGTGGAATTTTTGTCAGTATGTTTAGTATCTTATGTATCATTGTAAATATGTATCATTGTCAATATTCAAAACCTTCCATTGCTAGTTTAAATCTAACAGCTTGCTGAAGTGAATCCTTTGACCAATTTGATATATTTTTACTTAAGCCCCCCATACACTTTTAGATCACTCCATACAATTTCCATTACATTTACGGACAACTTTGTAGTGCCGGGTCCTCCCTGATATAATACATAGTGATTGGAAGGTCCTCATATTACATGGTTTTGGTAGAAAACAAGTGGATTCTACAGACATTGTATGGAAAGATTGTAAGGTGTGTGGGGGGCCTTACAAACAGATATGAGAAAGGGAATTTTCAGATCTCCCAATGACTGAAATGAACTATGAGGACGTCACTCACTTTAAGTGTTATGAAATTCTCATGTAAAAAATAACTATACAAACCTACAAGATATACTTGTAGAAAAAGAGCCTTTATTTTTACTCAAAAAAATTTCACTTTTTTATTCATTTGATTATTTGTCCCTTACACAGAAAGTGTCTGTTCCACATATTAAGACTTTTAAACAAAAGAAGCATTTGAAAGCAGTACATATTTTAGGATATGTACATGGTTTTATATATTTTAAGGGGTTAGTAACCCTTTTAATTCATTTTAATTTCAGTAAAAATCAAACGTTAATATTAACATCTAACCTTTAACTAGTAAGTTTACAGCATACAATTTGCAGACTATAAGGTTAGACTGATATCAGCCTGGCAGAGAAATCGTCCAAGAGAAATCGCTTTGTTTCGGGAGTCTGGAGAAACGTACATGTATCAAATTATACATTTATTAGAAGCCAAAATGTCACCACAGATGCACTCTCTTTGACCTTTACACTTTAAAACGATCCATTTCCTTGTTCAGCTCATACAATGGGCCGAATTCCCGTCACGTCATTCATGAATAAAGGAAGCCTATTGAGATTGTTCGGCACAGTATACATATCCAGTGCATAGTATTTTGGCTGTTTCTTTATATTCAAATATTAGAAATGTAACTTGCTGTGGGTCTATGGGGCTTTAATATGTAGAGGAATATAAGAGGAATATCTATAAAGTCCCAACAAATGTGTGTTCATTTTTAAATGGATGAACTTATCTTTTGTCCATTAGGTTTGTTACTAAAGCCGACCATACACTGCTGGCTTCTCCGGCGGTTGTTGTGTGATCGATTTGCAACGGGGTGTCGCAAAAATCATCAAACGTTTGCACACCGTTTGTTTGGAAAATTGATGCGCAGCACCTGGGGAAATCGAACCCTGGTCAATGGATACTTTGGAAGTATCAGTCTCTCCAAAGTCATGGCGATTGAACAAGGGAATACTGACATGTCAGATCTCTGTTCATTGGACATTTTTTTGGAGGGGCATTGATCGCTCTAGGTGGGCTGCATTCAATTCCCAACGATCGATCGTCGCGACCGCGCATGGTGATCGATTGTTTGGGCCAGTCAGAAATAAGGATTACAATACCCTACATTTGACATCAGTACCCTACGTTTGGTGACAGTTCCTAGAATAGAGCCATCAGTCATTTGTACATCCAGGGTGGATTGTGGGAGACCTCAAATATGAATATAAGACAGTTAGTGGGGGGGTTTTGTGTGTCCTCAAGTGTTGTGGTGGTGTCATCCATGCGAGACTCTAAAACTAGCCATACACTTATAGATTTTGTGTAGATTTTGTAAAGATTTTTCAATTCCCCAATGATCGATCGGCGTGTGCGGTCCTGGCAATCAATCATTTGGGAGCCTAACGTAAAAACCCTTTACATTTGATCCCTTTTAATCAAACAGAGAACAGACATGTTCGTAAATCCAGTTTGATCGTCATTACTTTGTATCGAACTGGAATCGATCACACAAGTGGTATGCATTTGTTGGACAAATGATCCGAGCACAGCCTGGTGACTTCACTACGCTGAGATCGATCGTTCGTCAATCGAATGGGTATTGACCGGAGTATGGGGACCTTAAGTCTGAAATTCAATGGCCCAGCACATAGATGTGCGTTTATGGGTGTGTTTGACCCATAGGAATAAATGAGCGCTGAAAAAAATGGGCCGAATCACAGGAAAGCCCAAATCTATCCTGGTTTATGGATGCATAAACACGGATTAGTAACTCAGTGGAGGTGCAGCCTGACACTTTAAAAGAAATAGGGCCAAAATTATAATCCTTGCATAGTGATGTAATATATTGATTTTAATCTATCTATTGATAATAGAAAGACAATACCGTTTTAAAATTATAACTGTATTATAAGCATCAAGAAACTACTTTTATATCATTTTTATATCATCAGAAAGTTACTATTTTTTATTCTTTATTGAAAACAGACTTTGATTGTAGTTCTTTTGGAGCGTGAATAAAAAACGAACACAATAGACAGTATCCGGGCTGCAGATGAAATAAAAGTTGTTTTAAGAATTCTTTGTACAGGTTCATTCATTGCAGACAGCTGTGTTGTGCTTGGAAACACCCCCATACAATGGTATTCATATTAGACATTACACAAATTACACAACCATGAATACTCAGAACAATGACTAATTGTGGGTCATTTATAAAATCATTTATAAACCTCTCTAAACACTAGTGCCACGTCTATTACATCTACATAACTGTAAATTGTTGCTCATCACCCCTTAAGGCATGGGTGTCAAACTCTAGCCTGGTGGCCAAATCTGCCTCTCAAAGTAAATCATATTGTTTTACATTTTTTTAAAGAAATAAATGGCGAGACATAGTAGGTGCTATTTTTGAATGGTCCCCAAAGTAAGGACATGTCTGTAATGTATTAGATCGTTTTGGGGGCTGATTTATGGCCAAATTTACTGTTTGAGCATTTAATTTGGGATGCACGGCGTTTGATTGGCCGAAAAATCAGGTTCAAATCGAAGTGTGTATTGGGGGCTTTAGACCTACATATATATATATGCATATGGAAGGGACATTGTAAGCTCCTCTGGCAGACAGTTAGTGATATGACTGCATGTTGCATAATATGTTTCCCCTATATAAATACAAGATTATAATGATAACTGATTAATATACAGTCAAGCCCATAAATGACATAGGTGTCTCCCAAAAGATAATAAGAGGATGTGCTTTTATTTACATTTGAGCAAAAAGTGTCTCGTCCAAAATTATTCATACACTTCTCAATAATCAATAGAAAAGCCCTTTATTGGCTATTACAGCAATCACACACTTCCTATAATTGCAGACCAGCTCCTCGCATGTCTCAGGTATTTTTTACCATTCATCTTTAGCAATGAGCTCCAAATCTTTCAGGTTGGAGGGTCTTCTTGCCATCACCCTGATCTTTAGCTCCCTTCACAGACTCTCAATTGGATTCAAGTCAAGACTTGAGCTGGGCCACTCCAAAATGTTGTTGTCTGCTTACAATTTCTTCACCACTTTTGCTGTGTGTTTTGGGTCATTGTCATGCTGAAATGTCCACCGGTGCACAAGCCAAGTTTCTCTGCAGACTGCCTGATGTTGTGGTTAAGAATCCTCATGTATTGCTTATTTTTCATGGTGCTGTTGACTGTGATTAGGTTCCCTGGTCCATTGGCTGAAAAACACCCCCATTGGACACTTTTTGCTCAAAATGCCTCTTGTACATCATCTTATTATCTTTTGGGAGACACCTATGTCATTTCAATAAATAAACTTGCTGGTTGAATAAAAGTAGCTTTAAGTCAAAATTTGCCAGAGACATGAATAATTATGGGCTCGACTGTACATCCATCAAAAGAGTTCCAACTCAATGTCAACTATTGGCTGCCAAGCACTCCAAAAAAGCAACTGCAGTTTATTTAATAAAGTATCTCTGTCTTTTCTTAAATAAAGTATTTTCTGCAAAATTTTAGTTGTTTGTAAAATTCCCTATTGATGGTCAGGGAGGCCTTCAATTAGTAAAATTCTTGGTAAAAGCAAAAACAGCATTTGATAAAAGGAATTACCTCACACTTTGATCTCTAGCACAGTTGCCCATGTAAGGGTGATATTACTGGGTGTATTTCCTGGATCTATAGATGCAATATTCCTTGAAAAAGTCCTGCAAAGTACAGGGGAAAATTTTGCCAGAGTTAGGGATCCTATAACTTTTTCGGGATCCCAGGAGAAGGCCAAGTGAAGTGACCCACTCCAAGAAGGGTCGGTCAGAAGCTGGGATGGAAGGTAAGTTTTTTCCTTTGTTAACTCAACTGATATTCTCTTAATTTAGGAGACAAATGTGGGCTGGGGGTCTGGGTTGAGGTGTTAGTTTCTCGGCAGGTTTTGCATTTTCAACTTTGTTTCTCATAAAAATAAAGGTAAATAGACTACAACATTTGTGCTTATGTCACATATTTATACATCTAGCCTGAAGTATATATAAAACCCATTAAAACCCATACTCAGATTGTATCTCAAATAATTGCATGTGCCTTCCCTGCAGATTGTAACTTGACAAAACTTTTATAGAGCAGTTAAACAGGAGTTTGACATCTGAGTGCTATGGTTTGGAAATACCTGCTTTTTTGTGTGTAAAACTCCAAGTAAAGTAAACGTAGCATGTAGATGACAAGTTAAACATTAAGAAGTAAACCTTCAGGCCAATACTCAGCTGTTCAAATTTCATTTTAAGCTGCATTATTAGCACAATTTGTTCACAGAAGAGTAAAATATGGCTGCGTTTTTAATCATCATCTGATACCCATTCACATCAATGGACGCAGATCAGACACGGTTTCAGCGCGGTTTTAGTCCATTAAAATAAAAATAAAAATTTTACAAAATGCGCCACAAACCATTTTTTTCCATGTGTTTTCTGGCTGCAGCAGTAGAGCCTGAGCCTTACTGATGGAAGTTATATGAGTAATACAGACATTTTGAAGTTCAGATTTGGGATGAATTAAATATTATGCTGCTTACTATATAATACATGTTTGTAGATCATTTTTGGCATATATTATAACAAATAAAGTATTGCATAGATGCAGTATTAGTAGGAGGGGATCATATTTTGTGTTGATGTGATTTGTTATGTTGACTTGCTAACTGAGCAATGCTGATCTGATATGCTTCTTGAACTGCAGTTGCTGCCATTATAAACTAAGTGTTTCCTTGGAAGAAAATCTTTGCAGTTACAATTAATGAATTAAAACATAACCTACGGCCATTACCGGAAATAAAAGAAAATTAGAAGTCAACAATTGCCAGCAACTACAGGGTAATATGAGGTCAGATATGAGTAGAAACATCTGTTTAACATTTCTACAAGTTTACAAACTATTAACATTTACTGATACATTGTCTTATTGTTTAATATGACTTTTTATGACTTTAGTTAAACATAAATAGTGCAATAGGTGTCCTACATCAAAGGCTTAATAATGCTTAATGAGCAATATAATTATTTTATTATCACAAAAAAAAAGGCAGAATAAAAATAAATTAGTAATGGTTTATGCCTACACTTGCTCTTTTTAAAATTCAAAAAAGTAGTAGAGAGTTGTTCTATGTTGGCCATTAATTATTGAGGAAACTTCAATAGTTCTGCAATAAATACAAATACACCAGAAGTTTAGATAGTTTTCTCAACCAATAATATATCGTATACCTTTCAGTAGATATGTGGATCAATACAATCCCCCATAGAGGTATGGACAATTACAGGATTGTAGCACTGCATGCAATACAGGACATGAGATATGAACAAATTACCTCTGCATCGTAATATCAACAAAATGCCTTTAGACATTTATACTGGATGCAACTGGGAATTTTGGAGGCCACATGAGATTCTAGCACAGAAGACATTATGTCTTTTCCTAAAAGTAGTTATTTTTTTTGCATGAGGAATTTTTCCTGTGCTACAGGATATATTTTGCATGACTATATGTATGCTGGTGGGTCAATGACTACTGCATAAGGCAATTTGTGCTTTGTCCATGCAAGATATTTTCTCTGGTTCTGCTGCAGACTCATGAGAGAAATCTTCTTACCATAAATCATGACCTGAATATCCAGCACTGTTTCCAAAATTGGACTTATTGCACCACCCCCCGACTCACAAAAGAGGACTTGTTAATATTAGAACGACACCAAAAATCTTAAACTCTTGGGGTTTAAGAGTGAATTTACTCCAGAATAAAATGTTTTGTTCTTAAAAAAAAACAATTTACAATGCAGTTAAAATCTATACAACAACAATGACACATAGGAATGCAAACAGATTGGTGTGTACTATGTAGTAGGTATTTGACACATTTCGCCCTTAGACTTTGTTCAAAGGATACTGCATCATTAGATCGATACATATCCAGTTGACACAACTTTAAATCTTTACCGTATAGCTGGTCAAGAGGGTCCAATGTGGCCTCTGCCTCCTAAAAGGTCAAATGGTGGGATCCCTAAAGATGTCACTCACCCCTGTCCTAACTTCCTTGTTTCAAATCCTGTAGGGGTGTGGCTGAGGTGAAATCTCCTAATATTCATCTTCAATATTTAGCATCTAGAAGATGGTCAAGGGAGCAGGCACCGCCAGTTGGGGACCCAAGTGACCTACCCCCTTCTGTCTGTGAACACTGTTGACCATTCTGCTCAAGCACTGCTAGACCGTCAATGTAGTGCTGACTGAACTGAATCATGGGGAAGAATAACAAATACTAACTGAAGCTGAATATTAGAAGATTTCACCTTAGATATCATGAAAAATTAAGGTTGCCCAGTATAACACAGTCCAGCAGATCTGGAACAACCTTCTAATGTAATTACTCAACACAATGCATGTCATTTGAACTATAACTACCATTAAGCAGTATAACTGTACACTAAGAATGACTCCTGTATCTCTCACTTTTTGTCTTTCTTCATTTTTTCCTCCTTCTCCCCCAAATCATCTGAGAACTCACTAGGACAAAGAAATGGCTTAACTTTCCTGTTGCCCACCGAAGATACTTACCTTGAGAATGAACAGTGGACTGCCCTGGACTGCACTCTCTACATCTGACAGAGTTGGGTGCCTAAGAACCAATCACCAAGCAATGCAGGGATGTACATAATATACAAATATTCTACAGTTATGATCAGCATTCTAGAAAATACACTTATGAATTTCGCATTTCTAATCTCATAATAACAAATAACTAATTAAAAGTACATTCATAGCTGGTTTTCATTAAGACTGAAAGTTATATTTAGCCACTTTGTAAACAACTGCATTTGATATTCCTTGTGGGTTGCCAACGCCTAAGCCTTAATGTAAGTAAACACGAGGTTGTTCAGAAAGCAGCCCATGAATGACAGAGACATCAGTCATTTATATTATTAATCCTTTGTTCTTCTTGCGCAGGAACAGGAGTGTCTTCAGTCGGTACAGCCCTAAGCAATTAAATTACACACAGGTGTTCCTGCATTTAAACATACGGGAGTATGTCAGAGATTATTTACAAAGGGCTGATCAACATTTTCAGGAATGTTTCTTTAAAAAAGAGGGAAAACTTTAAAACTCAAATGACATATAAGAAGATTAAGTGACCTGACATACAGTACCTCTTATCGTATTGTAATTCTTTATTTGACAAATATACAACATTGATGCTCCTGTATGTTAAGTAAAGGGAAAAGCTTCAATCAATGTTAAGGTTGCAGTTTGAGGAGCAAAGGTTGCTGCCTCTGTTATCCTTGATACATCAATGTAATAAATGAGGTTATTTCCCTTGTAGGATTAACTGCATTAATAATGTACAAGCAGTTTATAAACTATGCAGAATTCCTGCTGTAAGAAAGTACAGGCTACTGCTTGGTATTTGTTGGGTGTGTACATACTTCTTTTTTTTTTCCACCATATATATATATTCCACCCTGTCATTTTGTTGCATATAAACTAAAGTTTCTGATAACTTTTATTATACTGTATATTTAGATATTTGAATACTTTACCAGAAGTGTACATTAGGTCCCCTACATCTCTTGGGATCAAACAAGTATTAAAATAGAAAACATGTGTCAA
>CM070036.1:29586827-29603023 GCA_036250615.1 Ptychadena robeensis | reverse complement strand
AAGAATACAAGGGTCCATAGGGAACTGATAACAACAAGTACAACACTTGATTTTCGCCAAAAGGCCTTTAAAGTGACAAATGAAGACAATAATAGAATAGGATTGTGTTGGTCTTCCAGACAAGCTGCTGCCTCTCTTTTGACCAGCCAAAACCTCTGTTAGGAGTTGATCTGATGTGTGCAGTTCCCATCTCAATCATCCAGAACAGTGACTAGGAAACATTTGATTTTGTAGACAGCTTGACAACCAGCATTGTCAGAAGAGTCAAAGTCAACCCCTGTATGGCGCCTCTGATATCTTTCTTTAAGATATAACTTGGCAAACTGTCAAGGAAGCAATACAGAAGTATACAGAATTTTGTATAGAGGTGGATTCATAATTTACATCTGGAAGAATACCAAGAATGTATCAATAAAATTACATTTACACTTGTTAAAAAAAGAATATTTATTACTTTGTGTTGCAATTACAAACATGTTTCCTCATGTCTAATTTTAAAGGGTCGTTAATAAAAACTGCCACGGACGTAGAGACAAACAAAAAACTGAGCTAGATATCTGAAAACCCACCAGGAGACTATGCTTGATCGCTTTACTGTCTTTTTATCTATTAGAGAATTTGAAGATGTCAAATTTATTTTGGATAATATAAAGAAAGCCTAATTAAGAACACCATCGCTCTGCAGGGTCAAAAGAGGTCTGCTTTTATCATCATTAGCGCAGATGATTGAACTTGATACTTTATAAAGGGATTATATGAAAGGTCGAGTCGTGAAGCTTGAGCTTGTCAGGTGAGAGCCTGGGAATGTACAGAGACTATCTACAAATAAAGATGTATGCAATGCATTACATAACAGAGGTCCCAAGGGGCAGTCCACCCCAAACAAGAAATTGGTAGATGCTGGATTGACAGGGTAAATACCACTAATAGCATACACAACATGCATATACCAACCATTATACCAATGTCACTATTATCTATGTTGTAGTAATTGTATTGCTATACAATCACAATTTTCTATGTGTTAAGCCCCCCATACACATTAAGATTTCCACCCGATTTTTCCGCTGATCAACCAGGTGGAAAAACGGGTGCTTAAGAGTGTAATTCGGCCGCCAAATCGATCTAAGCCATTAAGTACATGTCCGTAATTCTTAGATCGATTTAATTACTTTGGATTGGGACCAGTTTCCCTGTCCACTTCAAATGCAAGGACCTTCATATGACAAGTCATGTACATCCATGCAGTGGCAAAAATTCTATTTACTGATTCCTTACTTTGTTTACGTGTGATTAACTGCTGTTAAAATTCCCACCTTTTTTGGTATGCCCAGGATAAACTCCCAGGCAACCGAGGTGCACAAGTGCTTGTTTTTGCTCTTACTCATATAATGGGATGTTGGTAGTATACTATGTGTTCACAGGGGAATCTATGATTTCAATGAGTTATCTTACCAGTGACTGCCCCCTTCCACCAGCATGTCACCCAAGTACATTAAACCATATATCTTCCTAGGCACTGCCAGGGACCCGCAAATGCTGTCACAAATCATAAGAAAAAGGAACAATACATAACAATAAATAACAGCATCATACAAAATAAATTCCTTCGCCCCTGCAATACCAGAAGAAAAAGAATTCCCAAAACTAAATTCCGAACCCAGCAAAGCCCAAAAGATTAGGGAGGAAGGGTGGGGATGTCCTTCTGAGAAAGAGGCTGACATCACTTCTGCCCGTTCCTTTACTTTGTTCGCAGCCCCGCCTTTGATCACTTCCAGTGATGTCAATAACTCCCCCCTGTCATGCATTTGTACACCTAGTGCCTAACTCAAGTCAAGTCCATAGGGCTGTAATGCAAAGTACTTCACTAGAAAAGAGAAGGCATCAGCTGTAAGCAAACAATGGACTTGGATGTAAGCAAACAATGGACCTATGCCCATCAAATCTTGGTAAGTATGTATTTGGGGGTAGAAGGGTGGATAGAATAAGTTAGGAAATAAAAACATTTGTCTGATATATCTTATAATGCCAGAAACTGATACACATTTTTTTATTAAAATTCAGCCGAAATTAAAATGTTAAGTGATCATCTGAAAGCAATCTAAACTGAATACACTGCAGCTATAACAGCAGAAGATTGTACTTACCACATTGCATTTGTCTTTTTGAAAATAATGTCCTTAAAGTGGATCCAAACCATATAAATTACAGTTAATTAAGCGCATTCCAAAGGCAGGGAACAACCATGTAGGTTTAGTTCCTTATATAGATATACTGAACCTTCCAGTCTTCCAGTTCACTGCAGTAATACACCATGATAGCGAACCGAGGCATGAGAAGGCTTCAGTTACAAATTGTTATCTTGCTTATTGTTAGCGATTTCAACTACTATATCTTCTTCTTTTTATATGTACAGCATCTCATTGCATTGCTTATTAATAAAAAAAACATTTAAATAAAACAGACTTAAGAAATAAAATTATTTGAAAACGTGATAACTACACACATTGTGCAGATAAGCAAGACATTTGTTCTATGTTGAATATTTGGGTAATGCAGCCAGATACTCTGGTCTTGTAAAATGTGCTAATGTATATTCTATCATTGCTCTAATTAATGTAGACTTAATTCACATAGATATCATGTGATGTTCTGGTTTTTTGTTATTAGTCTATAATAATAAATCCTGGCAAGTTAGCCCTGTAGAGTGACCTTTAATATTATTTTATTCAAATAAAAACAGAACAATTATTAAGGGCCCAATTACATTATACCTGTTGCACCTGTGATGGGTTATGTTTACTGCAATGCATCATGGTTGTGTTAATGCTAGGTACCCATGTTTCCATGATTCCATGTCAGGAAGAAGGTAGGTCCCCTCAAGGTTGGGAATTTAAGTGGAATGTGGGGATATTCAAATTTTGTACTTGAGTTTAAGCTCTATTAACCTTGATAAGTTTTATAATATATAAAACAAGTTTTTATTTAGGACCCGTAGTCCACATGCAACAAATAGATAAAAAAACATGGCAATAGCATGGCAGACAAAGACAGAACCTGCGTTACATATACAGTTCCACAATAAGTTACAATAATAGCACATACAGGATAAAATTAGGACACGAATAGAGATACGCGTGTGCTCTGGTGGTTATAGCAACATGTTTCGCCTCCTATAGAGGCTTTTTCAAGCTGCACACTTTGTCCTTGCGTGAGAAATTTACTAATGACAGGAAACCTGTTCAGGGTAAGGATGGGTGGTATGTCCCCCAGAACCTGGTCCCAGAGATGGAGAGCCCCTTCCTATGGGCACTTGATGATGTCCAAACCCCCAGTGGGGGATGGTCATATGAGCTGGTCAAGCCAGAAATTGCGACTCATATGGAGATAAGTCCAGTCTTGAAATGACGTGCTGACAGTGTGGAGATTAAGAGTCAGGTTAAGGAAGGAGAGGCTGCTCAAGCAGTCCTCAGGGTGCCCAGGCGCAAAGACAGGGCCTCCTGTGTGGCACTTCCAGGTTACTGCGTCCCCCCTTCCATGATTCCAGGAAAACTTTTGTACCTTTCACTGCATTGTGTTAAGCCTCAGTCGGGTAACTATGAATATGAAGTATCATTCAAAACGGCCAAATTAAGAAAGCTCACAGCTTACCTTCATATTTTTCTCGATCTTTCTTTCCTCCAATAATCTTACATTTAAACAAGGTAATTTTATGCTGCTGTTCACGTACACTAGTAAGGACTTATCTTGCTTTAAAAGCTTTGACATCGACAAAAACATATGAGATGAAACAATTATAGGTTTCAGTTAACCTCCTGGGCCTTGAGCTAACATCGGGCATACTCACCTGTCAGCTGAAAGGCCAGGGCGGTGCTTTGTATTGGAGGATCGGCCAAACTTTCCGGGGCCACTCCGATGACACCATTTATAGGGCAGGTAGTCCCATTGACCTCCTTTTGAAAAAGCGTGCCACAGGCGAACCCCCCAGGAGGTTAAATACATTATTTATCTTTCTAACAAAATCTAAATAAATCAATAATCACTTTAATAATAATAATAATAACCAATCACCCTCCCCCAATGCCCCTAAAAGAAATAATACTGCTTTTTGTGGTTTCCCACCCAGAGACATTTAAATTTCACTCTGGTGGCTCTCCAGGTAGCACTTGCGGTCATTATGATCCGGGCATGCACAGACTGCGTCCAATTCATGGATCCAATGACACTAACACAGCAGAGGGACGATCAAGGACTTGTGGCAAGTTTTAAAGGTCTTAACAAGGAAAACCACAGAGGTAAGTATTATTTCTTTGGAAAAGATAATTTTTTTTATGGTTTAGGGGTAAATAATCTTTAGGTAATAATTTAACCTAACAAGCCCCTCCCAATGTATCTGCTGTTTTGCTCCAGATTGGTAGGCACAGCTTAACTGATTAAAGTAAGTATGTTCAGTTGAGGTAAAATTATTAGCCCCGCCCTTATGAAATTTAATTAAGTTTAATTAGGATATTTTATTGATACACCAAGTTGAAACAAGAAGGGGCAAAAATTAAACATCCAATATTATTAGCCCCCTGACCATTTATAGTCAAAACTGTGCCCTTTCTGAGCCACAACTGACAACAATGTCTTAGAGTAATTCTTTACTAGGTTGGCACAGGTCTCCTGAGGGGTTTTGGCCTATTTTTCTTCTATTGCAAATTGTGATAGCTGGTCCAAATTGCATGTTTTTTTGATCATGGACATTCACTTTGAGCACTTCACAATAGGACTGAGGCTATTGGGCCTCAATCTGGGCTCTGTACGGACCACTCCAGGATCTTGGTTTTGGTATCCTTGAGGAACTATTAAACTAATTTTAATTGTTTTCTTTGGGTGATTGTCTTGTTGAAAGACCCAGCAACGACCTCGGCCTAGACTATGAGCAGAATGTCAATGCTGGAAAACCATGTGATTTAAACCAGCTAGAGCAATCTGCAATGGAAGAATGGGCCAAAATCCCTCTGGAGACCTGTGCCAACCTAGTAAAGAACTACTCCAAGAGATGGTTGTCAGTTGTGGCTCAGAAAGGGAAAACGATTGACTTGTGCCAGGGGGCTAATAATTTTGGATGTCAAATTTTCTCACTTTCTTGTTTCAACTCTGTGTGTCAATAAAATATCCTAATAAAATTTAGTGGACATTGTTTTTTTATAGTGTATTTGTTTTGTAAATAACAAACACTTAAATGGTTATTTTCATGGAGAAATCAAAAGTGTTGTCTAATTTCATAAGGGTGTAATCAGTTTGGCCTCAACTGTAGATGATTTCTGACTTAAGGCTTCCATACATGGGTCGATTTATCACTAGATTTTTTACGCACGTTCACGTGGCGATCAATCATGTTCTGCCCACCCTGAACGATCGGCCAAAAAAATTGCAATCGACTAAAAATCGGATCGGACATTGAGCCTACATTTTGGTCGATCGTTTGGCAATTGAAGTACGTTGGTGGACCCATAGCTCCCTATTTAGAAGCCTTTTCGTTAGATGGACTTTGTGGAATCTGGCATTTTGTAGATCGGCCATGTCCATATTGACCACAAATCGGATTCCCAATGTGGTGTTCCATCGATCCAATCAATTGCCGATTCCACGATTGCCAGGAATGATCGGATCGGGAATCGACCAATGGTAAATTGACCTGTGTATGGCTACCTTTACACAATCTGTGCACTTAATTCAGGGCCAGTGGCTTTACACATGAATACAAGATGTCAACATAACAACCACACAACTAACCTTGTTAGCAGGTCAACAAAAAAACTCTGTAGTCTAGTGACGTTTACATTATATTATCATACCTAACAGTGAATAATTTTGGATTCTGGAGCTTTACAATAATGCACCTTCAACAAGGGTTCCTAAATTCTTCATTTTGTCAAAAAGACACAACCCCACAAAACAGACAATTTGTACAGATGTATAGGAAGTGAAAAACTCCACAGCTGTTGTGTGAGACATAATCCCATCTCCACAGCCGCCAGCTGTCCTCTAGATACAAGCCAAGAGAGGAAATGTACTTCTCTGGAGCCTCGAGGGGATTCACCTGTACACAGCCTTTGTGCCTTTGAGCTGTTTTATCACTTGGATGTGTATTGTGAAGTGCCCTGATGTGGGGAATTGAACCTTGTTTGCCAGGTGACATATTAATATGTATACAGCCAAAATTAAATTAAATTTAAGTTATATTGTATTTATGTGTTAAACACAAAAATCAGAATAACATGAAAATTATATTGAAAAAAAGAGAGTAAATAATAACTTAATTGCTCATTATTACTTTAAAGTTTGAAGGTTTCTTTCTTTATCCACAATTGTTTCTTCTATCTCTCCTGCATTGCAGTCCTCTTCAACTTATCCAGACTTTCAGATGAATTAGCTGCAGGGAACATCCAAATGGAGTCGTATAGAATAATTTCTCTGTCAGATTTCCTTTAGATATCCTTTTGTTTTACCAAAACCATGTAATAACCATGTATGAGGGACTTTCTAAACCATTAAGTCTACCTGTGTTCAATCGCAAAGGACCCGGCACTACATAGTTGTTGGTAGATCTAATGGATATCTGACAGAAAGATCTAAAGGTGTATGGCCAGCTTAAGGATAGGGCTACACTGTGCTAAAATGCACGCAAGGGATTTCAGCGCAGTGCACAAGCCTGGTACTGAAATCAATGTGCAATGCTAGCCCGTCATAGCCCCTCATCCGTCAGTTCAAGCCTCTGTTGCGTTTGTTGAAGTGGAGCACATTGTCAACATAAATGCAAGGGAAGTATGACGTGTCCATTGTCCATTGTTTCACAACTTAAGCAGCCCATACACGGGTCAGATTTTCAATCAATCGTCTTAAAACGATCAATTTTTTAGTCGATTGATTGAGAATTGAGTTTTGCCCACCTGGTTAAATCGACTTAATCTGATCAAAATTGAGTGAAAATTCAGTCGTTTTTTGATCGGACTGGATGGTAAATTTTGATCGATTGAAAATTGGTTCGGTATTTTGAGAACCAAGTGTGGTCAACCAATTTTTGATCGATGTTTTTCTACCTATTCTACCTCACTTCTGATTGAAATTTTAATCTGATTATTTTGGATCTATTGTTTTGTGGATTGAAAAAAAAAATCGATCAAAAATCTTGTATTACATATGGCCCATGATACAATCGACATACAATTTTATACCGACTTAAAAATTTATCGTTTTAAGTTGATTGATTTAAAATCTGACCCGTGTATGGGCTGCTTTATAAATGCATACAACAATACACAAAAGCATTACACAAGGACAGTAACAGAGTAACCGACCATAGCAAAAGCATTAATCCGCACTTCCAAGAAAAGAAAGCAAGAGAGGAACAGAAGGAAATAAGAGAAACCATCAATAAACAACAACACTATAAAATATAACTGTGTTACAGGTACCAGGTACATGAATGAGCCGTTCTGGGGGATAATGCAACCCATCCCAAGCCTGACACAAAGATACCTCAAGGCTTAGCTACATAATACATCCAAGATGCCCGTGTTTTCATAAATTTTTATGTCTATCATCCCTGTGGGCAATCCATGCAGTCCCCATATGTAATCCTCTGTACATTCCAGTCTTTTTGGGGTAATGAACTGTAGTAACGCGTAGGGCAACTAGATGTATATAATGGTTTTCAATGGTGATACCATAGCTCCTTAGACTAGTAAAGGGGATTTGTACTTTTTTCTGAAGAGGGAAGGGGAACGATGAGGAAAACTCTGGATTATCTACTACAACAGGTAAGGATTTTTTTTAAAATAATTTTGTTTAACAGATCATCCATTTAATAAGGTGTTTGCCAGCAAGGTACATAAAGTACATTAGGTGCGTTTAGGTGTGCTGTGCTTCTACCATAGTTAGAATAGGACTTTAAAATCCAGAAACCAAAAAAACTTTTATTTGACTGCCTTTGCTAAAGACTTTAAACCCCCATCTCCACCTCTCTGACCTTACTGGGTATCTCATTCTGAAAACCATGAGTGTTAACCAACCATGTGGAGTTGCCTCTCAGAAAACAAGGGGAGGGGGGATCATACGGTAGCCACACTCACCACATCCTGTTTCAAAATAGTATGGTTGGGGAGGGTTGGAACTAGACCCAGGGAGTGGCCAGCCCCCATGGACTTTTAAGGTGAGTATTTGGTAGAAATATAGTTCCAGTCAAGAGATTAAAGTAATATTTTTAATTTTCACAGCATAGTACATAGAATAAAAGAGTGGTGGTTGCAAAACATACTTCACCATAAAGATTACAATTCTATAAGGTTCAACCATGGAAGGCTTGAGCCCTTAACACTTTAAAATCATATAGTCACGGGTCATTTCCAACATGCAAATGGTCCAAGAGAGATTTTTGGTCCTATGAAAAGTCACACTCCAAATCGGTCCGACGCGTTTCGTCCTATTCTGGACTTCTTCAGGGATCTTTTTTGGAGGTTTACCTAGAAGTCATTAAAATGTCCATGACCATACTTTGCATGAATAATTTTTACGAGTTTATGCAGATTGCAATTGTCTTAACGCCAGAAAGTGCTTGGGCTCATATTGCCTATCCTTACGCATCCCAGTGCGATGCCAATCCACATTTGTCTAGCAAGGTGATGTTTTTTTTAAAAACCACATTCAACCCTCCATTTTAGCAGTACTATTCGCTGACTCATAATTTCTCATTTCACGTTATCCCGTAGCTATAGTCGTGTAAGGATAGTTAGTCCTTCACTATATAAATAAATAAAGGTTTGGCTTACCGAAATCTTCTGTGATCCATGTGATCAAGACAGCTTGCACGGGCCGATGTCCCCTGGGTCCCCCACCGTTTTCTCCGAGGTCTGTGCCCCTAGGGGTCTTGCACCTTGTGTATGTCCCTACTAGCTATGCGCTGTTGGCCTGGGGGGAAGGGCCGTTATACGTAATGTCATAATCAAAGAGAAAAAAAGGCTACACCCCTTGGTTGCTCTACTAAATGTCCTGTGTGATCTTAAATCCCAGAAGATGTCTAGAGAAATCTGTAGTGGTTATCCATCCTGATAATTCCATTTGGTGTACACTGGTCAAGTACCAGCCTTCTAAAACTAGGCATATCATCCACTGCCCCATATAGTCACGAATAACAGTTTTACTAACCTTGATGGTCAGGCATGGTCCTGTCTGGTCTTGTGTAAATGTTGGTCTATGGGTTTCAGTATATGCAGTAGTGGATACCAAGTCAGTTCTAATTGGAAGAAAGTTTATCTGTTAGTCCTCATCTAACTCAATCTTTGCAGATGTCAAGTACATCTCCTTACAGTCATAGGTCATACCTTTTGCTTTTGACAACCATTTCCAAACGTCCTGTCTTGTGTTCTCCTCTGTCTGTCAGTCTCTTGGGAGATTTACCGTCTACCCTGAGTGTCTAGTGTTGGTCTTAAGTACTATTTGTCTTCCCGCCAAACCACAGGTGAACCTCCGGTCCGCCCCTCCACCGTTTTTTTCTCTTTGATTATGACATTATGTATAACGGCCCTTCCCCCCAGGCCAACAGCGCATAGCTAGTAGGGACATACACAAGGTGCAAGACCCCTAGGGGCACAGACCTCGGAGAAAACGGTGGGGGACCCAGGGGACATCGGCCCGTGCAAGCTGTCTTGATCACATGGATCACAGAAGATTTCGGTAAGCCAAACCTTTATTTATTTATATAGTGAAGGACTAACTATCCTTACACGACTATAGCTACAGGATAACGTGAAAATGACTGAGAAATCATGAGTCAGCGAATAGTACTGCTAAAATGGAGGGTTGAATGTGTTTTTTAACCTTATAGAATTGTAATCTTTATGGTGAAGTATGTTTTGCAACCACCACTCTTTTATTCTATGTTGCTATGCTGTGAAAATTAAAAATATTACGTTCTCTTGACTGGAACTATATTTCTACCAAACACTCACCTTAAAAGTCCATGGGGGCTGGCCACTCCCTGGGTCTAGTTCCAACCCTCCCCAACCAAACTATGTGGAGTTGCCCCCCGCTTTAACAGTCTTCATTCTTTTTTTGGAGCCCAAAAAATGATAATTTTGAGGTAAGGAAAACCCTAAGCTTGACAGTATTCTAATTCATATTGATTCACAAATGTTTAGGCTGAAGGCAGAATAATCAGAAACACCAACTACCAATTGTGGCCTAGTTGGATTTGACATGGATCTGCTAAGGCAAGGTCAAGAATATTGTGTAAATGTAAACCTTTGCTTATTTCTTTATTGAGCAGTATATTCAAAATGTTTTAGGAGACACAGAAATTGGGCTGACTTTAATGCTGAGAGGGCATGCCACAAAGTCTCTTTTTGTTCCAGCAACTTTGGTGGGATCAGAGAGTGTGCGCGCACACACGTTACTGTGCTGGATTTCAACATCCCTGGATCCTACCCAGCTATTAATTGAGGTTCCTTTGAGACTGTGTACAGTGCATAACAGCCGCTTCCATCAATGAGGCTGTTGTGTTTAGGATCTGGATCAAATTTGCATTCACTTCCACTGTCATAAGAACTCCGATTCTTTTTCTCTCTGATAACATACCTGCTATAAGCATCTTGATAAACGTAAGAAGGCATTATCTGCAGTCCATTAGGTGTCATGTCCTACTTTTTCCATTCTTTGCAGACATCTAGAAGAAAGGTGATCTCCGTTATCATACCTCACTAACAGACTGGGATTTCCTGTCCTTGCCAAGGCTGTCTAAGGAAAACTATTGTATACATTCAACAAGTGCTTATGCTGTATAGTGATATCTATCTGAAAACATTTCATACTTGGTGTGTTTTATATTACCTTTGACTGACTTAAGGGCACCAGAAATCTAACCAGCATGCTGGGCAACATAGTAATGGATTAAAAATTTTTATCAAAGAAATAGCAATCGTATAAGACGACCCCCAACTTTTCCAATTAAAATATAGTTTGGGATATACTTGCCGTATAAGACTACTCCTATTCCAATGCACACCACATAAAACATTTTACCGGACGTGGAGCTAGGGACCAGGTGCCCAACCTGCGGCCCTTTGGGCGTTCTTTGGGGGCCCCCTCAGTCCTCAACTTGCGGCCCCCAAAACCTAACTGTTATTGCATAGGAACTCACCTGTCCACCTAACACCCGCTGACAGGTCCTCATTGGGAACTTCTTAGAGTGGGAAGAGGAAGAGAGGCAAGGGATAAAGTCCCTCTTATCCTCTAGTGTTGGCAGGGGATCAGCAGACAGGTGAGTGCCTATGCTCCCACTATTCCACCAATAGATGGGGGGTGATTTGTAATAATATTGCGGTACATAACCTGAGAATAGGGGCACGTAACCTTTGAATCCAAGATTATGTGCCTCATAGTTGATATCTATGAGACACATAACCTTTGACGATGTATATGACACAAAATGTGCATTACCACACTACAGTGCTCCCTAATGCTCGAAGTATATGTTATTTAAAATATCTCTTTTCATTAAAAATGCTTATACAAGTCAATATAGATTAAAAATATTATGTGCGGCCCTTGATGCTGAGGGCCGCACTTGTGGCCCTCCATATCAACTCAGTTGGCCACCACTGAGCTAGGGACTTACATATGCCTACTCTGACTTTTATCCCCCCCTCCAGATCTTCAACACCCTTAGAAGTGCAATCTTTTTCTTTTTTTTGATTAGTAATTTTCATACCCAATTTCACACCCCTATCTGCAACCTTTCATAGTTATTAATGTTTCCCTGTGGTTATCCATGGGACATAAGTTGTAAACATTTAACAATAAAAACTGAAAGAATGTTGACAATTTAAAAACGTAACTTTTTCAGTTGTGTATGAATTATAAAGTGAAGTTTTTGTACAGATATTTAATGTGTTCAAGCTTTAATCTCAATCTCCCTGCAATACCAATTTCACCCACAATGTCACTAGTGAGCACTTGCCCTCAACGTAGCAGCACATAATTGGCTCCTTTGCGGCATCCTCCCTCTCCGCTGTGTGTTAGTCTCTCTGCTCTCTGCCTTTGATTCAAATACACGAAGGCTGCTGTCAGCCAGTGCACAGTGCGGGAGCACGGGTAGGGGCAGCAGACCTCCCGCCCCCTCTAGATGCTCAGGGGCCCTGACACCCAACGTATGAGGCGACCCCAGCCTTTTGAGAAGATTTTTCTGGGTTTAAAAGTCTATACGGTACTTTGCCAATTTTGATGAACATGGTGAAAATTTACAATCATTTGCACTAAAATGTAAACATGATTTTGGCTTGCACATAATTTTATGATTAAAGCCAGCAGATCTTCACCTCATTCAAGTAAAAATTCTAAACTCCTTTAGTAATTTACCCGATGCGTTACATTCTGTGTATATATATATTAGCACATTAGTCATGTTTTTTTCTTCTCTCTGTATGCGCACTTGTATACACAATACAGTCTCTGTGCCTGACACACCTTAGTGACTTAAATTTTACATTTACTGCAAGGTTGTTTTCTGGTTGCATAAAATGCCAGAAAACGACCTTACAAATGCCAGTGAGCCTTACAGAAGTGGACCATTGTTGGATATTTGTGTTTCTCCGCTGTGTTTGTTTGATGAGGGCATCAAACAATTAGTGGACTCGACTATGACTTGTCAAAATCTTAGGCCATTAATGTCCTAATATATATATTGTCCTGTCCCTGCAGTTGAAAAACACCCCCACAGCATGATGATGCCACCACCATGCTTTACTGTTGGGATTGTATTGGACAGATGATGAGCAGTGCCTGGTTTTTTCCACACATACCGCTTAGAATTAAGGGCAAAAGTTCTATCTTGGTCTCATCAGACCGAGAATCTCACCATCTTGGAGTCCTTCAGGTGACAGCAAATTCCATGTGGGCTTTCATGTGTCTTGAACTCAGGTAAGGCTTCCTTTGGGCCCCTCTGCCATAAAGCCCCGACTGGTGGAGGGCTGCAGTGATTGATTTTCTACAACTCCCATCTCCCGACTGCATCTCTGGAGCTCAGCCACAGTGATCTTTGGGTTTCTTCTTTACCTCTCTCACCAAGGACTCATTCTTCCCCTGATAGCTCCAAGGTTGTGGTCAGGACGGCCAGACTCTAGGAAGGGTTCTGGTAGTCCCAACTAAACATCTTCCATTTAAGGATGTAGTAGAGCCACTGTGCCTCTTTGGAACCTGTAAAGTGGTGCGCAGCCATTTTTTGTAAACCTTGGCCACGATCTGTGCCTCGCCACCAATTCGTGGCTCTGAGCTTCTTCAGTGCAGTTCCTTGTGACCGTCAATGATTCTCGTTTTTACTCTGATCATGCCCATGGTGAGCTGTTAAGGTCTTATTTATAGTAGAAAGGTGGTGTGTCACTTTCCTAAATCGAAGTCCAAAAACAGTATATAATCAAACACAGCAGGCACCTCAAAAATGAGGAATTGTGTAGGAACCATCCTAAGGATGATACTCAAGAAATGGACCGCACACTGAGTTAATAAATGTATGACTGGTCAGCAAAAGGTTCCTTGAATTACTTAGGGACCATGTTATATTTTAGTTTTCTTTCTTTTTTTGAAGGAAATCTTGACAAAAATGTACTACCCCAAATTCTGTGTTTTTACTGTCAATATGGGTGCTGTGTGTGGTACATTGATAGAGGGAAAAGAAAAAAACCTTAAAGATTTTAGCAAATGGCATGCAAATATAACACAAAGAATTTAAGTTATCCCCTTATATGGCTAACTGAAGTCATTAAAGAAGCAGAGCATTTCGGGATTAGGTCTCAGATCCCTTCGCCAGGCGTCATTCAATTCATGGCTTTCAGGACTCACATTTTACACAAAGGTACAAGGACATAATATTTAAACAAAATATAACTATTACACGTAGCGCTGGAATATGGAGAAATCAGTAATAAGATATTCCAGTATTAGTATTTATTTTTTTATGCTGAGAGAGTAGAGATAAAATCTACATGCTGTGAAGCCTCAGCCAGGACAGGAACTGAACAGTTACATGGGAAGAACAGCCAGCAAAACTGTGTGATCTATAGAGCAGTACAGTCACTCTGGACTGGATAGTAGGAAACATTAGTAGAGTTAGGGTTCCCCCATACCACCTGTAGATTCTCTGTAGATTAGCCTCATTAGATCTCCTTTAGTTTTACACAAAAACCATGTAATATGAGGGGGACTTTCATAAACCATCAATGCTACCTGTGTGTCAATCGCACGAGGACCACGGGGCCACTACGATAGGGGGTTGTTGGTAGATCTTAAAGGATTATCTGGAACCAGAGAGATCTAACGGTGTATGGTCCAGGCTAGTAAGAAACAAGTATATTCCATTGGAGATTCAGAAATGGAGGCCAGCCATAGCCGCATTTATCAGACAGCCATGAGAAAAAGCAAATGGGACACATCTCCAATCTCCGGTCTATTACAGGTGTTCTTCGACATAATCATGTCAAGGTCTAGATAAGTTGGAGGCATTGTGTGCTTTCAATTATACCCGCACACCTGCTGCAGTCAGTCTCTTACATTGACAGGCTTTATTGTGAAACGTGATGAGGAGTTTCAAGTAAAGGTAACATTTTTTTAACAAAACTACAGTAAAATTTTTTGAGATCTTTTTTGCCCAGGAATCGCTGAATGACCAGCAATTAAGATTTCGTAGAATTATAGTCCCTGACAGAGTGATAGATCAGCTTCGGTACTCAGTAAGTTTTAGCATGTGATCAGGTTACATTTTATATATTCGGGTCAAGATATGAAAATCATTTTTGTAGGGGGATCATTTATGACCTCGTGTAAATAGGCAACCATGCCACAATAACATTTAAAAAAAAAGTATTGGTCTATGTACGTTTTTGCATAAATTAAAGTTCAAAGTTCAAAAGTTAGTTGTTACGTTGACTTAATTTGGCAACTTATTTGTGCAAAAACGTTGTAGAGCAATACTTTTTTCTTTACAATGTTCCCAGATCCCTTCTCTATATCTATTGCTATTTTAGTGATGAAATCATATTCAGGGGCTTTGACAAATCTGCTGAATTAAATAATAACATAATATATCTCCAAACAAAAGCTCATTCTGAGCCTTAGCTGCTGCATCCCCACCCCTAAACTTAGGTACTTCGACTTATATTCGAGTCGGCTTATACTCGACTATATTTGGTATATTAAGAGAGTTCCAAGCAGCATTCTGAAATGAAGAGATGCATTTTAAACTTTTAAAATGAATATCCCAAAATATCTTTATTCATTCCATGTATAAGAAAAAAGGCATATATTATAAATAGAAGTATAGAAAATCCCAAACACTCAGTAACTGAATATAAACATTATAGTAAAGTCAGTTCCAGCTGGTGATAACCCATAACTGTTGGTTGAATGAATTAGACTTCTTTCTTGGCTCTGAGCTTCTTAATGTTTTCTTGCCGTACAGTGTCTGTTTCCAAAGTGGTCATTTGTGCAAGTCTGTGAAGGTACTTTATGGGAGCCCCGCTGAGAGGGTCCGGATAGCTACAACAACCTACATACAAAAGGAGAAACAAAGAACACATTTGTTGGAGATTTGGTATGGTTGGTGATCGTTAGGAAATTTGGACTAACTGACTGGCCCCTGATCATGGTGTCATTACTAAAATTGCTGGAGATGTAGGGAAGGATTGTGGGAACATCAAAAAAATAGTTGCTCCTTGATTTAACACTTGACTTTGCAGAAACTACATGTGCTCAAGAAATACTTTTTTGTGTTCCCACAACAGTTCTCTACATCTCCAGCAATTTTGGTGATGATATCATGTTCTGGGGCTTTGTAATTTACTCACAAAATCTGCTAGTCGAAATGTAGCAAAAATGTTGCAACTATCTTTAGTTGTGATTGAAAAACACAAACGTCCATCGCAATGCTTTAATGCTTTTATAACTATTACTAAATGTACTACTACTTTACCAATAGATGGCAATAGCTGAAGAGAATGTACATAACATTGTATATTTTAAAGACGAAATTTTTTTTTGTCCAAACAAAATCTCTGGAATAAATGAAAAAGTCACTTGAGTTGAAATTGACTACCTAAACCACTTATTAACGTCCCAGGTGTTATGCACTTGGTGTGCTTTTAAAAAAAGAAAACTGTGCACTC
>CM070036.1:29526114-29539736 GCA_036250615.1 Ptychadena robeensis | reverse complement strand
AAAGTATTAAGTCAGCCACCAATTGTGCAAGTTCCCCACTTAAAAAGATGAAAGAGGCGTGTAATTGCCATCATATGTACATCTCAACTAGACTTCACTTGCATATTATGGTGGAGAATAAGTATTTGGTCAATATGAAAAGTTCATCTCAATACTTTGTAATATCCCCTTTTTTGGCAATGACAGAGGTCAAACGTTTTCCGTAAGTCTTCACACGATTTGCACACTGTTGCTGAAATCAACTGTGGGAGAAATAATTAGAAATTGAAAGACATACAAGGCCACTGATCTCCCTCCATCTTGGGGTTCACACAAGATCTCACCCCATAGGGTCAAAATGATCACAATAACGGTGAGAAAAAATCCAGCACAGGGGGATCTAGTGACCTGCTTAAGCCAGTTCATGTCAGGGTCCGTAGAAAATTTGTATGATCCATAAGAGGATTGTGAGAATGTAAGATGAAATAAAAGTAGAAAACTCAACTCGTTGGGTTTGGAGCAGAAAGAATGCTGAGTTGCATCCAAAGAACACCATAACTACTGTGAAGCATGGGGTGGAAACATCATGCTTTGGGGCTGTTTTTATGCAAAGGAACCAGGGCCATGTAAAGCAAAGAATGAATCAGGGGCTATGTATCATGAGATTTTGTGTGACAACCTCCTTCCATCAGCAAGGACATTAAGATGAAATGTGGCTGGGTCTTTCAGCATGACAATGATCCCAAACACAGAACCCAGGCAACGAAGGAGTGGTCCTGGAGTGGCCTAGCCTGTCTCCAGATCTCAACCACATAGAAAACCTTTGGAGGGAGTTGAAAGTCTGTGGTGCCCAGCGATTTTAAACAGAAGACTGAAGCTTGGAATGTGTTGTGTCTTTCACAATGGTATTGGTTGTGAGTCTATTCCCAATGCTCACTCAACAAAACTTCAAGAGGAAAAATATAGTAATGTATCGTATTACAGAAAATTCATTGTCATGAAACATCAGTGGCCAATGCATGTCCCTCTGAAGATTGTGAACTTGCATGGACACGATAAACGAAATTCCCATGCTTCATGTGCCTCTGGGATAGCAGGGCAAAGCAAGATCATTGGTCAACAGTGTTGTATGATTGTTATAAGAAAGAATGTATGATTGTTCATGCTGTGAATATTTTAAACAAGCTGCTGTTGGAAAGGATCAAAATTATCCTCCAATCACTTCAAGCTAGGATTGATGAAGGAATTTGTCATGGCTTTAGTATAAAATGGGGATTGTTTTAGGTACATTTGTATATAATCACCTGGACAAAGCAGGAATATTGGGTGGTCCTAAGGCTGGACAATAATTCAATATCAATATATATCGCAATATATTTATATCAGAAATGTATATCGAAATATCGGAAATGTGTTTACAAATTGTATCATTTGTCACAGAGTAACGTTCAGTCAGGGGCGGTCCTAGGGAGATCGTCTCTCTGGGCCAGCACTCCCTCTGCCTTGCCCCCAGAGAGATCACGCTGCCTTCCCATTGAGATGTGCAGGCGCAGTGATCTAGTGACTCCTCCTCTATGCTTTGCTGCAGCTATACACTGGGAGGCACATCTCCATAGAACAGGGGACCCATTGAGATCAGCCTCCCAGTGTCGCTGACGTTCACTCTGCTGGACAGGGGACAAAGGGGGGAAGCTGATCCTGACATGTCCCCTGTTCATAGAACTCTCAGTTACATGGAAGGGGGGGGGGGCTCCCACATACAGGGATATCAGTTGAGGGGAGGTTGGTGCACTGACCCCCCTGGGGCTATAGCGCTTCCCATTCCATAGCGCTACTGGCGCTGTCCTGGGGTTGCTGACATCCATTGTGTCCTCAGCAGTTTTTTCCTGAGGCTTTTTAATATTGTCCATATCGGAATTATATCGTATTGACCAAAATTAGGAAATATATTGTGATATAAATTCTTGCCATATCGTCTAGCCCTAGGTGGTCCTCAGTAGAGATCGTCACATTTTTTTAACTAGCTAACTTTGTGAGTTTGTTCAAAAGGTATCATCACCAAAATGGAAATGTAGAGAAGGGGTGTGGGCACATTCGAAAAAAAAAGGATTGTTCTCACTAGAGATTGTCGAATGTTTTCAACTAGCTCCCTTTGTGATTTGATTGTGAATCCCATGAACATGCTATCTTGTAGAGAAGATTTTATGTATGTATCATGTAGAGAACATTAAAAAATTAATTATTGATGTTTAACCTCCCTAGCGATATGCCCGAAGCCAGTTCCGGCAAAGGGGCGCTGCAATTAGCGATACGCCCGAACTGGCTTCGGGCACATCGTGGGAGCTCACCTGCTCCGCCGCCGTCATCTTCTCCCTTCTTCTCCGGCTTGTTCCGGGTCCCGGAGTGACGTCACGGAGGCGGGACCCGGTCTTAAAGAAAAAAAACATTTGTTTTTCTTTTTTTAAAACATTTTTTTTAAACTTTTGAACTGGATTATAGAAATGTCTTTCTATAATCCAGTGCAACTTGAATCCCACTAGCAGAAACGCTCGCGCTGAGCGTTTCTGCTAGTGGGATCATCTCTGCTGCACCCGAGCAGATGCGGAAATAGCAGAGGTCTCCGGCTATTTCCGTGATCTGCGCACGTGTGCCGATGACGTCATCTGCCGGGCGGGAGATTTAAAGGTACAGAAGAAAAAAAAATTTCGTAAATTTTTTTTTTCATTTTTTTCCATTTGTTTTTATTTTGATTGGATTGGATAGGTTTTATAAATGTTTTATCCAATCCAAATCAAAAGAAAAGAAAACAAGTGTAAACTTATAAAAAAAAATTTTTTATTTTTTCTGTACCTCTAAAGCCGGCCATAGCGCTTCCATCTGCGGCCGATTTTGCGAATGATCACCATGCGCATTCGGGGTGATCACTTGGTGATCAATCGCAAAATGAACGCGCCCACCTGGAGCAACCATTTGTACTCGCACAAAACTTTGATCAGCCAGAGAACAAACGTTTTTCTCTGGTCGATCGCCAGTACTTTGAATGGGGACAAGGGTCCCCATCCAAAATTTTTGTTGTCAAATCGTAAATGGTGTATTTTGAACGATTGACCATGGCATGATGCTTGTCATCATGCTGCGGCGCATTGTTCGATTAAACGACCGCAAAGAGCATAGCGTCTTGGCTGGTTGAACCTCCCTAGCGTTTACGCTCCGCGAAGCAAAGTACTGGGCGCAGTTCTGATCTAAAATCAAAAACTGCGGCCAGTGGCCGAATCAGGCGCAACCGCTGGCTCTCGTGTGACTGCAGCATTTCTACAGAGCTTTTCACCCCATCGGCGTCAACCGGTGACGGCGATGTGGGGGGAAGGAAGGCAAAAACACTGTATCACTTTTGTACAGAAATCTGAGAACCCTCAGTGACCGCCAGGGAGGTTAATACCAAAGTCTTAATTTTACTGGTCTTTTTAACTAATTCATGACAAAAAAAAAACGATTTTTGTGTTAGGTGTTATGTTTCACATCCGTCAGGACCCCTGACAGTGTTTCCCCAGAATTTTTTTTCAGTGCCGGCGGCGAGGAAGATGGACGTCATCAGGCGCATGCCACGGTACGGCTGGCCTCTCTGATGGCTGCCGGCCAGCGGCAGGCACACAAGTCTCGACAGGCGGGCCTCCCCATTCTTCAGGAGCGCGACGCAAGCCACTTGAAAGACTCGGCCGCGGCTCCGGTGTGTGCCGCGGGCCGGAGTCTTTCAGTGGCTGTGCGCGCGCTCCTTGAAGAATGGGAGGCGACGCCTGTCAGGTGCTCGCCATCGGAGGACTTGTGTGCCGGGCGGGGACTCTAAAATCTCCCGGGCGGGCGCCCGGCCTATCTGCTATGGGAGTACATGGCCTTACGCTAAGCGCACATTGCTTGGTGGGAATTGGGTGGTCCCGACGGAGCACATAACTTACCTGACCTCAGCGGATATGCTGTGTTCCAAGGCGTGAGCTGTTCCGCCGATGCAGGGGTAACGTTAGTCCAGCTAAAGTGCACGTGAGGCGTTGGAAACGTTTCAAACCTGTAGGGGTCCAAACTGATCAAGTAAGTATGATGTGGAAAACCATGAGAGCAATCTTTTTTTTGTAGTATACCCAGGACCCCTTCTCTCAAATCTCCGCATGTTTAGTGATGATTTACCATGTTCAATGCTTTGCAATTTAATTGGTCTTATCGTATTTATGTATATAGCGGCAACATATTTACGCAGCGCGACAATACATTAAGTGGAGCTAAAACACATGATAACACACAGGTACAGGTTATGACAGGGAGGGCGAGGTCCGCACGGTCGGGCTTGGGCTTACGTCTATTAAAATTATACATACATTTTTGTTATATATAGGGACTGTTTCCTTAATAGTTGTAATAACATAAAATAGTCTTGAATTTCTTTTCAAAAAACGTATTTCTGTTACAGAGCCGATCTGGCAAAAAAGTCATATTCTTAATCAGCACCATAAACTAATATAAACCGTTCAACCATTGGGGGCACCAAAGAATCACTTTACCGGTGTTATCTGTGTTATGTTGTGGTTTAGAGTTCCATGTATCTCTGCACGATCTCCTTATCGTCTTTATTAGCTGCATAGAGGGACTGCGGCCACATAGATTGAAGGAGTGTCTACATAATATTTTGCTATACCACGCCTTTTGTTCTTTTTTACTTTACATATGCATGATCAGACCAACTAAAAAGGCGTAAAATACACCTGAATCATGTTTTTGTAAATGAGGTCAGGAACCCTTGAGTTACAAACAATTTTTCCCCATAAGAAATAATAAAAAAAAGCCATACACTTCTGAACTCTCCCAAAACACACATTATTCTAACTATTTCATAATAAGAACTTGTCAATATCCTCCGGGCCGTAACGCACAAGCACACCACTGGGCGATCGCGGGGAAAGCGATAAACGTTGCCACATTTCGGCCCTCTGGGAGGTGAAACACGACTCGGAAAAAGCCAACGCTCACATCTTACATGGATGTCATGGTTTGCTGCCTACTCCCCCCTGCCCTCCGGTTGTCATATCTGGTGGGCGGGCACGGAATTTGGTGGAACAGGGCGTTGGGGTGAGTTTTATCAGCAGGAACTCACAGGAGGATATGTGTAATTGCCCAGAAGAAAACACCATATCACATTCTGTACTGTGAGTGACACAGTCACTCTCATATTTCTTTACCAATTCTTCTTTATAATGTGAGTTCATTTACCCCTAGTTCTTCCTTTCTTCTTGTCTTTCTAGCTAGTTTGGGGCAATTTTCATGGTAAGTCAAGACTTATGCTAGCCATAACAGCCCGATAAATAGCCCGATCAACCAAGACTCCGATAGAAGGTGCCGATAAAAAAATCGGCGTTTTATCGGAGTCTAACAAAAAAATCCCCACATAGAAAAAAATGATTTGCAACGATTGTAACAGTTTTGACCGTACATAGAGTCTGAGGTTATCGTCAGTGTTTGGTCCAATTTTCATTCAATGGGAAAGTAGAGTAAGTAATAGTATATATCAGGGATGGATGATCGGTGTTTCATGTAGCGGGCGCTACAAGAAAAGTAGAACGCGTTGTTGTTGGAAAAGGACCACAAAAACTTAAGAGGGAAAAAGCCGGAAAAAAATGGAGCAAGAAGACACGGGGAAGAACCATACCTCCCTCCCATGACGTCCCATATCCACCCACCCTCCCTGTCGGCTAGTCTTCCCGATTTTCTGCTTAAATTTGATCGGGGAAAGCTCTGTAGGACCATGGGGGATTTATGCCCGATTAACAAAACAACTTTGATCGGGCTTGTTGCGGGCTATATATCGGGCTGTTGTATGGCAGCATTAGGGTGTTTGAACCTTGTGTGTGTAAAATACAACATTCTCAATCAAAGGTTTAGTACTTGATTGAATGATCGCTGTTAACTATAGCAAAACGGCTTGGTCGGTAGTAAAAACAAGGGGTGCTTTCCATTGGCTGGGAGTTTACTACGGTGTGCTCCCTGCTGACTATAGATTGTCCTGTGGTAATTACGTTGGAAACTAGATCTTCTTAAACTGGTTGTGCATCATACTCAAAGGATGATCACCTAACGCAATGGTTCTCATCTGTGGGTTGGGACCCCCTGGGGGTCAAAGATCGTAACAGGGGTCACCCCGTTCACTGAATGCATCACAAACAGCATTGTGATGCCAACAGAGAGGTGGGATGCTTAGAAGGGAGATGCGGCCTACCTCCATCCAACTTAGCAGAGATGGGTGTTACTCTGCCTACTAACTTTCCCACCTCTTACATCATTTGCACAAGTGGGGTGGGAAATTAGTAGGGGGGGGGGCAAGTAGACTTATCCGATAGTGCCGGAAGGTAGGAATTAAATTGTGATCTCATCTCAGAGACAGTCAGGGAATGACATATATGCTCTGTAAAGTGCGCGTAATATGTCGGCGCTTATAGCAGTTACAAGATAATAATAAGTGATGTCACAGAGTATCTCTTAAGCTGCCCATACACGTTTTAGATCTCTCTGTCAGATATCCTTTAGATCTACAAAATGTAGTGCCGGCTCCTGCGATTAACACAGGTAGACCTTGATGGTTTGAAAGTCCCTCCTTACATGGTTTTGGTTTAAAACAAAAGCAGATCTAAAGGAATCTGACAGAGAAATATAATGGGTATGGGGACCTTAACAAGTATTTGGAATGCATAAGTGACACTTAACACCACCACTTCCAAATACAGAAAGTGATTCACTTCTGGTTGTCGACGAATGGAAGTTGCCAATTAATCTTTGACAGAATGTGTATTTTAATATTCACACAGATAGATGGGGAAATCTAAGACGGCAACTGATCAAATAACTACAATAACTTCAAACATAAACATTTCCAGGAGTGCCAATCACATTCACTACTACTTTCCTGGTGTTAGTAATCCACATAGTCCATGCTTCATTTTTTAATCTATAATTCTTTGTACTTGCATGAGCATGTTGTACAAATCCATTAACACCAATGAATAAAAATTTTATCATGTATTTGGAAAAGGCCGTCTGACCTAAATTAAATTGCAGGTCAGTGGAGTGAAAAGACACCTGCTATAATGTAAGTGTTGAGTAGTGCTGAAGGTAGTGTGAATGAGATCTATAAAAGTGTATTCAGATAAAATTATTGATGTGATAACATCTGTGCACACTGTGGCCGAGTTGTTTCATAAAACTGCATGTGTTCCTATTCGGACACTAGCGGGAGCAATTGGTGCATAGAGTGTGCTGGAGCTGGTGGCGAATGCAAGGGACTTCTCCAGTGGAGTTGTATGGAAGGCCGGAGCAAGTATTGTAATAACCAGGGGTGCAATAAGTGTTACTCTGGTATCAAAGGTGGCCACAAAAACAGCTATCATGCCTGCATTATTGTTACACAGCCTCATATGTGTAAACAACTTAGGAGGACACCTGTGTTTGGGCGGGAACGCAGTGAATACTAAATATATATACAATTTATGTCACTTGGAGAACTGCAGGGAAACATGAATACATATGAAGGGTTGCAGTTAGGGTGTGAAATTGGGAATATAAATAATTAATCCCCCCCCCCCAAAAAAAAAGTTGATTTAAGGTGTGGAGAGCTGAGGGTGAAAGTCAGAGAACATAGCGGAAAGAGAAAGCACTGTGCGACAGCTGTGGAATAGACTATGAAAGGTTAACAATTTGGACTGCAGGTAGTCTCAGTTAGTTACTAAGACAGAAAATTTCAGGGTTGTACTACTGAGGTATGAGATCTGGGGTTCAGTTGGTGTTGTAGTATGAGAGTTACATTTGACCCAAAGCCAGCTGGTGACCTGTGGATGGAGAACAGGGAGGTCCATCTGCAGCAGAATCTACCACCCAAGAAGCTGATTCAGAGGACAGTGAGGGAGACAGTGAGGAAGACCACATACATATGGGGTGAGTACCAAACACCATCTCCTGGTACTCATCTGAGGAGCTCACTAAAAAGTTATGTGCACCCCTGGTAATAATCAAGGTTCATATCAAAGATGTCACATATAAGGCATCACTCACACCACGCTTCCCACTTCTGAACCTGCAATGTTATGAATATGTAGATAGTAATGGGGGGTAAAATTTAAATATCAAAAGCAAAAGAAGTTTATTTTTTTGGTTTTTAATTCTTTTTCAGTATGTGTCATCGCACTTCTGCCCGACATTAAAAGAACTGAAGGCGCATCACTGCTGTGTGTCCAGCTCCGACAATGCTTTGCATGGAGACCCTGCGGTCCCCATGCAATGCAAAGGGCATCGATCGTGATTTACTGTCATGTCCGATGTCTCCCTTTTGAGTGGGATCGATTGATCCTGCTCAAAGACAGGGATGGCTGCTTTAGATATGGGCCAGATAGAAGCGGCCATCGATCTGGCCCGTATCTATGCGTGTGTTCCCTGCTTTACAACTGTGCAGATAGCCATGCTTTTTCGGTGTTACAGGGTTAAGCTTACGTGTTCGGAGTGTGAAGTTTAGGGTGTTGCAGGTTTAAGGTTAGGGGATTGTGGAGGTTAGGTTAATTCAAACCCCTAACCTTAACCGGAGGATGGGTTTGTGGTACTGAGTCTGACCGAGGGGGTATCAGTGTCGGATGGGGAGCTACCAAGTTTCAGCAGCAGCTGAGGATGCTGGATAAGCTGTATACAGATGTCACCGGAGAATGAATGAGTGCAGCAAGATTATTATTATCATTTATTTATATAGCGCCAACATATTACGCAGCGCTGTACAATACATTAGAATTGAGACAACACAAGATAACGCCCAGGTACAGGTAATGACACTGGAGGAGTAGAGGACCCTGCCCGATCATGCTTACAATCTGATAGGTCGGGGGGAATAGAGTATACAATAGGTCACAATGGGTATGATAACATTGTTGAGTGACGTATATCTTTTGTTTGTATACACAGGGCTTTTTCTGCTTTTCTACACTGGGCATTGTTACACATCCATGGCACCCCATGAGGGGCACCGGTTAGATTTTCTGGTGTTTAGGATGCGTATAGGGGTGTCTCACATTGTTATTTACTTAGCCCAATGCAAACAACGGGGCGAGTCTTAAACGTGCGTCACATTTAGGGAAAGTACGTAGTGTAGACAAGGCCTGAGGATAGGCTTGTCTGCTGGATCTGATAGTGGGTCAGGACACAACCTTGAGGTACATTTGTACAGATGTCTGAGCTTTACTGGACAAAATGATCATCTTGGGTGATTAAAATCTAGTGTGTGTATGAAATGTAAGCCCCCCATACATGTCTAGATTTTCTGTTTAATCAACTTAAAAAGATACATTTTTGGGGTCAGGGAAATCAGTGATTGATTGTAATGTTTGCCAACTGTAGTAACAGATATTTGATCAATTTTTGTTGGGGATCGACTGAAAGTGTAATCACTTTCAATACAACCAATTAAGATTTTCCAGCATGTCCAATCATTTTTCAATAAATTTTTTCCCCAATTTTTATTGTTTTAGGGTGATCAAACCATGTGGGCTGCCATAGATTTCCTCTGATTGAGGAGCAGCGCAGCATCAATACCACCTTATTGCAGAAAGCTTCAGTGATTGTGAATGAGTGCTCCTACAGTTAAGCTACCCATACACGTGCAATTCTTGGGTGGCCGATTGCAGCGTGATGGCGTCATCATGCTGCAGCTGGTCGCTTGGAGGATTGGGGCACACCATTTGTGTGCTGGCAGTTAGATTGGGTGGATACCCTTGTCCTAATCCAAAGTAATGTGATCGGCATAAAAATTGGGGGGCCTTACAATTAGGTACAGTTGGGGGAGTTTGGTCATTTTCCCTGTTCTTGGCACTGTGAGCCCCCTGGCATTTAGATACCAGACTCAACATCTAGAAAACAGTTAAACCTATCTTTATTACCCCGGGGCAGAATTTTTACCTTGGAAACACGTCTTTGCGCTCTCGGAGAAGAAAGGAGAAGACTGAGGAATGTTGGCATCACATTTTCTGCAATATGTGATCCTTTACAAAGCAGAAAGATCAGGAAGGTTGCCACATTTTTATATTTCATTCCTGACCAAGAATGTAAACGTTTCATGCTCACCTCATACATAACATTGTCATCAGATAAGCATTTCACTCTCTATACAACGTGCTGTATGTGTGATTCTTAGAAGGTGGAGTTGTATGAGGACAGAAGGCGGATCACCTGTCATAATGTTATACCGCTGTCCTAAAATGAGCTCAGGTACCCAGGAGCCTCCTACCCAGCCGAATGCTGGGCGTAAGCAGGGCCGGGACGCCTTTCCCAATTCCAGCTGTTACGTCTGTCTCCCTCACTCACGTCACGTGATCACATATGGCCAGATGTATGCGCATCTCATCATTGCTGCTCATTTTGCTGTACTTGGCACCTTGTAGTGGCCTCATCGATTTTCTATCTATCTATCCATCCCATATCTATCTATCTATCTATCTATCTATCTATCTATCTATCTATCTATCTATCTATCTATCTATCTATCTATCTATCTATCTATCTATCTATCTATCTATCTATCTATCTATCTATCTATCTATCTATCTATCTATCTATCTATTTATCTATCTATCTACCCCATATCTATCTATAGATAGATATCTACAGCCAGTCACTCAGAGGATCACAGCACACCCCTTGTGTCCCGGCAGTTACTTTGCATGGGGGCCCTGGTCACGTCATCTGTAATCGCTCGCTGATAGAACACATGGGAATCTACCCGTGTATGGGTAGCTTTATTTGCAAGACCAGATGTCAGATGCCATGCTGTCAGAGGGCATTGAACACAACTGACTTGGCATCTCCAAACTAATTCCTTACAGGGAAAAGGTATGGGCCAAAAATGCCTATTCCTTATATCCTAAAACCATTAAATGGTGTTTTTCCAGCAATACTCTGTCACAGATCATATATTCTTATGACAAAGTATTTATTTGATAAATGAACTTACATTGAAAAATGTTCGAGTATGGGGCCCAAGGATTTCTGACCCCAGACCACTTCTCAGTTCTCATGCTTTCTGGCTAATGTTTTGGTCACTTTTGAATGCTGGCGGTGCTTTCACTCTGGCGGTAGCATGAGACGGAGTCTACAACCCATACAAGTGGCTCAGGTAGTGCAGCTCATCCAGGATGACACATCAATGCGAGCTGTGGCAAAAAGGTTTGTCTGTCCCTCCATGAGGGTGGTATGAGAGTCCTACATCCACAGGTGGGGGTTGTGCTTACAGCCCAACACTGCGCAGGATGATTGGCATTTGCCAGAGAACATCAAGATTGGCAAATTCACCACTGGCGCCCTGTGCTCTTCACAGATGAAAGCAGGTTCACACTGAGCACATGGGACAGACATCACGTCTGGAGACACCGTGGAGAAAGTTCTGCCTGCAACATCCTCCACCATGTGGGTCAGTAAGGGCGTGGGTTGGTTCTCTGGGGGGGCGCACAGAACTTCATGTGCTCGCCAGAGGTAGCCTGACTGCCATTGGGTATGGAGATGAGATCCTCAGACCCCTTGTGAGACCATATGCTGGTGCGGTTGGCCCTGGGTTCCTCCTAATGCAGTGGTTCCTAAACTTTCCTTGCAGGGACCCCCTTTTCTATTTAGGAACGTTATTGAGCCCACCTCCCCATTTTAACACAGATTAAGAATGAGGACCATGCGTCCCCCTGGAATACCTTTGCGCCCCTCAGTTTGGAAACCACTGTCCTAATACAAGACAATATTAGACCTCATGTGGCTGGAGTGTGTCAGCAGTTCCTGCAAGACGAAGGCATTGATGCTATGGACTGGCCCACCCGTTCCCCAGACCTGAATCCAAGTGAGCACATCTGGGACATCATGTCTGGCTCCATCCACCAACGCCACATTGCACCACAGACTGTCCAGGAGTTGGGGGATGCTTTAGTACAGGTGTGGGAGGAGATTCATTTTGAGTGTTGAGTCACGGGTGATAACTTTGATTTCCGTTGATTTTCTCTGTGTGTTTTTTTGTTGTCAGCACATTCATCTATGTAAATGTATGTATTTCATAGAAATATTTTATTCAGATCTTCTGTGTTCCCTTTATGTTTTTGAGCCGTGTATATACACATTGTACATTCATGCATTTCTGTTTCACAAACCTCCCGGAAACCTTTTTTCCGTTCATTTTGCTGTCTTTTGTTAACTTCAGGTAAAGGTTCTATTTTGGGTTCATTCATCTTTGAAATGCTCAGAATGTTGTGTTTGATGTTGTGTGTACACAGTACCTGTCTGTTATCTCCCTCCATTGTTCCTACTTCCTATATACTATGATGACAAATACATTCTTATGTACACAGCGGAGAAATGACAATATCTTCAGTAGTTCTAAAGCAAGATAAAGCTGTGACATAACTGAAATCATGTACCCCAAAAAGTACAAACATCACTAGATCCTGCAACCTTCATCTCCGCAACATCTCCAAGATGCGCCCCTTTCTCTCCTCAGAGACCACCAAAGTCCTGGTACACGCTCTCATCATCTTTCACCTGGACTACTGCAACATCATCCTATCTGGTCTTCCTCTATCTAGACCAGTGGTGCCCAACTGAGTTGATATGGAGGGCCACAAGTGCGGCCCTCAGTATCACTAAAGGGCCGCACATAACATTTTCAATCTATACTAACTTGTATAAGCATTTTTTTTATGTGGAAATGACAACAGGCATAGATAGATTACAATCTTTTTTATTTTTAAATAACAAAATGTATTTTAAATGAAATTCAAGCAGTGGGTAAGACTGTAGTATGGTGATTGTAGTATGGCACATTTTCATTCAGAGGTTATGTGATGCAATATGAGTTCCTATGCCCTATGCATGAACAGTTAGGTTTAGGGGGCCGCAAGTGGAGGACTAAGGGGGGCCGCCAAAGAACACCCAAAGGGCCGCATGCGGCCCCCGGGCCACAGGTTGGGCACCTAGGATCTAGACTGTCCCCTCTTCAGTCCATCATGAATGGTGCTGCTAGACTCATTTACTCCTCTTACCGCTCTTCATGCGCTCTCTGCAAATCTCTACAATTGTCCAGAGAATCAAATTCAATGTTCTGCGCCTTGCTTTTATATCACTCCACACCTTCTGTCCCTCTTTAGCTGGCCATACACCTTTAGATCTTTCTGTCAGATATCCTTTAGATCTACCAACAACTATGCAGTATAGCATCCTCTGCGATTGAACACAGGTAGACTTGATGGTTTAGAAAGTACCCCCCGTCAGTCTCTCCTAACCATCCTCTCATTCCTAACATCACAACCACGTATACTCTGTTCCCCAATCTATTCGTTTATAAAGGCCTCCATACACGTCTAGATTTTTCGTTCAAGCAACTTATTTCAATCAATTTTTTTGTTGATTGATTAAAAATCTATGGCAGCCCACAGGGTTAGATCGGCGAAAAATGAACTGACATGCTGGAAACTTTAATCGATCAAATATCTGTTACTACAGTTGGCATAGATTACTATCAATCACCCATTTCCCTGACCCCCATACATGGGAGGTCACACAGGACAGGTAATACACGGGAGGTCACACAGGACAGGTAATAC
>CM070036.1:29515254-29526014 GCA_036250615.1 Ptychadena robeensis | reverse complement strand
GTCACACAGGGCAGGTAATACATGGGAGGTCACACAGGGCAGGTCATACATGGGAGGTCAAACCTCCCATGTATGACCTGTATTTGCCTTTCACATGTTTGTATTCACAATGACTAGTGAACAATGGCCGTGTGTATGAGCTGTGACAGTGACATATTAGAGGATTTATGGTTGTATATGATCTCTAAAGCCTTCCCTGACTCCTCTCTGTAGCAGGCAGTCTGCATGAAGTGTCAATATATTCCCTATACAAGGAAATCCCTTTTCTTATATATAAAGATTCGGGGGACTCCATCACATAGCAGATCACCGTCCTTTATTCACTATTATTCCACTATTCACCTCCTTACTGCTACATATCAGACACCGCCTGTCTACCTGTATGCACTCCAGTATTGGCTGCAGCCAGTCTTTAGTCCAGGTGAACTCTGCCATTTAAGCTAAACATGAGGGTGACAACTTGGGAGAACCATAGAGTGATAGAGAGATGTAGTAGGAAGTGCCAGAACAAGGACCTTTGTGGCAGGATCATCACATCAGATTTATATACTATTTAGTTGTTGAATGAGAGTTTGTAGATTGGGTGAATAGAGTTGTAGTTATGTATTAGAATATGGATGCCCCCCAGTACAGCCTGGCACTGCCATAGAACGGTCGGGCAGACAATCCACAGACATCGGAGCATGGTCACATGTGGGCGTGGTCAGCACGCCTCCCCGGACTCCATGTGACAAGAACCCCGCCCCCCGCTGTACGCTGAGTGTGTGCGGGCTGCACCGGGCGGGGCGAGCAATACCTCCTGGCCGGTGCCCGCGTATATAGCGCGATCTCAGGGCACAACATGCAGTGTACGATCCCCGGGACTCGGCGCAGTAATTGGTCAGCTGGAAGGAGCCGGGCACAGTGGACGGGACATGGGTAGAGGGAGTGTGATCCTGCACTAACTTCTCAGCAGCTCTGCGGACTCCCAGACATCCCCGCACTCCGCTCCGTCATCCCGATCCGCCGCCGCGCCGCCAGGAATATGAATATCGTGCTGGAGTTCTTCGTGGTCACGTTCAAGGTCCTGTGGGCCTTCGTGCTGGCCGGTGCCAAATGGCTGGTGCGCCCCAAGGAGAAGAGTGTGGCCGGGCAGGTGTGCCTGATCACCGGCGCTGGCAGCGGGCTCGGGCGGCTCTTCGCTCTGGAGTTCGCCCGGCGCAGAGCTCAGCTCGTCCTATGGGACATCAACACCGAGAGCAACGAGGAGACGGCGGGCATGGTGCGCCAGATCTACCGGGAGCTGGACGCCGAGGACGCCCTGCGGGGTGAGTGTGCACGGGGAGACATGTGTCCTAGGGCTGCAGTGCCAGGGGTCGCGCTGTCTGGGCACCGATTACACAACTTGTAAACTTTCTCTGACTCTGTGCCATGGGATGCCATCCTGCGTGCCATGACTGTGCCCAGGTGATCTGTTCCTGATCTCTAAGTCCCCATCACTGGCATGGCATCTCTGCGGCATTGCAGGGCTTGTACAGTGCCAATTACTTGCCCGCTCAGGTCACATCTATAATTCATAGCGTGGTCTGTCCTGTGTTATAAATGTTCATGTACACGCGTGTTGTCCTTGTGTAATGAGCCAGATCATGTGAAATGCACTGCTTTGTGATGTGACTATGGTGAGGAAATTAGATTGTCAGCTCATCCTAAGCACAGTTAGTCATATGACTATGGTGGGTGATGTTAGATCGTCAGCTCTGAGGACAGCTAGTGATGTGACTATATGGTGGGGACATTAGATCGTCAGCTCTGAGGACAGCTAGTGATGTGGCTATGGTGGGGACATTAGATCGTCAGCTCTGAGGACAGTCAGTGATGTGGCTATGGTGGGGACATTAGATCGTCAGCTCTGAGGACAGTCAGTGATGTGGCTATGGTGGGGACATTAGATCGTCAGCTCCTTTGAGGACAGCTAGTGATGTGACTGGTGGGTGATATTAGATTGTCAGCTCCTCTGAGGACGCTTGTGTAAATTGGGCTTTTTAAATGCAAACACTGCCCGAGCCTTATGTCTGTGTGTACAGAGTAGTTAGTGAGTTGGAGGTGTATCTCAGGCTATTGGGGACATGTTCCCTTCTACCCGCGTGGCGCTCATCCTGCCGGTGCGTTACACAACCCATTTCCTGAAAGCTGTAAAACGGTTTGGCTGCATATTGTGGTATTTATGATCAAAGTGCAGTGCTGGTTTTTTTTGGATGGCGTCCCACTGCCTTTCATAAATAAATGGCGCGTACATCTGTTATTAGTATATCGTACGGAGCTGCACGTTTTTATAATTCATGCGCTGCTCCGGGTGACGTCAGAGCCGCTGGCGTGGTGAAAGCAGTCAGCCCGGTAAAGCAGATAAAGTGGTAACTTTGGATGAATATTTGTGCGGCGGTCAGTTTACGCGCTTTGCGTTATGATATTTCTTGTCCGCTAACATTATACTCTGTGTTCTCATTCACAGCGGGCAATCCTGTAGAGGAAGAGGTGCTGCCGTGCTCCAATCTCCAGGTTTACACATACACTTGTGATGTAGGCAAGCGGGAGAGCGTGTACACCACCGCAGAAAAGGTCCGGCGGGAAGTGGGTGACGTCTTTCTGCTGCTCAATAACGCCGGCGTGGTGTCCGGACACCATCTGCTAGAGTGCCCGGACGAGCTGATCGAACGGACTATGATGGTCAATTGCCATGCGCACTTCTGGGTAAGGTTCCATGTTCAGTATAGAGCGTTTTGTACTGTAATTGCGGGTTCACAGTTCTCTCTGACAAGTGTCACTATCCTCTACACCCCAAATGTGACGCAAAATAACATTTGCCGCATATGAGATGAAAATTGTGCGATTTTTGCAGGCGGACGTTATGTTAGTTTATTGCAAAGCCTCTGAACACTGTATCACTTTGGTTAAGTTATAGAGAAGGAATGTGGGAACCTAAAAAAAACAAAAAAAGGTTTCTATAGCAAATGTGTCAATTTTAACTTGAACCCCCACACCTTTCGATCACTCCATACAATTTCCCTTAAAGTCCCCATACATGACGTCATCACACTGCACCCGGTCGCTCAGAGGATCGGCAGGCACCCTTTGTGTGTGCTGGTCCCCACCCAAAGTAATGCAATTGACCTGGAATTTACCAACATGTTAGATCACCGTGCGATCCGACTTGAGATGCACTCCTGGTCGATCTGTGCAGGCAAATCCAATTTAAAATTGCAGATAACGTTACCGGCGGTCAACCGGCTGCAAAATCGGGCGGGGATCGGCCTGTGTATGGCTACCGTTAGATCTACCAACAACTATGTAGTGCCGGGTCCTCCCTGATAGAATACATAGTGATTGGGAGGTATATATCACTGCTATGTAGTGCCGGGTCCTCCCTGATAGAATACATAGTGATTGGAAGGTATATATCACTGTTATGTAGTGCTGGGCCCTCCCTGATAGAATACATAGGGATTGGAAGGTATATATATAGCTGTTTTGTAGTGCTGGGTCCTCCCTGATAGAATACATAGGGATTGGAAGGTCTATATATAGCTGCTTTGTAGTGCTGGGCCCTCCCTGATAGAATACATAGGGATTGGAAGGTGTATATATCACTGCTTTGTAGTGCTGGGTCCTCCCTGATAGAATACATAGTGATTGGAAGGTGTAGAAAGGTCCACATATTAGATGGTTTTGGTAGAAGAACCCTAGGCTTATATTTGAGTCATCCAGTTGTTTAGGTGCTATTGGGTACCTTGGCTTATATACTCGGGTATATACAGTACTGTCATTATAATCTATCCCTAGAATAGAAAATCCTATATACTCCCCGCTCTCCTTGTCTTCTTCTAAAGAAAGCAACACTCGTGTCCTGTATGGGCGTGGGAGGTTGGTGATGGACTGGTGAGCACAGTGGGGGTCTAATGAGACCGACACTTCCTAAAGTGTCGGGTTGTTTTTGTTTTCTGGACTCCAGAATAAACGTTCTCATCAGCTGGACAGGAGGAGCGGTGTTTTCTTTTGTATTTTGCAGGGACACGTCTCTAGACTCTTCAGCTGATCTGGTCACTTGAATGTTATGATGAAAACTTGAAATGTAAATAGCGCTGTTTTTAGAACTAGTTGCTGTTCATTAGTGTTTTAAAAACGTTGTTTGAAATGTGGAAACGTGGTGAAGTAACGACTTGGACAACAGAAGGTGCTCTTCCAATTACCAGTGTATAAATATCCTAAGTGTCTGATCACTGCTCGATCCATTTTGTTTACTTGCCTGTCACTTTTTCATTCAATTCCCAAACGATCAATCGCCATGAGCAATTGATCCAGCTTGAACAGGTATCAGACATGTCAGTATTTCCCTGTTCAATCACCAGACAGAGGGTCCCCATCCGAAGTATCGCCCAAAGATCGATTCCTCCAGGTGGTGTGCATCAATTCCCTGAACGATCGCTGTGCGATTCTTGTGTAAGCAGGCTGCGATCGCTCGCGTATGGCCGGCTTAAGACGTCCACTGGAAAGTCTTTCTAATGCCACCATGGTCACTTTGACTGGAAGGGGGACAAAAAGTGCAGGATCTGTCTACTGTAAATTTCCCAGCAAGAATGTTATGTGACCACTTGTAGTATTTTTTTGGGAGTACTTTTTCTGTTATCCCTTTTGGCCATTGAGGACCAGCATGTAGTATTGGGGATCCAGTGGAGTATCTCACACCCTCTTAGCTAGAGAAAGACTCTGGGTTTAATCGGCTAAACCAGTGGTGGCGAACCTGTGGGCATGCGAGCTGTCAGCCAGCACAGATGAAAGAACTGCAGCTTATTGGCTCTCTTTCCTTCTCTTCTGATTGCACACAGCGCCCCACATCCTCTCCTATTCTATCTCACAAGAAAGTAGAATGTGTTTTTACATGATTCGGGTGTGTATATGAGTTGTGTATGTGAAATTCAGATTAAACTGCCATACTGGAACTTTGAGATGAATCGGTGGGGTTTGAGATTCAGTTTGGGCACTTGGCCTTTAAAGGTTCGCCATCGCTGACCTAAACTGTTGCAATACCATCATGTGACCTGTTTTTCGGACCAAATATTTAAACTGAGGAAACCCCATACTGATATATACATCACAGAAGCAGACATGTCTGATGGAGAGCTCTGAATATTGTTATACCGCCATGTTTCATTGATGGTATGTTAGTGAAGTAGAACAGTCAAATGCTTTACAATAATGAGTTAAATTCAGAAAAGATAAAGCGGTTCTAACCACAATGTAATCCATGTTTGGGCACTTCCCTCTTAGGGGATGTCCCCACTGTCGAAGCTGGCCGTGGGGGTGGTGTGGTCCCGCGAGCCACCAGCCGTTCATGGCTGAAAAAAGTGCATGAGTGGCCACCTTTGCGGCTAAATTGCACTTCATTGCCACTGTTAGCGGCCAAAAAGGCTTGTATCATATCGCGCAAATGGGCACAAGCCCATTGAAATTAATGGAAGCGGCGTGGCTCAAACTTGCAGCCAGCCTCGCCAGTGGGCCCTTAAGCTGGCCATACACGGTTCAATTTTAGCGTTTCAACGACTTAAAACGATCAAAGTTTATATTGATTGTACTTAAACCGTTTACTGCACACATGGTTCGATTAATGAAAAAAGTTGGATGACGTGATCGCTCGTGCTAAAATGAAGGCGTGTATGGCCAGCTTCAGAGCATGATTTGGGTTGTTTGGCTGCTGAGTGCCCAGCTGTCCTTGAAACTTGGAGCGCTTGTCATATCCCAGCCCTGCATTGTCTTTGTTCCACCTTTTTTAATGAATGAAAGATGGTGACATCCGCGAGTAGAAAAGGGCATATTGTCTGCTTTTCTGAGAATATGTCAAAGGTTATTTTTGCTTCAATTACTTTTCAGGAAGGTTAAGGCTAGAATACTACAGCTGGCTGCAAGCCCAACTGTAATTTACAAAGCGGGTAGAGAGAAAAGTCCGAGGCTGTGACTACAGTAACGGATTATCTGAGATTTCAAGTTTCATTTCTCAGCCTATCATTATTTACTTTATAACATGGCGCTGACTTTCAGGTATTTTACATATTCATGCTTGTCCGCACCAGATTTAAAGATTTTAAACTTTCCTACTTCCAGGAGCAGAATATGTTATCAGCCCTTGGCTGGAGCATTAAGCTAGTCATACACTCTCTGAATTTTATTTTTTATTTTTTTTAAATTTTTGTTTCTCATGGAATCGACTTTAAAAAAAAAAAAAAAAGTGTTAAGTTAAGCCCCCCCCCCCCCCCATACACCATAAGATCGATCCATACAATCTCCATTAGATCTACCTACAACTGTGTAGTATAGTGGCCTTCCTGATAGAATACACAGTGATTGGAAGGTTTAGAAAGGTCCTCATATTACATGGTTTTGGTAGAACAAGATTTAGTTGTACAAAAATGTGAAGATTGTTAGCTGTATGGGGGCCTTTAATCTTTAGAAAATAGATTAGATGGAAATCGAACATAAAATTTATTGAGCAGTAATTGGACATGTTGGTAAATTTCAGTTGATCGTACAAGTACCTTTGTATCCAATGGTACTATGTTGGATGTGCACAGGGTTAAGGAATAGAATTGATCTGTTTTAAATCTTTCACATTATGTTGTGGTTAAAACGATCCAAATGTAATGCGATCGAATAAAATACGATTATATTTTAAGACTAACTAATTAAATCTAACCGTGTATGCTCAGCCATACAGGGCCTCATTTTTCAGGCAATCAACCGGCATGCACGATCCCGCCAATTGTCTGCTGGTCAAAAATCGCGTGGGCCCACCTGGTGAGATCAACCAGGAATGTAGGTAAATTGCAGGCCGATCCCACCAGGTGGGATCCCATATAGGGTGGCAGATGATGCCAGACAGTACTTTGGATGGGGGCGCTGTAATGGAATTTATCAACATGTTGGATCGCCGTGCGATAGCGCTTGAAGTGCACTTCTGGTAGATCTGTCCAGGTGGGCAAATCCAATTTGAAATTGGCGGGAACTCGTCTGGCTGTCGACCGCCCCCAAATTTGGGCGGGGATTGGACTGTGTATGGCTACCTTTAGATCTACCAACAACTTCAGTGTAGGAGTGTGTATGTATGTGTATTATTAATATGTGGGTGTGTATTATTGTGCTAGGTCATGTTCCCACTTCTCTCCAACTATGAGATACTACAATTCTAACTGATAACAGCTCCTCAGGGTGTATAGGAACATATCTGCTCACTAGATTATAACTGTCTGTTGTTACACTTCACTATACTGGAGAAAAGGTTACGTTACCTTATGTGATCATCCCAACCAGAAGCAAATCCTAGTCATTTATTGATGGGGTTTCCATACACTTTAACTGACACTTTTCCCCCGTGTATTGCGAAAATCTGCTCAGACACATCTATTGACAGATAAAAGCGTATGGATCGCCATGATGCTGTTTTTATGTTTTATAGATTGTAGAAGATATAATAATGGAATAGGAATATTTGAAGACTGAGATCAGCTGGGTGCCTTGGCTAAAAGTGTCACTCCAGCTAAAACTACTTGTTTGGTTAGAATAGTAAGGTATCGCCTAACATGGTGACACCAGGTCTGGATGTACAGGGAGCTTTCAATTAAGCCAGAACAAAAGCAGCAATGCAGCATGACTAGTCAGGATTTCTCCATGTATGAATGCTAGTAGTTGTAATTGCTGACAGCGGAAGGCAGATTTCTTTACAAAAAATGAATCGCTCTCATGTGATAAGGATTTATGCTAAGGTTGGCCGTTTCTTGCTGGAGTGCCCTCTCGTATCTTACCTTTGGTTAGCAAAATGCTGTTTGGTACCCTGTCCTTCAACATATCTTAAGCAACAAAACCTGTGTGATGTAGCTATTTGTCAGTGACTAGTCTGCGGCAGATCATACTGAGATCAGCATCAAGGTCTATTGACAAACCATGTAAAGTCCCTCCATACACACATCGATATGCGGGTGATTTTTGAGGACAATCCTTTACCATGCGCATTCGCCCTGCAACCGATCGTCTGCAAAACGAAGGTGCCCATCTGGCGCCACTCTGTCACAAGGCAATCCGTCTTGTTGGTTCTTTTGTGGCCGATCGCATTACCTGTTACTAATTTTTTGTTGATCTATCTTTTGATTAGATTGGCTTCAGCAATTTAAATATTGACTGTCAGTTTAAGGCCATGTGTCAATTGCTGCGGGCGTTTTGCAGGCCTGTGGCTTAGGGCGGGAACACCCCTATTAATTTAGCATGACGATGCGGAAAAGCGGCTTCTGTACATCAGGAGCCGCTTTTCCGAATCTCGCAGACTCTTTTATGGACGTGTCAGCAGCGCCGCTGCATTGAAGATGTGGCATGCCGTTATTTCAAAACCCCACTACTATATTGCACAGTGGACACTGTCCCGTTCATAAGAATGGGAAGTGTCCTCTCTGCGTCTTTTGTGTGTGCTTGTGTCCACTGCTTCTTTTTTTCCCCCACAAAGAAACAGTGGACACAAGCCCTAACAATGATTGAATGTACCAGCACACACTGTGATGCACTTAAATTGTCCGAATCAATTTGAAAAAAAATTCAAATTGATTGAAAATGTGTGTTCTGACCCTCTCGCATGCGCTAAGTGTAGTCTATTGTCATTTGTATTTAGTTTATTGCTACCACACCCCACTCTGTAGAACAAAGACTTGCTGAGAAGGGGACATCAAGAAATGTTTGGCAATGGCTGCCCTTGCTATGGTTTAATGGCCATCAAGGATTTGTGGGGTGCTTTTAATTGTTCCAGTCTACTGTAAAAAGAAAATAGGCAGTGCCCCTTTACCCTAATGGAACACCTCAAATACATTTCACCGAACATGTTATATTGGCCAATGGCTGAGATGTGTATGTACTATGGGGTTAGGGCCAATGATTTGTGGGATCCTTAGAATGAACATCCTACAGTAAGAAAGTTAAGCAGTGCCCCATTACCCTAATGGAACCCCCTCAGATAAGTTTCACCGAACATGGGGTTAGGACGAATGATTTGTGGGATTCATATAATGAACATTCTACATTAAGAAAAAATTAGACCGTACCCCTTTGCCCTAAAGGAGCCCCATATATCCACATCATGGAACAGCGGCCTTCCTTTATAACAATCTGCTGTTTCTCTTGTTATGACCTTCCATGTTTAACAATCTACTACAGTGAATGTATTTCACAGTTGAGCAGTTTTGCTGTAAGCGTACCTATTGTTGAAGTTTTAATGACTACGGCCAGCAAATGGCCTACTTCCACGTTCTTTACAAGCGGAGTGGTTTAGTTGCTGTTTATTAAACCTTGGAATAAGCCAGAGATATTTATTCCTGATAAAGGGGCAAGGGTTTTATGAGCCGCAGTCGCTGAGCAATAATTGATCTTTTCCCCAGATTTGGTCTTATGACTGCAAATCATATGTCACATTTAGCAATGGCCTTTAAGAGGCTGCCTTCTCCCAAATGAAAGGAAATTGACGTAAATTTGTGAAATACAATGAATGCGTTCCACTGGGCGAAGAACAGATGTCTACAAGCATCTCTTGATGTCATCTAGCACCTCCAGTGACAAGAGCCATCTGTAGGATGGAGGCAGCCAATTTCAGTGGTAACTAGTTTATTTCATACAGTGAAGTGTTTTGTCCCGGCAGCTGCGAGTTGTGCTGTAATGCTAGTTCACATCTTGCTTGATAAGGATGGGTTGTGCTGGTGTCCTCTGTACTTCAGGTCTTGGTAATGTCTAGATTGTGCTTTTCAGGGATAGGTTGTCCATTACTCGGCGCCCTGGCAGTCTCTGGGCTTTGAGTGAGGGAGCTCTTCTATATGAAGAACTAGGTTTAGCTTGGGGTTTGTCTTTTTTCGCCTTCCCTTTCTGCTCAGCTTTGTTTATGGAGCTTTGTTAGGTCATAGCTGGCCTCCTGAAGCATATCCAATCTGCACATTTCTGATGCTTTACATTATTCCTGCATTTTGTCATAGAATAATGCTTACTTGTGAGCACGCCTTGGCTCCAGTAGCGGCTATCTTAGTCACTTCTTGGCAGTAGCACAATATCTCTAACTCGAGGCTGCTTGTTCATGGACAAGAAGCACTCAGGTGGCGTAGGCTGCTTACTCTATAGCTCGGGGTTACATGGTACCCAGTACTCTCTGGATATTGTGGAATGTAAGCACATTTTACAAACTTGCTGAAGCATCAGTGCTTGCTGTAATCACATGTTTTGTCCAAAAAACACACTTGTTAATATATGTCCACGTTAAAATGTGTCTACCGCATTAATAGAGCGGTCATAATCATTTTGGCTCTCTAGTTGCACATTACCAATTGGAAAGGCTACAATGGGGTGCTGCCTCTTTTGCCCTTTGTGCATGTAATGTATGGGAGAAGGGTATGTCCAGTGTTCCCATTTACTTTTTCTCCTCTGAACATCTTTAATCTTGCCTTCCTGATTTCAGTTGGTCAACATACTAACAGAAGGTGTGTAAGTGAAAGTTTGCTTCATCATTCTTTCTGTGAGTTGTGCTGTATACAACATAATTCTTATTTTTTGTGTGTGTGTTCAGACAAAATGTGTTCTCTACAGGGGTTGCAAAGGTGTACAGGTGTGTGATCCAGACAAAAAAGGTTGCTTAATGCAAATGTTGGCAGCAGCTTAGAGTTTAGTTTTAGGAAGTCAAAGAATGCTTCTGTGATATAAGCTCTCCCCCCCCCCCC
>CM070036.1:29495976-29509588 GCA_036250615.1 Ptychadena robeensis | reverse complement strand
TACTGGACGGCAGCACCTCGTCCAGTGCGATAGTACCAGTTGTTGAAGTGCTGGACGAGGTGCTGCCGTCCACAACGCTAGGGTGGTTAATGATGTTTATCCACCAAGTGATTAATCCATAAAAGGTGTCTGCTAAGGGGTGAAGTTGCTCATACACAGCTGAGGCAACATGTATACATTCATGATCCTGTCCAAGTCACTTGTCAGATTACAAGGTTTTGTCTGGAATGTGTTTAAAATAACTCTTCTCATTGCTATTTATAGTCTGTCTTTTATCTCCTTTATTCAAAAACCTGTATTAAAAAAGTTGATGCCAATGCATGGATTTTTATATATATCTCCCACTCTCTACAACACAGGATTACTGCGCTAGCAAGTTTGGCGCTGTGGGTTTCCACGAGTCTCTTAGCCATGAACTGAAAGCTGCAGACAAAGATGGGATTAAAGCTACTTTGGTTTGTCCCTATCTGGTGGACACAGGCATGTTTCGAGGTTGCAGAATCAGGTTAGTGCATATTGCTGTCTTTCAGTTCTATGTCCTTGATCGTCATGTTGTCCATCTGTCCTAGAAAAGAAGTCAGATAGTTAATTGTGGTTTATTGCAGGCAGATCATTGTAATTTGCGTTCGTGGAATGGCTACAGATTTACATTATTTTCTGAAATGATTTTCTTGCAAAACCCATTGTAGAGCTGCCAAAGAACCCACATAATGTGTGACGGTGATAGCAGAGTAGTCCTTTAAAAATCAAACCATATTAGTGGTAGAAATGCTTTAACTTGACCCAGAGAATATTCTCTAAATACTTAGATTTTAGGTTATAGGTAAAAACCATTAAATCTGCTTACTCTAAAGCTAGCCACACATGGTTCAATTTTGGTTCAATCGATGCTCGATTAGATAGAGGAATTCAATAGTCTAATCGAAAATCGATCTTAATCGCATCAACATACACCCCACATTGAGTTTGCGATTGTGGTGAGATTTCGATTCCTAAATATTACTAAAATTGACGCTTTTGGTCTGGAAACTATTGAAGTTCAGATTGAAGTGGTCTATGTTATTATATTGAATCTAATCGATCCAGGAGAAACACAAACATCGACGATTATAAAACGATTTTGGCACAATCGACTATGATTTTCCAACATGTCCGATCAAAATTCGATCAGTTTTTCTGCCTTCATCGAACAATTATCGTCGATCGTACCATGTGGGCATTTCTCAATTTTCGTTCAATCGATGAAAAAATTAATCTAATCGAGCATCGATTGAACCAAAATTGAACCGTGTGTGGCTAGCTTAAGAGTCTGGCAACTAGCATTTTAGAGAGGTGCAAGTTTGCAATACACAAATGCAGATATTGCCAACATCAACATTGCCAACAGCTTCATTGCCAACATCAACATTGCTAGCAAAATAATTTTTAAAAAATACAAAAGTGTTAAGCAGCAGCTCCTATTTCCAAATATCTGTTTCTTTAAATTGATGTTGTGTTGGCTTGCTGGCAATCTCCAGTTTATTTCTTAATCAGTCAGCAAAGGCCGTTATCTATATAGAATATTTTCAAATGTTTGCTGAGCAAAGCCAGACAATGCCTAATGGGCAGCCAACCAGCTTTCATCCAGGTGCACCTCATTATTCTATGCTGTTATGAAGGATTGAAACAGACCTGGAGATGGAATGTGTAAATAAAACTCACTGAGACATTTATCTTTTCAGGAAAGAAATTGAGCCTTTCCTCCCGCCCTTGAAACCAGATTACTGTGTGAAGCAGGCCATGAGAGCCATCCTTACAGACCAGCCGATGATCTGTACGCCTCGTCTCATGTACATTGTGACCTGCATGAAAAGGTAATGGGGTTGTCCTCGCCGGAATCTTTTCAGGTTTATTGATGGTTTTCCCAGTCTAACCCAGCATGACCTGTGTGTAGAAGAGGGACAGAAGGTCTGTACACTGGTAAAGCATGTATTAGTATAGGAACTCATGCAAGCTGTTACTTTAAATTAAATTACACTGTGAATCTCATGGAGCATACTATGTCATTTATTAATCTCAAAGATTTGAACTACACTTTCATACCGAAACTAGGTAGCCATACATGGGCAGCTTCTCACTTGATAGATGAGGGACCGACTGCATCATGATGGGGTCATCACACTTCAGCCAACCGTAAAATTCAGCCAGTCTGTAAATTCCTGGCCCATTACTTTTGGATCCTGGCTGATCTGACCAGGTGGGCTCACTTGACCGTCTGGAACGCGCATGTTTGTCGATCAGGCAGGAATTGGCCAGTGTATGCCTGCCTTATCTCATTTAGTTCTGCTGAATAGTTAACATTGTGGCCCTTTTAAAAATATCTTGATATTCTATAAAAGATTTTGAGGTAGTTTTTAATACGTTTTGGAGGGACTGTGGGATGGGTCCAGGCCTTTCACAACAAATTCTGATTGACATTTCCATAATAGAAGTTACCAGATGTCGGGTCACTTTCACTTCCTGTGTGAACAGTGGTTACCAAACTTTCCTTGTAGGGCCCCCCATCTCTATTTAGGAACATTATCGCGCCCCCCCTCACTATTGAAACACAGATTAGGAATGAGGGCCAGTGCCCCCCAGTTTGGGAACCACTGGCTTATAACAAGCTACACAACAGCCTTTTGGGTGTTTTTTTTTTTTTTTTGTTTTTTTTTTTTTTTTTTTTTTTTTTTTTTTTTTTTGCGTGAAGGAAGAATTCTTAAAGGGGTAGATTTGGCCGACCTGTTAATTCATATTCACTGCAGTGCACATGGTTGCCTTAATCAACCAGTCCTTTTACCTCCATTTAAGTTGATTTTTTTCTTGACCAATTTCGTTTTTTCCTTTAAGCAATGCATTACTCCGTGTTGTAACATTTCCCTGTTGTCGGCACTTGCTGAAGCATCTATATGATCTATTCTGCTTACTGATGAGTTTTCTTCTCTTTGCAGCATCCTGCCGTTCGAAGCTGTGGTCTGTATGTATCGGTTCCTTGGAGCAGACAAGTGCATGTACCCTTTCATCGCTCAGCGGAAACAAGCCACAAATAACAACGAAGCGAAAAATGGAATATAATTTCCCTTATTTAGTGTCATTTTTTTTGTTTGTTTTTTCGTCTCGTGATTAGACTCTTTTATTGTTGAACAGTCAACACATTTAAAGACTGATTTGGGAAAGGCACTTGTGCGACAGATTTACAAATGGGACTTCAATTTTTTTTCTCCTTCCTCCACACTATGGCTGAACTTATCCTTAAACTCGTGGCAGGACTCTCAATTCATACGTGGTTCCTCGGTTCTTGTTTTCACACTGTAACTTTGGCAAGAGCATATGAAAACGTGACCAACTGAAGGCATATGATGAGCTTAAATGTAGCAATAAACTTTCTGTAGAGTTACTGTAAGACAGTACAACCAGTTTCTACAAATGCACTGTTACATTAGCTTGTTTTAAAGAAAGCATAATAAAACGTTAGATATAAAACCTAGATCTAACTGTCTGTATAGAAATCTGCTGCTTGATAACATGTAAGCGGTTTTGTATTATTATTTTTTTTTCTTCCAATAATGGGACTTTAGAAGTGAACCTGTCTAATAATTGGTTTGTTTTTTTAATAAAAGCTGGAGCAAAGGAATGTAGAGCAATTCAGAGCATATATCAAAAGCAGCCGTTTCGGCTGTTAAGTGAATGGAACAAGAATGTGTGGTTGCTGTGGGCATTGGCTCCTTTTGTATTGATTTTACAGATTAAGGAAATCAAAGTCAAGGGCCTACTTCAAAGCCAAAAAAGTGTGTGTTTTTTAGCATGCAAGTTCAAGGCAAAAAATAAATTTTTTAGATATCTTTGTAATCCCAAAGGGAAGTCTATTTATAGCAACCAGATTTCTGGTAATATACACTGCTTGGCCAAAAAAAGTCACACTCTAATATTTTGTTGGACTGCCTTTAGCTTTGATTACGGCATGCATTCGCTGTGGCATTGTTTCGATAAGCGTCTGCAATGTTACAAGAGTAATTTCCATCCAGTGTTGCATTCATTTTTTTGATGGTAGAGTTTGACCGCTGCGCAAAGCCTTCTCCAAAGATTCTCTATGGGGTTAGGGTCTGAACTCTGTGGTGGCCATTTCATGTTCCCTGAACCACTCTTTCACAATTTGAGCCCGATAAATCCTGGTATTGTCATCTTGGAATATGCCTGTGCCACCACGGAAGAAAAAAATTCATTGATGAAATAACCTGGTCATTTAGTTTAGTCAGGTAGTAATGAGGCTAACCTCATTCTTGGAGCACATACTATTGCTGAACCAAGACCTCACCAACTGCAGCAACCCCAAACCAATAGCTCGTACCTATGGCCACTTTTTTTTTTTTTTTTTTTTTGGGACATTAAAGTGATGCACATGGTGGGCCTTATGATGATCTACTATGTACAGCTATGTATGTCTGTTTATTCAGACACAAGAATGACCTGGGCAAATTTAAATTGGCATTTTAAAACTTGACTATTTGAAATGTCACAGGTCTTGGTAAAGAAACCGATTCATTAGCTGTGATGACCAATAGCGGTACAGAGAAATGCACTTTTGTTACAATGATGATTCCAACAACAGTTTAACATTATTTTAATGAGTTGAGCATTATCTAGTAAACCCTACATAGTATGTTGGGTTTTATTCATTCTAGCATTGCATACATCATGTTTTAATCCTCCAGGATTTTGAAATGTTTAGAAAAAAAAAGTATGTGTCTCAAAATGGAGCCCAGTGCTATTAGGAGGGTTTAAAAGGAATGTATTCCTTGTAAAGTTTAGATGTAATTTAGATTGTGTTCTCTCTTGGCTAATATGCTGATATCCCCTTGCTATAGGCAATATAGATTATTTTTAATTTCATTAGCATTTTATGCCCAGTGTTGTGCTAGATAACATACTACCAAACTTTGTGTTTTACCACTTTAGGATTCTACTTGAAAGTTGAGCTGTGATTGGCTGCTTTTGGTCTTTGCTCTCTAGCATGTGCATATTGTTATTAAATTGGACCTCCCATTAAATTATTTTTTTTTAATGTTTTTTAATCAATACATTCCATAATACGCACTGATATTTGTAATAACGGAGTACACCTGTTAGGAAAAAATTCACATTTGCTTTTCCAGTTTGAATGGCTTCTTTGTTCATGGACAGTCCAGGGTCCGCATCTATGTCCCCAACTGCTGGCTGAGAGATTACATGATTGTGGTGATCATATGTGACCCGAATCAGCTGCTTCTTGACAATGTTTGGGCTCATATTTTGACTGATTCTTCGGTTGCTTTGTATTTTGTTATTTGCACACCGCAGGTTCTATTGAGATACATTTTGGATTGTAGTCAAAGCAGTTCAGACATCACTTTTATCAGTTTTTTCACTATCCAATGTCCATGCTTGTCTACAGGCCATTGTAATATTGCAGTTTAAAAGCAGACAACAGCTTTATCCTACCTGCAGCAAAGTAATCTGACTAATGGCCCCCATACATGCACAGATATTAGCGGCCGACAGATTAAAAACGATGAATTTTTAGATCGGTCGACTGAAAATTGGAGCATGCCCACATGGTCCGATCAATTAAATTTGATCGTAATTGTGAAAAAAATCGATCAAAACATGATCGGACATGTCGGAAAAGTTTGATCGGTTATATTTTCAAAAAAAATCGATCAAAAATTGGTTATTCCATGTGGAGTATATTCTATTTTCCATTCAATCAATCTCCAATTGTACGATTGAAAAAAATTTATTGTTTTAGTCTGTCGGATGCTAAAATCTGTGTATGTATGGGGGGCATTAAACTCAAGGACTACTACTTAATGACAAGGAATAACCTTTTTAAAAACCCTTTCATGGTTTCTGTAATGTGAAAATGTCTAAAGCCCCCCAACACCTCAGATCCTCCATACAACTTTCATGAGACCTACAACACCATGTAGTATAGTGAACTTCCTGAAAGAATACATAGTGTGGAAGGTTGTAGAAAGGTCCTCCTATTACATGGTTTGGTTAGAAGAAAAGTTGGGTTGTACAGAAGTTGCAAGATAATTGTATGTGGTGTATGGGGGCTTAAGAATTCAGAGAAAAAGAAGTTATTAAAAGGTCCACTTTAATAAAATGATTGTTAGCAAGACCACCATTTCTTAAAAAGGGGCTTCATTGATTGTTGCCTTAAGATCGGTACTGAGGTTTACGAATGTCCAACCCAAAATGGTAATTCCCATTTCATTAAACAAAAGATTAAATAGTAAAATTACCATTAATTTCAAAGATTCACTTTGCATAATCTGTTCTGCAGACAGGCATCCACTTCTCCCTATACTTGTATATGTGAAATAGTTAGAGGTGTAAAGATTTCTTTTTGTGATTGTGCTACAAAATAAAACTACTTTTTTGATTTAGTTTTTTTGTATAGAGAACATTTTACAGTTGTGCCTTGAATGAAGTAAAATATAGTTAGAAGACATTGTATAGCGAATTTCTACCTCTGTATCTATATCTATTCAATTTTTCTTGTAAATTACTTTCAGACTTCTGTGATTTACATTTTTTATTATCATTTTTGACGTCTTAAATATTGACCAGTGTCTGGTTTTATTAAAGCAAACTACCTTACAGAATGGAGTGGTTTGTCAGGTGAGATTCACGTATGAATGTGTGATTGGTGGAATGTGATTACATGCGTTGTTTACTGCCATCTGTTAAAGAAATGCTAAAATATGTGTAAATCCTGGACCTCGAGGACCGTGTTAGAACAACCATGTTTAGCGGAAACCAATCACAAGGAGAAGTTTTTATTCTGATCATTCTGGATTCTGGCTGCATAATGAATATGTATGTTTTCTAACTTTGTGGCCTTTCCATTACCAGCTATATTTCTACTGTATAAAAAAAATTACATATTTGATAAAATGTGCATGCACATGTGTTAGGGTGTTGGCTAACAAGCATTGAATCAGGCTGGGCATAGACGGGCAGATTCCTGCCTGATTCGACAGCCGATCGACTCGGCCGGTCGGCAGAAAATCAGGTGTGCCCCCCTCCCTGCTCTTATTGACCCGAAATCTGACGCATTTTGGATCGCACGGGGATCCGACATGCTGGTAAATCCCCGGCCGATACCATTAGTTTGGATAGGGACGGAAGTCCCCATCTGAAGTAATGCTGGTACACAAAGGGTTTCCCTGGCCGATTCTCGGCACTAGTGGCCATGAGTGATGACATCATCACACCGGTCGTCGGTCCGGTCCGTCTATGCTCAGCTTTAGGTGTTCAACACTAGGTTTAAAGAATGGCTTCAAGCCAATTATGTATTCTAGGTTTTATGAACATTTTAACCCTAAACCATAAGCAAGTCAAAAACACTTGTCTATGTAGCCTTTCTGTATTTAATTTATATAGGTAAATAATGTCATTTAAATGTAACCACATTTTCACCTCAAAAAAAGATTTAAAGATATGTTGATAAGCTTTTGTGCAGTTGAATAGAAGCAAATCTTACGAGAGAACTTAAGGGCCTCATACACGTCTAGATTTTTCGTTCAATCAACTTAATACATTTTTTGGATTGATTGAACAACATGGTTAGATCGACCTAAAACGATTAAAATTGGGAAAATTTTTAATCGAAAAATTATCAGACATGCTGGAAAATTTTAATCGGTTGTATTCAAATTGAACCTTAATTCAATTACACTTTCAGTCGATCCAAAAATTGTTTAAATATCTGTTACTACAGTTGGTATAGATTACAATCAATCACCAATTTCCCTGACCCCAAAAAAAATATTTTTAAATTGATTGAAGGGAAATTCTAGACATGTATGGGGGCCTTAAATGAAACATTTTGATAGATATATTTACCTCATTGGCTGTATTCTGAGTGTAGCTCAGGATAGTTTTTCTTCTAAAACATACTAACCGGTGGTTAGTATCTCTTTTAATTGTATCTTTTTAAGCAACTACACGATTACCATGAGGGTTGTGGCGGTAGATGACTGCCCACAAAAAGCTGTCAATGGCTCAATAGATCAATGTGAACATGGCCTCAGGCTATGAATCTTGCCGCAGGGTCATAGGTAGAGATGGTCAATAGGATGCTGAAATTTTTACATTAGCATGCAAATTGTGTGCACTCTAAAACTGAGCCCAGTGGTTATAATTACATTTCCACTCTTATGTAGATATCTTGAAATCCAATCTATTGTCAAAGCAATATGTATTATTTCATTTCAATATGTATTGAGAATGTCAATGGATGATGAACAATATACTAGTCTCTCCAATGTATAGTGGCCATCATCCCAAACACAATAGGCAGAAGCTGATGATGGCATAAATAACCCAGAATTTGTCCCTGAGTAAACAAGGGTGCAAGTGTCACAATAAGGTTGTAAGCACGATCTGGCAGGGTCCACTCCTCCTCCTATGTCATAACCTGTATCTGTGTGTATTATATTGTGTTGCATCTCCACTCTAATGTATTGTACAGCGCTGCATAATATGTTGGTGCTATATAAATAAATGATAATAATAATTATAAATGCAGTATAAGAATAGCAGATGGTCATATCTCTTCATATGCATACACATCACCAATGTACTGATATGTATACATTTTCTAGACACAATAAAAGTCCAACAGGAGTAGATTCCACCCCTATGCCTGTTGGACTTTTATTGTGTTTAGAACATGTATACATATCTGTACATTAGTGGTAATGTGCAGGGGTGCACATAATTGGTACTCTGGTACTCAAAAGGGGCCTACATTATGCATTATTGTTACACAGCTCATATGCGTACTAACAACTTGGAGGAACTCCGTGTCTGGGCCTCCGCAGCTAAATGTTAAATGCATGCAATTTATGTCACTTGGATAACCGCAGGGAGACCTGAATAATTATGAAAGGTTGCAGTTAGGGGCGTGACATTGGGAATGTAACTGAATAATCCAAAAAAAGATTGGACTTCTAAAGCTAGCCATACACGTGTCGGATTCAATTGGACGCGATCACTCGGACAAGGTGGTATGCAGCGATCGGATCCTCTTAAGTGGCTGATTGATTGCAGCTCCCATTCCCGCTGAGATCGCCGGAATCAATTGGGTGAGTGATCAATTGGCCATGGAATCCGACACGTGTATGGCTAGCTTAAGGGTGTTGGAGATCTGGGGAATGAAAGTTAGAATAGGAATTTGTAAGGGTAAAATCTGACAAGAGAAAAGCACCATGTGACAGCTGAAATATGACTATGAAAGGATAACATTTGGACTGCTGGTAGTTTCAGGGGTTAGTTACTAACCCAGAAAATGTCAGGGCTGCACTACTAAGGTATGGGATCTGGGAATTCAAACAGTGTTGTACTGTGTGAGTTACATTTGACCCAAAGCCAGCTGGTGACTTGTGGATGTCGGAGGATCAATCAGGAACAGGGAGGTCCATCTGCAGCAGAATTTACCATGCAGGAGGGTGACGCAGAGGACAGTGAGGAAACCCACACTTCATATGGAATGAGTACCAAACACCATCTCTTGGTACTCATCTGAGGAGCTCACTAAAAAAGTTATGTGCACCCGTGACAATGTGTATGCATATAAAGAGATGTGGATGGGGATGTGGCAGCAACCTGAAAAATAGACCTTATGCCATCTAGTATATTAATTTTTTTTCTTCTTTTAATGCCAGACCTGTTTTATATCAACACAGTAGATCCGGGGGGGCGTGGCTTGCCAGGCTAAGAAGCAGCAGCTCCATTAGTGAGCTCCCGGCTCATACCCGGCTTTTTAGGGGATATCACCCACCTGGACCCTCCAAACACCACCTGAGGGGCACCCACTGATCTGGACCACCGGCGGGATCGTTTGGCTCTGCTCACGCATCGGCGCGGAGCACTTCACGGAAGCCTAACTACGCGAGGCCGGCTTCGGCCTACCGCGGCATCCCAGGACGCCACCAACGCCTTGCAGGGGCAGCAGGTACTACCCCAATCTCTCCAGGGGTCATCCGCAGCCCGCGACGGCGGGTGATCCATTCAAGGGACCCGAAACGAACGCCCCAGAGTGTGTTGACCCACGGAGGCCCTAAAATTTAGTCCGTGGCTGCGGCCTATACCGCGCGCAATCCAAGGGGAATCATCACCATCACACTGCCCTGAGTACATTATACAACACATCCTTGCTTTTGGGCTCCCCTCTACCTCTGGGAGGCATTATTGAATTATTTTCTTCTCTTTTTTTATGGTCCTAATCCCACCTGGATCCGAGTCCTGGTGCCCCATTCATCCTTTATCAATCCTGCCACGAATTCCCACAGTCACTCTCCTCTTACCCACTGATATCTCAATACAACACAGTGGATGATTATTCATATTTGAACTTTAGCAATCGCTGCTGGATCACTACTCACTGAGGCCTAGCTAAAATCTAGTGACTGACAGGTTTATATATCTGGACATCTGTGACTATCAGTACTTAATCCGTGGCCTGTGATTCAGTTGGGCACTTCAGGTGCAAATTTTGATTATGCCAGTTTAATCGTGCTTCTCAGGGGGGCTCCGCAACAAAAGGGCCCGGTACGCTCTTGTCTAGCATACTCTCAACTCATATTTTAAAGGAATTCATGTCGAAAGGTGAAAAATCCACAAAGAAAGGTTCTCAGCGGTCGTCCGCAGACCTACGTTCTTACTACCCACAACATGACAAAAAGGCAAACCCCACTGAAAAAACCAAGACGGCTTCGACTCGCCAAGGAGCAGCGGCAGCTCAAAAGATACGTGATAGCAAATCGCAGAGCGCAGCTCCCCCGCCGTCTCCACCTTGTGACTCTGGCTCCTCTCCCATACATTCCCCAACTTTCTCACCCCCCCAACTCGCCCTCCATCTCAGATGGCTCAGTTTCTGATGGCCACACTCTGCCAAGTGAGCTGCAAGCTTTACTCAAATTCATCCCGTCTAAAGGTGATCTAGAGGCCCTAGGCGCGAGAATCGAGGGCGCCCTAAGAAAAGAAATTGACGCTGTCAACCAAACAGTAACAGCCATTGATGCTCGTGTCTCCACGTTGGAATCCACCTCCGTTGAAGCCCGCTTATCCAACTTGGAGTTCAACCAAAAAGTTTTGCAACAAAATTACTTTGATCTCTTTCTCCATTCACAAGATAACGAGAACAGGAATAGGAGAAATAATGTTAGGATCCGCGGGATCCCTGAAGCAACAGGGAGATCAGATCTCAGAGCAACGGTTAATGCTATCCTCAACAAGGTCCTCAACAGACCATTGGACACAAACATTGAAATGGACAGGGTCCATAGAGTCCAAGCTCCCGTTCAACACCCAATGCTCCTCCGAGAGATGTTCTTTGCCGCATCCACTTCTTCCTTTTGAAGGATGACATCATGCGCAAGGCCTGGACCCATGGCCCGGTCGACTTTGACGGGGTACATCTCCAAATTCTTCCTGATGTCTCAAGACGTACCTTACAGATGAGAAGATGTCTCCGCCCATTGCTTGATCTGATCCGCTCCAAAGATGCCACATATGCCTGGGGGCATCCATTCTATCTGAGAGTGCGGAAGAACGGCGACACATTTCTACTCCACAGACATACCCAACTACCAGATTTCTTTGACTTTCTAGGTGCTGACCGGATTACTATTCCTGACTGGCTGAAGGCTCATATGGATGACCCCACACCTTCCGGTCTGCCACAATGTCCCCGCTTCCGAAGTCGCTCTAGGCCCCCACAAAGAGGGTCACCGCCTAGAATCCCTACACCAAGATCACACGAACTCTAGTATCGTTTTCAGGTATGCGTCGGAGTCTACAAAACTGATTTAGTTCGGCTGGCCTAGTTTTGTGTGTAAATGTCTATGCTCATGCTAGCTCTGGGTACATACACTGCTCCACCTCATTACTTTATCCATCAATGCAGCCTCGGTTCAGTGAGGTTATGCGTAGATGCAGCATATGCTCATGTAACTCTGTTTTATTCTTATTGCATGCTAGAACGCTCAATATCTACATATATCCTTACAGCCTCGGTTCAGTAACGCTAGGCACTGATATGGGCCTCGTCCGTGAATACCAATTTACTTGTGTTTGTTCATATAGGGTATTTCCCACGGGTCCTGTCCCTGTCGGTGTAGGGTCTGGCAGAGTCAACAGGTATTTTAGTTAGGTTGGTTCTTTGTAATTTTGAAGTTGCGTCCCTGCACCGTTGGGTTTCTGGCCCTTCAACTATCGTTCAAATATGGTCATAGATATAGACTGCTTCTTTTTGTCTGAATTTTGTGTGTCTGACTGTTATGACACTGACTCAATTATCCTTGTTATTCAGTTTTTACTCCTCAGCCTGAATTCATGCTCAACAACCCTCTGCCTCCCTGTTGTGTCATAATGATATCGTAATGTTTCATTACCAAGTAAAACTACCACCTTTTCTCCCTCACCTTCCTTTCTGTTGCCAGTATTTACAAGCATCTTCTTCACCTTTACCTAACCAGACACCTCACATTTACTAGTGAGTTGAGTCCTCTACATTCATTTATTTTTCATAATCTGGACCCCGCTGGAATCGGACCCCCCCCTGCCTGTCTTCCAGCGCTCCCACATAGGTCACTCGGAACCTTTTGATTTCCTGAAGTATTTAGTTGTTAGCATTAGTTACACTTAAGCTAGCCACACACGGTTCGATTTTGGTTCAATCGATGCTCGATTAGATGAATTTTTTAATCGATTGAACGAAAATCGAGAAATGCCCACATGGTACGATCGACGATAATTGTTCGATGAAGGCAGAAAATCGAATCGAATTTTGATCGGACATGTTAGAAAATCATTGTCGATTGTGCCAAAATCGTTTTATAATCGTCGATGTTTGTGGTGTTTCTCCTGGATCGATTAGATTAGATATATATAACATAGACCACTTCAATCTGGAATTCAAACGTTTCAATACCGAAATCGACGATTTTAGTAATATTTTGGAATCGAAATCTCACCACAATCGCAAATTCAATGTGGGTGTATGTTGATGCGATTAAGATCGATTTTCGATTAGACGATTGAACTCCTCGATCTAATCGAGCATCGATTGAACCAAAATTGAACCATGTGTGGCTAGCTTTAGAGCCGTTCTTAAGTCTCTCCCATATCTTCTCTGCTATCTTTTTGTTCCTCTCTTATATCTCTTATATGTTCCTGCTATTCCTGCCTCTCTGACTCTTTTCTCGTACCCCCTACTTTCTTGCCTTTACCTTGACTTCTTCCTGATCCCCCACCTACCAGCTGTTCTGCATAATGGCTCAAACAACAGTCAACGCATTTAAACTGACCTCATACAATGTACGTGGTTTATCCACTCCTGAAAAGAGATCAAGACTGCTTACTGATCTCAAAAAAATGAACTCTCACATAATCTTCCTACAAGAAACCCACTTCCAAAATTCCAAAATCCCTAAACTGCAAAACTCACATTACAATACAGTCTACCATTGCCCTTCACCTATTGCCAAAGCTAAAGGTGGGTTTACACGTCAAGATTTTTTCGGCCGACAGATGGACGACTAAC
>CM070036.1:29466218-29483531 GCA_036250615.1 Ptychadena robeensis | reverse complement strand
CAGGGCCGATGGTGTCCACCTTAGCGAGGTGGGCATGGAGGTCTTCCTCCATGGGTTGCGGGAGGCCCTTCTGGGTGCCTGGGGCGTGTGGCGTTTGCATTCAAGGTCTAGTGGCCATTGAATGCTGTGGCGGTCCTGGTAGTGCCCAGGTGTAGAAGCTTTGTTAAAATACAAGTTTTGGTTTTAATACTGAGCTCTTGCAGGGGTCAATGACCCACTGGGATTTTGAGATTTAATAAAGTTAAGGAGTCAGTATGGTTAACATGTTTTATCTTTAAACCCATTGAGCTGGTCTGCAAGGCTGATGGACGTTTTAGATGAGAACAGATGAGTTTATGGATATCAAGACACATATATATAGATATATGGATGGTTAAAACTTACTTTAAAGAACCCACCGAGCTGGTCGGAAAGGCTGATGGGGGTTAATAGAGATCGATAGAGAGATATCGACTTATATATAGAGATGTTTTGACAACACTTGATGATGTCATTTAAGGGGCACTATCAGGGACTTTAATAATAATTATACTTGAAGTTACACTAAATAATTAAATATTTCAGAGTTGTAAAGTTAATTATAAAGATTTATATACCTACATTTGGATATGTTTTATCAGCTGTGGCCAAATTTATATAAACATCCACATCTTTCTGAAATTCCTTGTCTGTGTGGTTATTTGTTAAAGTATAAGTCTTATATATCCAAAGGTTTTTAGTAGGTACAGCATTCAACTCAGCCATTCATCTGTCAGACAGCATTATAAACTAAAAATAAAACTCTTTCCTGAGTGAACCAAATCCTTCATTTGTTATTTAGATGTAGCGTGTTTTTTTCCACCAAACAGATCTATCATGGTATATACCAGAGGTGGGCGAACTTTCTGACATGCGGGCCATGATAAGTTCTTAAATTTGACAGGAGGGTCAAATAAAAAGTACTTTCCATAAGCTCGTGTTGCTTTATGCATTAACGCACAATGCAGTGTGTTGACACATAATGCCCCGCAGTTTGTATTTTATGCTGCAGCATCAAAGTCTGTAGCGCAGCAAATTTGTTTACCAGCAATGTGCGTTAACACTAAAAAGACGCAGGTGTGGCCCATTCAAAGCGAAGTGTTATCACAGACACTTCATTGTATGAGCTAATTACAAAGTGGAGTGCCACTTTGTCATAGCTGCAGAGCTGCTAGTCAACATGAATGACACATTAACCTGCCCACTGGACCCGTCAGTGTGATGCTAAAAAAAAAGTTGGTCAATAGGGCATCTAAATAAGAAGGCAGCGCTTAGCGTGCCCTAAAACAAAGTGCGGGTTGAGCATCATGCTCAGGGGTGGTCCTAGGAGGTCAGAGCCCTGACCTCAGTCTCACAGGTCAGGTGGGTGCAGGTAGGGGGCCCAATCAAGCGGGAACACAGACCTGACTGGGTGGTCACTCCATGGTCACTGCCAAAGTGCACGTTTAGGGCGGGGATGTGCTGGTGATGTTTGCTGACTGTGTCCCAGCCCCCCTGACGAGATCTTCTCCAACATGGGCGGCCGCATGATTGATAGGCGGGTGCTTTGGGGAGAGGCATTTGTCCAGATACCGCCCTGGGCAACTGCCCATGTTGCCATGCCTAAAACCGCCATTGATCACATTGCCGCGTCCATGATGCCCAGTGTAGACAGGGACACAGCAAGTAGTAGCGTTGGCTGGCAAAAATACATGCAGCCATAATTTGCTATGAATGTTATCTCAGAGAGGCGTTCATTCTGTGCTCCCCGGGTGCCATGGTAATGTGTATGCAGTGTCCTCAGGGTAGCATGGCATCACCAGGAGATGCATTCACAGAGATCACAATTGCAGAGCCTCTCAAACGTTTGAGAGGTTGCTCCTTTGTATGTGGAGATGGCGTGTGGGCCGTAGTTTGCCCAAAGCTGGTATATACTATGTTTGTAGACATTCCTTTCAGTAGTACTGGTTGATTCACCCAAAGAAGACCAAGCCCGCCTTCCTAGAAAAGGAGTCTAATGTTTCCATTAAATATTTATTAAATATACACAGCTGAATTCTTATTGCCTATGGTTAATGTGAGTGGAGGGAGTCAGAACCTAGAATATGCTGCTATCTCATGTGTTATCTCATGAATGCCACCAGAAGCCACTGGGTTAAGGTGGGTTTACACGTCAAGATTTTTGTTTCCTCCAACCTCCGATTCGATTTTTGTTAGATTTTTTTATCAGATTTCGTCGTCCATTTATCGAACGTAATTAGATTTTTGTTCGTTTTTTGTACAACCGACACAAATATCGAATGAAAATAATAGTCTGAAACACGAATGAAAAATCTATCAGATTTTTGGTTTTAAGGAAGTGATTGATTCTGTGGGCCAAATTCTATGAGGGCTTTCTCAGTGCTAAAGTACAGGGGATTACAGCAGCAGTGTTAGGTGATAGAGGTGCCATCTCTGGGTATCTGCTGTACACGGGATTACAGCAGCAGTGTTAGGTGATGGAGGTGCATCTCTGGTATCTGCTGTATAAGGGATTGCAGCAGCAGTGTTTTCAATACACAGTGAAAATTTTAAGTATGATTTAAAGTGTGCTGCAGTGAATACCTGGTGTGTGTGTGTACAGCACATGTACACACTGTACACTGTCTGCAGTGAGTATACAGGTGTGTGTACATGTGCTGCAGTGAGTGTACACACACACCTGACTTTAATATTGAAATATATGTATTTTTCTATTGACACACGTTGTTACGTTCGTCCACAATGCCAATTGTTTCGTTCGGAAAGTTCTACTCGAAAGAAAATATAAACACTCATGGACAAATCCAAAATGAAGATTGTAAAAATCCCACCTTCATTGTGCAGGAATACGTCATGTACTGGTTAAAAATCGAGTCAAAAAAATATCGAGTGAAATAAGGAGTGCTGTTTTTTACAACGAAAAATAAACGACAGATGAAAGTTTACCCAACATGTCGATCACCTTATGGACGATTATTTGTCGATATCTGAAAAAAAAATCATCAGGCCAAATGGGGGCTTTCAGATTTTGTACAAAAATCGTTAGTCGTCCATCTGTTGGCCGAAAAAATCTTGACGTGTAAACCCACCTTTAAAGTCATCACATAAAAAAAATTATACATTTAAAATAAACCCAAGGACAGTACTGTTTCTGAAGATTGGGTGTGCATGTGATGAAAAGAGGAATTTACTATTACTGGGAAGGGGCAGACTTGTTTAGCTATTTGTTGCTTGAACATATTTAAAATAATGGCAATTATGCCAAGCCAATAGGCTGAATACAATTACATTTTACCAAATACAGATTTAAACATCAGCTACTCAACTACATAAACACAAGAGGACTTTGTTGGCAAATACACACTAATCTACTGGAATGTGCTCATCCTTTATAAGAAGTCATCTTTGAATGGGAAAGAAAGGGGAATATCTGTCAAAATGGCTGACTGGTAGATAATCAGCATTATGAGAACCTTGTCTCTTGATGTCTACAAATTGCCAAGGATTTTGATAGATCCCATTACACTCGTTTTGAGAGTCTTTTGTTTCTAGGGAACATCGTTTGTGCCTTTCGCCTCCAGTCAGGATAAAAAGTCAGCGGATGGCTTGAGAAATCCCCACCTGTAATTGCAAAGATCAAAAGGAGCTATGAGAGGATATCAGAGACTGTCTGTGTGCATCCACTCTTCATCTTTCAGGAGGAGACAAAAGACAGTGTGTGTGTGAGATGATGGGATCCCTGTCGTTTTTTTTAACTTGCTCATAATGCTGCTGAGTATTTATAACAATTGGTGTGTTCTTCTAAAGCAGCAGCCCATGATATGCTCTAAGTGCCAGTACTCCGCAAAGTCCTACAGACCTTTAAAATATCTTTAATTTTTCCAGCCTCGAACTCCCAGACTGGATCATTTTAACTTCCCTTGCAACGGCTCCTTAAATTTACACTCCAATTAAACCTTTAAATGAATCCTTCTAGTGCCTTCTGGAATCTGTAAAAAGGCCCACTCCACTTTTTTTCTTCTGGAACTCATCTGAAGGTAATTCTGTAATGCCCTTCTGTAGGGAGAGTAGAGAAGTCCAATATTAGTATGCAAATTGTATGCAGACTGAAATTGAGCCAATCAAGAACATCAGCTCCTTTTCATCGACCATCTCTACTATAGAGTGTCCGGAAAGTAAATTTGTACTATATTCTTTATGACCTTCTTTGGATTTAAGTGTGCTTGTTACATAGCTTAACCAAGCTGAAAAGTCAATCAAATATAAGACAGCTCTGACCCATCAGGACTGCTCAACAGGACAACTGGATTACTTGTGTAGTATCTGGCAGCATCAGGAGAAGTTACTTGTTGTGACTGGGAAATCCATGGATTGGACCTGCTTTTTCAGCTGGTCTCCAGGTATACAAAGCACATACAGCTGGCCATAGAATTATTAAAAAAATTTAACAGAATTCATGCAATGTAGCCCAAGTCCTGGCAGTTATCTCTCATAAGCAGCATCACGTTTTCAGGCAAGTTATGCCCCTCTGTGGAATTGGAGCCATGCAAGTTTTCAACCACCATATGTGCACTGGACTCCCAAAATCCCTCACAGTCTAAGCTGTCGTCCTTCTTAAGACCCCTTTTGTTGGGTATTAACCACTGCATACCACAAACATGTCACCTAGACCTACTTTTTCAAACCATAACAATCTGGCCCTTGTCAATGTCACATCACTTTCAGTACATTTACATATATAGCTACATGTGGCACTTTGTTGCTCATAAGGGCATCTGAAATAAATCTACAGTAAAGAATTTAATTGTATTTGAGGGCAAACTTCTTATTATAACAAATTTATGGAGCAGCTAGAGCAGTGATTCTCAAAGTTTTTAAAATGGCAACCCCGGAAATGGTGTTGCAAAGTGTCACTTCCTGTATTTAGGTTGCAGAGAGGGGTCGGTGAGTAGTGTCAAATCCAAATTATGAGAAAGTGATGCTCCATCCCTTCTAGGTTAGGATGGAGGGGGCCTAACTCTCCCTCCTAACTTCCCACCCAGCTTGTAGGCATCAGTGCTGCTGATTAAGGGGACATGGCCACCTATTACAAATGGTCATTCGTCCCCTAAGGGGGCCCGGACCCACAGGTTGAGAACCACTGAGCTAGAGATATAGCAGTCATAAAATGAGTCATGCATTGTATGTTTGCTTCCCTCCTTTAATTTTACATTTAATATTGGCTTCCTTAGTTTTAAAGCTTCTTTGATATAGAATAATATACAGTAAAGTACTTCCCTTTCTGTAAGCACGTCCCTAAACACTGGTTATCACTTTAGCTATCACATGAATCTTTACTTTGAGTTGGCACAAACTTCAAAGAACATCCAGAGCAAAAGATACCACTTTTCCCAGAAGTGAAAACGAAATTACAGTAAACCTGGTGTACTTGTGGTAGTTGCTTTTGTTCAGTAATATATATCATTTCAACTCTGCTTTCCATACTTACCACCAAAAGAACTACCCTGTGTAAAATGAAAAATTTGATATATTACAAGTATGGCCAAATATAGTTTTAATTGACTACAGTTTGCATTCATTCGTGGCGGCAAAATGGTGGCCTCAGATCTCACCTTGGGTATAGAAAAACTCATGGGGTAAATAGGCAGCCACAATGACATGTTAATAGTTTAGGTACATAATTAGGTTCACAACTTGATATATCTGCATATACAGTATGGAATCCTATACATGTTGTTGATCCAAATTTATGTAAAGAATGTTCCCGAATGCTCCAGCAGGGAAACATATAACCTCCCAAGGCAGATGTGAAGAGTCTCTGGTGTTACATTTTACAAAATCTGAATAGCAAGTTATATTCTATGTAATTAGGAAGTCACTAGCAAAACTAGAACTTGATCCTGAAGTTTATTTCCTGTTTTCACATGTCTTTCTATGAAGAAGTATTTAAGTATGGTATCCTCCATATCCTAAGGGCACTCACATATACTTTGCATTGGCCCTAACTTTGTATTAATATTTGTGTTTATGTAGGGTGATCATGTCTTCTTTATTTGCCTTGTATAATGAGGTTCAACTAGAAAACACTGGATCACATTCATTTTATTATTATTATTTAAGTATTCTACTTGCTTTAGAAACTGCACATTGGCATTGCAACTATTAACAAATATAGGATACATAGGTTATACATAAATGGTATGTTTGATCTGACCCTCTATATAATCTATAAATAGTGTAAAGCATACAAGTAACAACACTGGATTTTGGAGGGTACACTTCTATGTGATTTTGTAACCCAGTTTTCTTAACATTTATTTTCTAAGCCTACAGACCATTAGCCTCCTGTGTGGAAATGTGTTCCATGCTTTAGCAAAGTCCAAGTATACTATATCCACTGCTACTTCTTGTTTTAGGATTTGCTTACCTAATTATAAAAATATTTGTTTGTGAAGTTTAGCCTTTCTTAAAGTAGTTCCTAAAACAAATTTGTAGCAAATTCCTATTTTTTGTATTAAACTGTCAAATATATTTCAATCTGCAGAAGGTGAAGTGACAAGTCTATAGTTATTTTGCATGGATTTTGTTTGCTTTTGAACACAGGCAGCACATTTTGATGTGGTTCCAAACCAGTTAATAAAGAGTCTCTAAAAATGAAAATCAATGGCTTTAAAATAACAGAGCTAAGCTCTCGAGTGGCTATAAGCCATCTGGTCCAGGTGCTTTTCAACCTTTATTTGGTCTGTTCCTTGACTATATGAATTTTGAGTTATTGTGAAAAGCCCCAAATCATATAGGAACTCCTCTTTTACATTGTGTACATAGAACTGAAGAAGGTACTTATCTATTTCTTTATTTTATTCTCAGGAACTTACTCTGAGTTATCCTGTAAGGGTGGGTACATGCTTAGACCTGCTTTTTTTGTTTGCTCTTTTTATTACTGATAAGTTTAAATATTTTCTTGGGGTTATGTCGTAATCTCTTTTGGAACTTTTGGTCATTCATTTTGAAATGGATTGAATCAATTTTCCTTTTCTCAGATTTTATCTTGGTAATAATGAAAATTTTTGGAGTAAATTATTTTTTTATTGAACTTTTTCCAAAATAACAATTGGCATCTCCAGCCCATACAATGTGTGAGGAACCTTATGGTACATCAACCTGAAAGATATGAAGTGATGTTAGAAGGTTGTCCATACTATATATCTAGACACATATTCTTTATGAATTTTAATGTCACTACTACATACATACAGTAAAATCCAAAGCAGTAGAAAACAACGTATAAATAATGTAAAATAAACAAAAAATATCAACAATTGCTAATAAATAGTGATGGCCAAACTATTTGCAACATAACATGTTCGCTTTTCTTCCCCCAGGGAACAGTACGAGTGTTCGACCTGCCCTGTTAACCGTTGACTATTCTTCCGCTGGCCGGATCAGGAGCAAAAAGATTTGGCCAGAATTCGGAAGATTGCTTTTACCAGAGACCTGGGAGAGAACCCAGTCTTCTAGTGAAAGAAAACCGGTGTAAACCAGATGTGACGTCAGTGATGCCACGTCCGGGTATCAAAACCGGAAACTGCGTGTTTCGGGTGCCCAGGGTTCCCTGGGAATTACCCATGAACAGCCAGGGAATTTAAATCTTCCCGTGAACAGGCGGACATCGGACTTTTTTAAAAGTCCAATCCGCCTGTTTGCGGATGGACCTGGCTAAAGTTCGGCCATCACTACCAATAAACAACCTGTAGAAACAGGCACCCTGTGTGTAATTTCAAGTACAACAGCTGCCCAGTTTAGTGGATGGGAGGGGGAAAGGGTCGAAGTTATAGAGACAATAAAGAAAGAATGTTGGATTAGAAGATGGGACAGGGATGTCCCAGGATGAGGTTAAGTGAAAGTCCCATTCCTGGAAGTTTTGACTACCAAAAGTTTTACTCAACTTATGGAATTGTGCTCCACAATTGGGGTTTACTACCAAGAAGGTTAAATAGTTTTTGTTTTTTTTTAAATGCATTTGTGGCTTAGTTAATATCGTTAACCACTCAGATGATACCTCTTTAATATAATGCACATTATTTAGACTGCAGTGTTTGTGCATAAATTTTACAGATATTTTTATTTCTGTTCCATGTTATTTGGTGACAATATTCCATTTCAGCCCCCTAACACTGTAATTGCTGTCAGATCCCTTGGTGTCCTAGCTTGTTTTGGGTCTTGTGGGATCTTTTTTAGAGCAATTCTTTTTGGGGTGCCTGCTTATCTTGGTGAAGGGTCTAAGTGTTCTGCTGCATTCTTTTGCCAATTAATTTTAACTTTTTTACACGTATACCTGCCTGGACACTATTTAAATTGACCTTTAAAAAAACCATAACTAGAGTCTATTTTAGGAGTAGGGCCTGTATTTCCAGTATCCCTAAAAAATCCTGAAAAATCAAGCTAGTACTATTTCTTGCGTAGGTCTTAAGCAGGGAACACATGGCTCGATATAGGAGCCGTTCTAGGTTCCCCAACATCGTCAGAGCTGGAGGCACAGCTCTGCTGTGTCTCCAGCTATGACAATGCTTTGCATGGAGACCCACGGTACCGATGCAAAGCACGGACATGGTTTGCGGTCATGTCTGATATCCCTGTTTTTGAGCGGCATTGATTGGTCACACTCAAAAACAGGGATGGCCGCATTAAATATGGGCCATATAGATGGCCATGAGTGCACACGGCCCATATCTATGTGTGTTCCCTACTTTATTTTCAGGGAAACAGGGTAGATAACATTTAAACTCTTCTGGAGAGCAATCCCTTCCCTCTTTAGTAGCAGAGGTCTTAAAAAGCACACATGCCCTTTGAATTGGACTTTGAGCTATTTACATTCACTTAACAAACAGTGGCATATCTTTAAAACAAGCTATTCTTGACATTGGTATTGCTCTCATAGATGCTCAAAATTTTTTGTTAAAGTTAGTACACACTGACAACATTGTATCCTCATTTGATCTTTAGAGAGGGAGCAAACCTGGTTTTAGCTTTCCTGGTAAACTCATCTTTGCGCTAGAGCAAATTTAAAGGAAAGGTGTAGGAAGTAGAGAGGTCATCACAAGATGGTAACAAGGTGTTCAGTGATGGGAGATGAGTACAGGGGAGTCATAGATTATTAGCTATTATTTGCATACAGGTGGAACTTGGGTGTTTAGTGGCAGAGAAGGGGTTCTGAGGACGCAGAGGGATAAGAGTAGCAGGGGGTGCCAAAGGTGATCATCGATTAAAAAGGAACACAGAGGAAAGATGTAAGCAAGTAGTACAGCAAATATGGCCCTTACAGAAATACACATTCCATAGGCTGATGGGGTTGCCTACACACTATATAGTATTTGTTTAAAAATGCAGCTTTCGATTGATTAAAAACATTCAACATTTGATGTTTTGATTAACATTCATGAGGAGTGCTATACTGATTGATGAGTGCACAATAGGATGCTTGCAAATAATTGAACATTCACCTAGTCATACACTCAGCACCCAGTTTATAGGCACCATATAACGTTTTTTTGCCATCCTTTTCCTATCTGTCACACCTAATATTTCCTAATGCTTGGTTTTCAGCTACACAGAAATGTAAAGAGTCTGCGGTCTCCATATTTTCCCTGTGGGGGTAATACATTTTTCATTACCCATTCTTTCCAGACCACAGTAATATGCTTGGTATGACATTAAACAGCATATCATTGCTTCTATAATTACTTTCTAAATTGAATTATTTTCAATGACAATTTTTGTTGTTGTTGATTGGATGATCTCTCTTTAAATCCCTCCAGCTATGTGCCTGCCCGACTCCAAATGACCAATTACCTACCACAAATGTAAGCAACTCACTAAAGGGGACATTAAAGAAATAACATGGAATTTGCCAGACTTAGTAATGTCTGCTAGAGATTAACATTCACAAAAAAAACTGCCAGAGAACAGATTTTCCCTATAAAACAGATCCAGCTAATCCTCTGTTATACCTCAGATGGTTAAGGGAGGCTGGTAGTTTTGTACCTATGTTCTGGCTGCATAGTATGGTTAAAAGATATTGGTCTCATGTGATGACAGTGGTCCCCCCCCCCCCCTTTATTTGCACATACAGAGCTGATATTAATGTACGTTTGTAATCATGCACGTTTCTACTATGTCAAAGATGACATATTATTTAAGCTTGAAACTCCCTACAAACTTTCTTTAGTTAATTGTAATTCCCCATCTACAAGCAGTGATATATCAAATCTCACTGGTACTATTTAACAGAATTTTGTCCATCCAGTGGAAAACCTAAATCTCATTATCTTAAGGCAGCGGTTCCCAAACTGGGGGGACATGCAGGTATTCCAGGGGGGCGCAGGCCCTCTTTATGAACCTGTGTTTGAATAGGGAGGGCCCTGCAGGGAGAGTTTGTCAACCACTGTCTTAAGGAGCAGTGTTCTAAGGTCACGCAGGTGTTTTACAATCCTGATAAAGAGGAGAGTACAAAGTGTTGGGTAGGTCTTTAACCAGAACTTCTTGAACAAAAAAATAACCCATAGCTGGTACCCATTTATGTGCCCCATAATTTTGTCTGAGCCTAAAGTCTGTAGATCTACTGCTCAGTTACCGAAAACTAATCTTCCATATGAGATACTAAAAATGCTTCCTCATGTAAAAGTTATTGAACTCGATGTATCTCTATAACAGTGGTTCCCAAACTTTTCATGCAGGAACCCCCCTATTCTTGATAGAGAAATTACTGAGAGCCCCCCCCCCCCCCCATTTCCCATTCAAACGTCACAGTTTAAGATTGAGGTCCATTTTACACTTGCCGCGTTTGTTTTGCAGTAAGGTGTAGTAGTGTGAAATGGTCCTCAAACTTTATTTGAAATAAAATTCACACCAATAATTCAGGGGCATGCATCATATATACACACACACCAAACATACAGAAACATCAACCATTCACGTAGAGACAAATTCACACAGACAAAGAGAAACACAGAGACACACACATTACATGCACTCTACTTACTGTCTGCAGCTAGTTCCTCCAGGTTGGCTTCCTGCTTGTCCTTACCTCAGCCCACCCTGGAATACCTGCCCGCCCCACAGTTTGGGAACCACTGCTATACACTGTATAGTATTTTCAAAAAATGAAGCGTTCGATTGATTAAAAAAAAGTACACCCCCCAGTTTGGAAACCACTGCACATAAGAAGACTGGCACTATAATGGGATTTGTTTTCTGTGTCTTATATTGTGTTTAAACAACCCAAACAGTCTACAGCATAGAAATCTCAATTGAGAATGAAAGCAATTTCCTTTCATGTTTCCTTAAATGCTGGCAGAGTTGTTTGAAGTGAATTTATTGTGTTCCATTCATAAGTGTGCAGCTTGTGGGAAATGGCTGCGTAATTATGAAGAATAACGCACAGGAAAACACAGAGAAAGTGAGGAAATTAAATTCACCAGCAATATGTCATTCAATAATACTAAATCATCCAATTACTGGCTGCACAAAGGAAATGCTTAATCTTTACAAGTTAATATTTGTTCTATTATGGTTAACCTGTAATTCATATACACAAGTTTATTCCTCTAGAAAAACTGAGTAGTAAATGTGTTCCAGTGCAAAATCCTAGCAGAGGCACTATGGGGCCCTGGCCTTGTGTCAATGCAGAGCAGACCTCAATCCATACCTCAAGTTTTAAGTTAGTAATTAGGGTAAAAATATAAGAAGTGACGTTACAGACGAGATTCACCTTCCCTCCCTCCAATTTAGAAGCTGGCTTACTTTGGAGGGAGGGGGCGTTACTCTGCATCCTAACTTCCCACCTTGCACATTATCTGCACAAACGTGGTGGGACTTAGGAGGGAGAGCTGATGAGCACAGTGCAATGACGTAACTGCGCTGCACTTGAGTTTGCTCGATATCAAGTCGCAGCACTTCTGCGTCATCAAGTAATGGAAATCGAACAGGGTCTACCAACATGTCGGTTCCCTGTTCGACCGAGCTCGAAGAAAGGCTGCACAGATCTATTTTTTAATAGATTCAAGCACAATCAAGCGCCGTGAATGCACACAGCCCTCGATTGTGCTCTAATCTATTAACAAATCGAACCGAGCTATGCTTAGCTTAACCTCCTGTTTTTCAAAAGCGCGCCACGGGCGGTCACGGCGGAGAACAATATTCTCCTCCACAATTTCCTGCCTGACTGGAGGTCCCGTGCTCAACTCCAGTGTCACCGGAGATGCCGGAGTTGTGCTGGGAAAAGGCAATGGCGCAGCCTACGGTCTATGGCGCAGCCTACCCCCGCCCCCTTCGCGCCCTCAGTGACGTGATCAGGGGAAGACCCGGAAGACCCTGCACAGAATCGCCAGGGGAATCCAGCAGACAGGTAAGTTTCTCCTGGGTTAACTCAGGCTGAGTTTCATGATGGATGAAACTTAGCCCAAGTTAACTCGGGAAAAATGCCCGGGAGGTTAAGTGATGCAGTAGTATCAAAGACATCAAATCATTACACCAACTGGGCCATCAATATTTGTAGAGCCACATCATCAATGGCAGCTTACATAATCAGTTATTTAAGGTATGTAACTACACATGTTGCTTTGGTCCAAATGCTGACATTAGACCAGGGTTATCAATTGTCCACCTCAATAAACAACTAAGGGAAAATAAGTTATTTTTGTACACTACCCAATCAAATCTAAAACAATTGACAGCCTTTCCATGGCTATTGGCAGCATATTAGATTGTAAACCCAAGAAAGAAATATGACTTTGCTTTAAACAAGAAGACTTGGGGAAAAATGTGTTCCATGTTCACCACCCACTATGGAAAACATAATTGTTCCTGTCCTGCTGTTACCATTGTTAATATTCCCCGCATTCCCTCACATCCCAAAAAAGATAAAAAACTGATCTGATAAATTTGTTCATTGAAACTTTGTGAATGTTTAAATGTTCAGATGAGTTGAAAGTGTGAAATAAGCGTCAACACAAAAGGTTAATCCCAAACTAATCATCGTACTGAATTTCCAGAGAAACATTTTTTTCGTTTACCTTGGAAACAGAATCCTTCACATTTCGTGAGTAATTTTCAGGTCAGGATCAGAAGCAAGTAATATGAGGTAATTGTTCCCAGTACATATTTAACAGCTCAAAAAGCAAACTGCGGTGGGTCTTACACAAAAACAGAGTTTAGTATTAAAAAAAATCATAAAGTATACAATATCTGATCAATGGAAAAGCATGTGTCTCAGTGACTTTAACTGTCTAATATGTGTAAAATGTACTAAATGTCTCTTGTGCACCCATCCCATGAATATGAATGAGAAGCGCATTATAATTCATGACTTTCCAAACTTTCCCTGCAGGCCCCCCCCTTTTCTAGACAGGAACATAATTGAGCCCCCCATGCCCATTTTGCCTACAGTTCCAGATTGAGGGCTGTTAAATACAACTACTACAAGTTTATTTCATTTTTACACCAATCATACAGAAACATTCATTATTCACATAGAGACATACACATACACACACACACACACATTACATGTACTCTACTTACAGTCTTGTAGCTAGTTCCTCCATGGTTGGTTTCCTGTTTGTCCCTCCCTCACCCTCCTAGCTGCACCTACCAGCCAGAATACCTCCGCCCCCGCCCAAGTTAGAGAACCACTGCATTACATTTATTTATTTATTTATACAAGCCAACTTTATATACAGTGGAAGTCCAAATCCCTGGTAAAATGTCAGGTTCCTGTGCTGTACAAAGATGAGACAAAGATAAATCCTTTCAGAACTTTTTCCACCTTTAATGTGACATATGAACTGTATCACTCAATTGAAAAACAAACTGAAATCTTTTAGGTGGAGGGAAAAAATATCAAAATAAAATAATGTGGTTGCATAAGAATGCACACCCTTAAACGAATACTTTGTTGAAGCACCTTTTGATTTTATTACAATACTCTGTATTGATTTTATTACAGTCTTTTTGGGTATGAGTGTGTCAGCATGGCCCATTTTAACATGGCCCACTCTTCTTTGCAGAAACACTCCAAATCTGTGAAAAGGTGGTTTCCACAAAGTATTAGTTTATGCAACCACATTATATTTTTTCTTCCCTCCACCTAAAATATTTCAGTTTGTTTTTCATTTGAGTGGTACAGTTTATGTGTCACATTACAGGTGAAAAAAGTTCTTAAATTATTCATCTTTGTCTCATTTTACCAGGAACCTGACATTTTACCAGGGGTGTTTGGACTTTTTATATCCACTGTAATTGTTAAAATTAAAGAATGGGTATCCATTTTTTTAAAAGAACACAGGGCACTTTTATAATGGTTATGATTTATATATATTTTTACTTAAATTGTAGTTTAAATTTGTTCTCCGTTGGTTCCTCTTGCCTCTACATCAATGTTCAGCAATGTACAGCACTGATCTAGCCAGCACACCAAGTGATTTGAAATACATTATGTTATTTAAATACTTGAGCCACAAAACCTTAATCAAGACAATATGTGGACAGCAAACAGGCAAACATGACAATACACAGACACACAAAAAATGGGCCTGAATGATAATATGTAAGCAACAAATGGGCAATTATGACAATTATAGTCAAGAAAAAGGCAATCATAACAACAATTTAATGCTATTTCTGTAAATTCCTCTTGTTTTAAATAAAATTTTTCTGTGGCTGGATGAATTGAAGACTTTCATTCTATGGACAATGCATGAAATCCCAGAAGCCCAGTCTTGAAATACAGAGTAAGTAATCACTGTTATTTTCTGTAAAACAGGTAACTTGAGGAAATGTTTGCACACCACTTCTATACTCTATAGCCTTGCTTTGCTTTATCTTCACCAGAAACACCTCAACATTTAGGCTCTATTAACACGGGCCCTTCTAGGCAGAAACCCATAAAGGGAATGGGCACTTCTGTACACACTTTTACAAGAGTTCGGGGTGCACCCCCATGATAGCTCTATCAGGCAAAAGGCCGAAATCAGCCTTTCACATGCCTCATGTCGCATTTGCCAGGCGGCTGTGCTTATCTGGCTTTACCAGGCAGTTAACAACCACCCAAGTAAACAAGCCCTTAAGCTAGCCACACATGGTACAATTTCTCATTCAATCGAGGTTCGATTAGATTTTGTACTTCGATTTAAAAAATCGAACATCGATTGTCATTTAATCAAAGTTCTCCACATGGGAAGCACGATAATTGAACAATTTCGACTGAAATTAAATCGAAGTAATCCAAAATCGTCGATTGAATTCCTCTTACGATTTTAGTTTCAATTGGAAGTTAAAGGGAAGTAGCCCAAAAAATCGAGCCACAAAATCGAGCCAAAAAAAAATCGACCAATCGACCCAAATTTTCCAACTTGTCCGATCACTTTTCAATCGACGATTGTACCAAAAATCGTTCAACGATCATCGATTGTACTATGGGGCAGTACATCGATTAATGTTCAATTGATCTTTTTTTCCATCGAAAATCGTCGATTGAACGCTAAAATTGTACCATGTGTGGCTAGCTTTAGTATGCTCTCATGCAGAGGACACTTCACCCTAATCACATCATCTGATGACTGAATTGTTTTTAGCACAAGCAAGAGAATCATAATCAGTTTTTGGTGAAATAAACAGTCCTGTTTCTGGTGGGATCAAAGACTAAAGGATCACTTAAAAGCAGAATATCAGAAATATATACAACAGATTGGGACAGAAGAGGATGTGGGGCAAAGCCAAGCGTTAAAAATAAGGATTGGTGTTGTTAATGATTTCTTCTGTCTGAGGATGAATTCATATGTGTGGTTTATTGACAACCACCCCTATGTTATTCTAATAGGTGACAACCAAAATATCTACGATGGAAAGCCTAATGTCACATTTCCTGGGTGGCAGTTTCCACTTAGTTTACAGCTGCTCATGTGAATTAGCCTTAAGCTATGTGCAGACGCTGGATAATAGTCACAAAGGCATTCTATCATCTTTCTAACTGTCTCAGGTGGATATCAAGCCTTTGTACAAATGTTGAGGTTGTTAGAGAACCAGCAAGACAGACCTCTGAGCAACTGAAATGCCCAAGCCACTCTTGGACAAAGTAAAACTGGTCAGATAACCTTCTGATGGTGCTACCTTCAACGATTAACTTAATTTCCCACTTTCATCTAAACAATATCTCCCCTTTCTGGAACATGTTCTTAATATGTCTTTTCTTGGCTAATTCTACATCCTCTTATCTGGTCTGGTTAAGGAAACTCCTCACGATTCAGCAGGTTTTCCTGTACTCTGAATACATCTAAACAAGCCCTGAAAACCCATTCCTTCAGTCTTGCTTATCAATCTTCTACTGTCTGTTAAACATCAATAAACATGTCTATTTGTCCAACCTATTGTGTACTTATAGGTAGGAGTTAGGTAGAAAAAAGACTGGGAGACAAGTTGGAGTTGTCAGACTAATAGTAAACAGGAGACAAGAGTATGATCTGATTATATCCGAGTATGGAAACAGGTAACTGTAGACAAGGGCAGGAACCGATGGCGCAATGACTGCTAGAAAGATGAGTGTAGGACAGAGCAGGGCCTAACACGAAATACATAGTCGGAATATGTAAACGAAACTATTTACTTAATTTATACAGGGAGTGCAGAATTATTAGGCAAATGAGTATTTTGACCACATCATCCTCTTTATGCATGTTGTCTCACTCCAAGCTGTATAGACTCGAACGCCTACTACCAATTAAGCATATTAGGTGATGTGCATCTCTGTAATGAGAAGGGGTGTGGTCTAATGACATCAACACCCTATATTAGGTGTGCATAATTATTAGGCAACTTCCTTTCCTTTGGCAAAATGGGTCAAAAGAAGGACTTGACAGGCTTAGAAAAGTCAAAAATAGTGAGATATCTTGCAGAGGGATGCAGCACTCTTAAAATTGCAAAGCTTCTGAAGCGTGATCATCGAACAATCAAGCGTTTCATTCAAAATAGTCAACAGGGTCACAAGAAGCGTGTGGAACAACAAAGGCGCAAAATAACTGCCCATGAACTGAGAAAAGTCAAGCGTGCAGCTGCCAAGATGCCACTTGCCACCAGTTTGGCCATATTTCAGAGCTGCAACATCACTGGAGTGCCCAAAAGCACAAGGTGTGCAATACTCAGAGACAGAAAGGCTGAACGACAACCACCACTGAACAAGACACGCAAGCTGAAACGTCAAGACTGAGCCAAGAAATATCTCAAGACTGATTTTTCTAAGGTTTT